>VXBX01002842.1:443368-648481 GCA_013400415.1 Scytalopus superciliaris
GTAATTTTCCATTTTCTCTGACATTTAAACCCATGACTTTAAGGCTTATGGAACATACCTGAGTGTGTAGTAAACTGATCTGTATGATCCCTGTTACCTCAAGTAACACATCAATTGCTTTGCTAATGTTGTTTCCAAGATTAATAAAATCAGATTAATATTAAAAATTGAGATGATTGCCTTTAGATTTGACTGTTAAAAATTGTAATTCCCAGACCTGCTGGGTATTAATGTTTGAGCACAGTGTTCAGGATAGATAGAAAATGAGACAGCCCTGCAAAAGGACAGATTCTGTGGTTGTCAAAATACGGGTGAAAAGTGTGTAAGAAAGAATTTAATGTCCAATTTCTTCACAGTTGACTTTGTCATGCTTGACCAGGTATTTATTTTAGGTACATGTTTTAGTAGACACATTACAGTTATGTAGGTAGCTTTGGTTTAGTCAATTTGTAGGTTCCTATTTTTTGATATTTCAGCTTGAGTGTTCTTTCAGAACATTTTATTTAATTAAAAAAGTTAATAATAGAAAGAATGGGTGTTTTGGCATAAAATCTTCTCCTCCAAGCCCCAAACTATAAAGGAGATATTGGTCAAAATACACATATTTCTAGCAACTTAATTTCATAACTCAAAATAATCTTTATTTATTAAAATAATTGTATTAAGGTAAGAATAAGTTTTATTTGTGTATCACAAATCAGTCCCACCTACAGCCTTTGAAAGAAGAGTCATTTGAATTTATGCTGCATGAGTTTTTGTGATAGTTTTCCCACCTGGTGTGACAGATTGAGGTAAAGAGGCATGAAAGCAGAAAGGAAATCTAGAACTTGTAAATCAACATTTTTTTTAATACTCTGTAAAGGAGACACATAAGAAAGTGTCCTTTCAGTGTATCTGTAAAATAAGTACCTTCTGCATATCAGTTTGAACATAACACTTGAGGGAGATGAGAAATTAATATAATCAGTAAACTTCAAAATAAAAATAATGATCTTCACTCCAGGCAGATAGTGCCTATAGTCAAATACACAAATAAATAAATAAATACATAAAATGCTTTACTTACAGTTTTCCTTTCAGACATGTAACACCTAGGAAGATAATAGCATCTTTCTGCTGGAAAATTTGGCTTTCTTACTCGCAGTCTCTGGTACTGCTCTGTCTCTGACATCTGTAACTCTCTCTGATACTGTTCAAGACTAGTGAAGCAAATTCCCTACATTTTCATATGGGTATCACATGCTGGTTTAGTGACTGTAAAACATTTCTTCCATTAGGTGGATAACCAGAAAACTCTCTTTTGTGACATCATAAACTAATATTATTAATTCAAGTTACAGGAGGAGGTATTATGAACTTTACAACCTTTATTTTTTTAAATCTGTCTCTCAATAGTCATAGTACAAAATGACTATTACTGCTTTAATATTTGTTCAGCAGTTCTCTTGCAATTCAAGAAATAAACTCTATGCTGTTGTGCTTAGTCTGTCATTAGAAATCATTTAATCAACTTATTCTTGTATGAATGTAACTGTCATACTCCTTAGTGTATGAAATTTATATTCATTTCAACATTTCAAATTCTGAAAATGCATTAGCTACATGAATATAATTCCAATATTTGTTAGTCTTTACAGCTGAATGTTCTTAAGAACAGGATCTATCTTTAGTGGCCCTGTAGAGAGTTAATTTATTGGTAGCCTTCAACTACATTATGCTCACGGAGTGTACATTATGTTTAGCTTCTCTTAGTGTATGACTGTGACTTTTATCATCCTCATCTTTTCTCCCTAAATTCTTAAGTTGTTTGTCAGTGACATTCATTGTCATGTTTTGCTTTATTTTTTCATTCAAATCCTGTTTACTGAACCCTGTGTGGCAATCTGGTAATCTTCCTGGTAGCCTGTTCTTTGAACCCCTGGTGTTCACTTTGCTGTAGATCCTCATTGCAGCAGTGATCCTTCCTTGGTGCTATTCTCACTCCACGAAGACATGCACAGAAGCGAGACCTTTCATTCAGGTTCCAGACAAAGCCTTCAAACAAGCCAGATGTCATGAAAGCAAACTGCTTATTGGGCAACTCTGCTTTCATTGATTCTCCTCTCTCATTACGGTTCAGCAGCAGCTCTTCTGCTCTAACCTGAGTCTCTCCCTCTGGAACACTTAATTGCTGCTCCCTTTTTGTGTAGTGTTAGGGACTGCAAACACATGAAAGCTCAAAATATTTCTGTTGATTATTAATGAATCTCATTCATATTAAGAGAAAACTGACATTTTTACTGAAACAAAATTTTGGTATTTGTTTGGCAGAAAAGGTACTACAGAGAGTATGAAATACGTTTTCATAACAGTGTATATGTTTCTACTTGTACTACTGGTGTTATAATGATTCAGGTTGCACAGGGCCATTTTAACAGGGTCATCCATCAGGAGAGACATTTATGACATCTGATTTCCTTTGAATTCTTGTCCTCATTCATCTTCCAATCATCATCCCGGCTCTATGTAAAATCCCTCTGACATCCACATGTTCTGCACTGTGGGATTTGTGTCTGTTGATTCCTTACTGAGCAGAGTATCTAATTGTTCTTGCCTTACTCTCAGTCCAGGCCCTTCTCCTCTTATCAGCTGATGATCTTTATGTGTTTTCATAGGAGTTTAATTATCCTTGATATTTCTGTCCTTCTTGCTAAATTAGATTGAAGTCAGTAGGGAACTTGAGGGGTGACCTGGAGGGAATGGCAAAGGCAGTCAGCTCAAGTATGGTTGCTTTGCATGCACATAGGTGGTCCGTGCTGTTTCAGATACCTCTGCTTCTGGTTGCTGTTTGGGAAGGCAAGTCCTGTAAGTCCTCTGTGAAGTTTCCTAGTCTGCATGGATATCTCAGATAACCTCGTATGTTCTCTAAGTGGCTAAGTTGCTTTTAGGCATCTGAGTCCTACCCACAGAGAGATGGCATTGTTGTATAAAACTGCTTTCCTTAGGAAACGTTCCAAGAGGAGCATCACTAATATTGTAAATCCTAGTGAGCAGACATTGTGGAGAAAGAAATGCTAAAATTTAGGTCTGGGTTGGAGTTAGGGTTTTTCTGTCCAGTGTGTATGTTAGTTCCTTAAACCTAAATGAGCAGCTACTTCAGATAACTAAAGTTGACACTGTGAGTACTGACCTCGTGCTTCTTTTCCCCTGCTTGTTCTTTTCTAATGTTTTACTTCATTAACCTGTGCATTCTGTAAAGGCTGAATTAATTAGTACATGAAAAAAACAGTTAATGAGTTTCAGTGGGTGATATATACTACTGTTTTTATTAAAACTTGTAGAGAATGTGTTATGTGTAAATGAAATATATGCAAATATGGTTTCCTAAAGGTTGTTCATTTAAACTTTTCTTTGCAGTGGTTTGGTGACCTTGTGACTCCAGTTTGGTGGGAGGATGTGTGGTTGAAAGAAGGTTTTGCTCACTATTTTGAATTTGTTGGGACAGACTACCTCTACCCAGGGTGGAACATGGTAAGTCAATTCTATTTTGTGGAGACTGCACAGAAAAGTTGCTCTGCTGTTATGTTCCTGCTTCTGTTATAGACAGGGACTGCTGAAAAATACCAAATGATGCATGTGAGTATCAGATGTTGAATGAAACAGAATCACTAGGTGTGAAGTAATTTGACAGTATTCCAAAAGTGTAATCTGCGATTTATTGCAAAAGAAATAACGGTCTTGTCCGTCATAACCTAGCATTAAAATAGCTACTGTCTCTGTGCTCAGAAACATTTTGGATTAAAGCAGTTAGGATTTAACATGGACCATTTTTTAAAACGTTGATATAATTGAATTTTGTCCACAAGATAAATTGTAAAGGAAGGTTTGGCTAAAGTTTTCTATAAAACAGAGGTTTTTTTTTCTTAAAGTATTTTCTGTTCTTCCTAAGTTTATTCTTTTTATCTTCCTGCTATTGTTTGGCTGTCTAGCAGTAGATGATAAATTAACATAGAGTATATGAGTTGACAGTCTAGGTTTCAATGAGATTTCTAACTGTATGCAGTTGGACATGCTTTGTCAACTGGTATGCAAATACTGGAATCCTCTGAGGGCAAACTGGGAATTCTATGCTGGGACATCATTTTGGAGTCCTTTTGTTGTAACATAATGTACCTAGTCAGGTCCTGGTTGAGATGAATTGCTGTAGTCTGGCTATATTAGATCTATAAAAAAAATAAGAGATACAAGACCTCAGTACAAGGAAATTGTGTATGAGGACCATGTTGAAGGTTCCTATAGAGATTTTGTTGTCCATTGGAGACATGTTTCTGTTTGCTAGCCTTTTGTGTTTGTGTGTTTCATTATATGACAAAATATTTACTATAAATCCTGATTGTCTGATGAAGATTTGTTGGAGCTTGGATATTCTGCTTAATCTCTTGCAAACTAACTTCTGAATATTTTTTTTTCTTCTGATTTCTGGATGATTTATTGAGTATTCTTATCCCATTAACTTTCGTGTGCCATGAAATGAAAATGCTGTAATTATGAGTTAAAGCTAATTTTTTTAAAAATAGTTGTATACAAGTATTCTTGCTTTAGGTGTGCTTCTTGTGAAATCTGAATTTTTTGTAGTATATTAATTTTTTCTTTCAGGTGTCAATTTTGGTTTATAATTGCATTATGAAAAGGAAAACAAATCTTTATCTGAACTGACATCTGTCTTGAATAGGTAGGCTTGTTGGGTTTACCTGGCTTTAGCTATATTAAAACTCATTCTGTTCATCTTTATGTCAAAGACAACCTGAATTACAATGCAATGATTCTAATTATGACTGCAATGAAATCTGGCAGGCCTTTATGATTTTAGCATAGTGAAGAGTCATAGATGACAACATTTATATGCTGAATTTTATCTTCAAATCATCAGTCATTTGTTCTTCTCATTATCAGTCTAACAAGTTCAGAATAACTTTGCTTTAGAAAACATTTGGACTATAGTATATTTACTTAAAATTTCCGTGGAATGAATATAGTTCACAGTTAGGCAGATGACGTGCCCATCACATGAAATCTTGGCATCTTAGCAGAATACAGGCAAAATGAATGGTTGAACAAAGTATGGCAGTTAAACTGGAAAATCAGAAATGTGCTGCATAAATTAAAATTAACTACAGAAACACTGCTGTGCCTGAAAAAATACTAATCTGTCAAGCCTTTCCTTACATTAAAAAGGAGGTAAACTGTTCATAACGCTTTGGGTGGCTTTGGCCTTTGATATAAAAATGACCGTATTGACATACTTAAATAATTAGAAAATGAGATTATAATCTTAATGAGTTAAACTTTTAAGCCTGCTACATTTTTTCAGACTAGAGTAGGAGTCAGTACTGTAATGTTTTAGCCTTATTACAGAGATTGTAGGAAGAGGAAGCAAAAATTGCAGTTACTGAAATTAGGCTTGCTGGTATTTGTTACTGACATAAAATGTATTTCCTGTTTAGATCACACTGATTGACATTTGCAAACTTGAAAAAATTGAAGTGAGTATGTAGAAAAAAACAGAAACCTTTCCAAAAAAATACTATTTTTTTTCAAAAGTGAAGGATGCAGTCCAGGCTTCATGAATCAGTTGCAAAGACAAGAACTGCAAACCTTATTTTCTTTAATGGTGGCTAAACAGTGCAATATTCCAGCATTCTGGGTGGTGTTTTCTCAGCAGTATTTCATACCTGTGAAATAAAAATAAAAAACTGTTACGGTGTATGTTACCATAGCTCTTTGCATCAGGAAAGACAAACGGATAACAATGACTGAACCTGCCCTGGAGCTGTAATATTTTATTGAGCATCCCAGCAGGTCTGAAATTTCTTATCTTCTCCAGACGGCATTTACATACTTCATCAGACTCAGGTTATCGTAACAAGAAAGGAAATCCAGTCGTTATTAAACCCTTCCATTGTTAGGTACTGGATCCTACTATTAAAATTTTGGGTGCTGAACAGAATGAAGAGGCGTTCTGATGGAGGTGTCTATTATCCATTGCAGTTAATGTAAGATACAGTGGAACTCTTCCTAGGAAGTGAATGAAGTTTTGCTGGTTTTAGAAGAGAAAGATGAGTTTTCTGCGTTCCGAGACCAGTTACCCCACTTAATGTAATTTTCCAAGTTTAAGTTACTTCACATGAAAGCTAGAAATTCTCGTTTCCTTCCCTCAGCTGAAAACTAAGGCTCTGCATGTTACTTTTTACCAGATGAAGCTACATTTGATTTTGCAGGAAATCTGTCTCTGCTATACGGTTATTAGACATTTTCTGTGGGAAGGATTTTGCCATTTTTCCCATTTCAGCCTTTTGCCTTATCTGTCCCCCAAATTAGGAGTTTTTTAAAGTTCTTATTCTGAAATGCTTTAAATTCTTATTCTTAGGTCTCATTCTTAAAGGTCTTGTAAGTTTAATCAATTGTTCCGTGTTGTCAGGATAATTTTAGAAAGAAAGCTGTCTCTGCTAGGAGTTCCTCCCAAAGATGAGAGAATTTCACTTGATCACACGTGCTCGGAGTTGTCATCTGCATGTGAATTCCCTGGCTGTTGCTATTTCATAAGTTAGAAAGAGATGAGATTTCTGTATTAGAGGCTTCCCATGTAACTTTTGGTTGCCTCTCCATGCTATCAAAGGGCAACCACAGCTGGATGTGACATCTTGAGCTATAAGATCTTAAGACTGCTACAGGGTAATCTCACCTCTGTGGAAGGAGCATCTGCTAGTTTTAGGATCAAAGAAAAGAAAAAAAATTACAACAGAGAACTACATTCTGGTAATTTCCACTTCATAGCTCTATCTTTTCTCATCTACCCTCCTCACCTTCCTCTTTTCAGAGGCCTGTTTGTACCTGTGTATTCCATCGTCTTCTTGGTTTGTTTCTCTCATTATCTTGAGATCCTTTGCATGTGGCTTTGTAAAGGAAGGAATTCAGCTGAGGCTTGCAGGTACAGGAATTTATTGACTGATCTTTTCCCTCCCTATTTTCTGGTAGAAGGAACCATCATGTTTGTCCTTGAATGTCTGTGGTATTGGGGTAGATTCTGAGGACTGTGACAGCAGGAATTACTGGCATGTAATTTGCCCTTACATCCATCAAACGAGCATCAAATACTTTAGCAGTCAGTACCTGGCTTGATGCTGAGAAAGCATTTCACAGAGCCCAGCTGCCTTCTCCCTTTTCTTTATTATATAAAAGTTAGCTTTGCTGACAACTTTATTGGCAGAGTCAAGGTGTAGTACATCAGCAATAACTTCGAATCCTATGTCCTCTTGATCCATTGGTGCTCTGGATAAGATCTCCCACTTTCTTGTCTGCTTACTACTTTTATAATTAAGGATGGTCCTATTTGCCAGAATTTTTCTTAGTATTAAATTAAAAACTTTGTGACCACATGAAAGGGCATCTTTCTTCTTTCTTAAAGTGAACCATGTTTTCTTTATGCTATTAGGTTCCACAAAGTGGACAATTCCGCTATTACTACAAGCAGTTGAAAATAATAATGAGGTTGCATATCAACATTTCTGTTTCAAAATAATAAATGATCCTAATTGACTATCTTTCTCATTGACTCAGTTGAAATAATAAAAGCAAATTCATCCATTAGACACATGCATATCTTTAATGTACTTTAACTCACATTGCCTCCTAAAATGTTTGCCTGAATCTGTGAAGGTTTTTTAGGGCACTGTTTGACTCATAGAAAACTCAGAATATAAGTTTTGAAGTAGACTTAAGACATGGGTCTTTTTGATTTATTTCATTATTATTTTGGCATTTCAGACCTGAGCTGTAGCCTGCTTGATCCTTGTAGCCAAACATATATATCATGCTGGCTCAGCATTGAGGGAGGTTCAGCCTCTCATTTTTTAAAACGACTTTCATCTCTTTTTTCTTTTTTTTTTTTTTTTTGTTTGTTAAAGATTCCCCATGCTGGTGTAAAGTAAGCCTTTAATTAATACCACATGGAGTGTTTTTCCTCCAGTAACTGTGCAGTGCAGTCAGTCCTTGTATGATTTTCTGTTTTAACTCAACTATGGAGGAAGCTTTCAATGTAAAATTAACTAGAATCTCATGTATAATTGACTTTGGCAGGAAAAAAAGGGATTGTAAAGGTAAGGTGCAAGATCTTCTCTTTACTAATTACTAGCCCTTTTAAAGTATACCAGTTAAGAAATCCTTATACTAAATTTTACTTACAACTAAGAAAATAAAATTCCATCTCCACATGGTCTTCCTGAACACAAGTGGGGTTTTCTTATGCTCTGGCAAGGTAGATTAATATATAGAATTCTTGAAATTAAGCTGTTAACTGTTAACAGTCAGAGGTCAGACATAAATGAATATCAACATATAGAAGAAACATTTATTGAAGAGATTAAGTACAGGTTTGGAGAAAGTCAGTACCTCTTCTTTCTTTGTGTCATTCTCAGCTCATCTTGAGACAGCAGTTTAAATGACATGATGAGAACTTTAAGGTCATGTGAATTCAAATCTTCTGAGTTCAGGGTTTAGTTGAAGGTTTAGTTTCAGAAAAAAAACTTAAGTCACCTGGCTGAATTTCACATAATTTTGAATTAGTAACCACTTTGTCTTCAGTGGAAATTTTGAAATTATGGCAATGTGCAGTTACTTGGAGCACAAACTGGTAATTGATAAGTAATTTTTGAAGTGCCTGCAAAACAGCTTTGGTTCCTTCAGGACTTAGCTCACTGAACCTCGTCACTTTTGGATTGAAACAGAGTCTAGGTGTGCGATACCTGAAAAGTAGTTTCATTGTTGATGACCTTTGGCAGTTGTTGCTGGAAGTTGACTCAATATACCAACCACACCTTAAAGCTGCTTTTCATTTAATTATTATTTACTGTTTCTTGAATTGAGGTGATTTCTCTCTACAGATTTCCTCTGTGGAGTTTGAATTAGAGGATAAGCTTCATATTTTGTAATGCATCTGGTGTACAAACAAATAAAAGCTATATCTGATAAACAAAGTGGAGAGAGGAAACAGAAGTTGAAGTAGCTGGTGAAATTGCCTAAGAACTCCAAATCAACTACCCTTCTGCTTGGCAATGTAAGCAGGTGGTCATGGAAATCTGGTTTGACACTTCATTGAAAAGAAAATACATATCCAGTTCTTGCTGATACTCAAAGCTCTTGGTCTTCCTTAACTGTGAACTCCTTGAACATCTACCTTTTTTTATAACAACAGAAATTGTCAGTGTGAACATCTTTCAAACACAGGGACAGAAGTTTTGCAAGGTCTTTGACTGAAAATGCAGAAAAGAGGGTTCTGAAGGTAGACATGGAACTCTGACATGTTCACAGCTGATAAATGTAGAATCCGTTTCAGGCCTCCGTCAACAAACTATACACATAATTGAAGCACACATGCAGAGATGTAAATTTAAAAAAAAAGCAGTCTGTAAGCTGCTCAAGGTATTTACAAAAAATACTCTTGGGAAGAAAGAAAAACACTGCTTTCAGTTGCAAACACTTAGGAGACTGTGTTATGACAACTTAGGTTTTATAAGCATGTAGACAGAAAGAACTTTCTTTTGGCCCTCAGAGGATCTTATCTGGCCATAATGTATTTTGCTGAGCCCTTTGTTTCCTCATAGATGATATTCCTCTGATTTGTCAAGCTTCACACTGAAATATATTTTATTAGAACTCAACTCCTGGTAGTGTGTATGTTGGTGTTCTTTGATAGCTTTCAAAATTTGCCTCTATTTCTTTTCCCCTAGGGTGCACTTTCCCTATAAACCCAAGTTCTGTGCCTTGCAGCTGCTTGTTTTTTTCAGGCAAGAAAGATCACTTACCTCCTTTGTATTCTTGATGGCTAGTAAAGCTCTGTATTTCGAAGAAGATATTTTCAGAAAATTTGTCAGGAAAATCATTTGCAGATTTGCACAGCAATGTTAAGCTTTATTCAAATAGATTTCTCAGTCCATAAAGTGTTCAAATGGCTGTCCCAGAACAAAGGCAATGCCTTTAATATTGAGGCCTTTGATCTCTTCTTCTTGCTAATTATCAGTTTTGCCTTTCATTATGCTGTTCCTTTTTACTCCACTGGTGAATGTTTTATTTTTCTCCCTCTTTTTTATTCCTTTAAGTTATTTTCCCTGATATTTCATATTAATTTTTAGAAATTGTTTTTATGTGACTAAGTATTACATTATTGTCATGCTAACTTGTATTCTTACATTATGCGTTAATATGATGTTGTAAAATCACCAGCAATAACCCCTCTTCATTACATCATTGTTATCCTGTTATGCACAATAAATTTTTAATGTTTCTTGAAGGTACAGGCCTTTCTGCCAGAAACATTATTTCACAATTGGTTTCTCTCCATTTAGAGGCAGAATAGTTGAATGGTAGGCGCCTTATTGGAGATTAATACACAAAGAGTAACCACTACCTTTCCATAAACCTTTCCCCCTAGAACAAGGTGATTCTGAATGTTGACTAAGGAGGAGAAAGTACAGGTAAGCCTTTCAGGAAAACACTTTACAAAGTAGAGAAGGTCTTATTGGACAAACACTGAAAGAAATCGTTCCTATGAAGAGACAAACACTTAAATCTTAAAAAGTGACCACAGATGTTTGAGAAATAATCAGAAAATGTAAATATTTGAAAGACATTCTCACCTTATAATAGCACTTCAGTGTTGTGAAAGTTCGGGTTGGCTCTCTGCCAACAGCCAAACCTCACAAGAAAGATTCCCCCCTCCCTCTCCCGAAACGGCAAAAAGCAGCAAGAGAAAATTGAAGGAATATATATATATATTTACATATATTAAATTTATATACTAGGCACAACAAGACAGGGACCCCCAAACCACCCCAATAAGGGACAAGGGGAAGGAAAAGGGGAGAGGGAGACAAAATATGGAAAAGTAAGACAAAACAAATATATATACAATCTAAATTCAGAAATTAACTCAGTAAATAACCAATACAATAGTAAATTCAATACTTTCCTTAGAAAAGCAGATTCTTAACCTTCGCCGCCGGCCCAGGCAAAACAACCCCCAGAGCAGGCCTCGCTGAACACAGATAAGCCAGGCCCAAACACCGGGAGCTCGTCAGCGTGCGAGCCCGAGAAGGAAAAGAAAGCAAAAAAAGAGAGAAAGAACACCTCCTCCTTTGGTTTATATACACCTGATTACGTAAAGAGATGGGATGGAATACTTCCTAGATCTTGACCCTGGTTACCAAGGAAGGCCTACAAAAAACAACCCATCACAAGTGTCTATACCTGGAAGCATTCTAAAGAATAAGAAGGAAAGCAACCAGAAATAATTGTCATGCCCTTTCTTCTCAACACAAGTCTGGTGTCCCAGACATTGACTATGCACAGTTCAGGGAAGCCTCTGAGGAGAGGAGATGTGCAAGTGTGCAGTAGGAAGACAGGGAGCAGAAGTGCTTCCCCTTTGCCTTTAAAAGAAGGCTCAAATTTGTCCTCTGTCCTTATTTCAGACTCAGCTTCTGTGCTGCAATACCAGCTCCTGCTCAGAGCCCTGGCCCTCTGTTAGCACTGCACAACACTGCACTTACATGCAGCTACCAACACTTTCCAAGCAAGGCTGCAACACTCACCTGGAACCCTCTTTTCCTTACAGGTGGATCACAGTCTTTGGCTTTTCTCTTGCAGCTGAGCTCCCTCAGAGGATGGTCATCTTGCGCTATGTTTTGTCATTGTTTCATGTGTAGCTACAGACCTGTCACCTATCATCTTGACAGCTCGCTGCTCTCATTACACACATTCCAAGATTGATTTCTTTTACAATTTCTGCGCTAGGTGTTTCTTTAGGTATCAGTTAAAAGGAATCAGTTCCACTGTACTGCATAGGGTAAAATAACTAGGGAATAGAAAACCCCTCTTCCACTGGTATAAGCAGTTTGGTACCATGTGTTGGCCTTTTCCCCTTGATGTGAAGCTAGGACTTCAACATAATTAAGGCAGTTTCAGTTTCTTTCTACGTTTCTACTTCCCGTTGCCTCTTCAAGCTGCAGGCCCCTTGTCAACCACCAAACTGTCTCTGTGTCCTGGGCATTACATTTTAATCTACTTCTCAAATCTACTCTCAAAGGTTTTGTACTAAAGGGAAAAGGTGGAAATGCTTTGGAAATCCTCTTAGTTCAGTAAATTTAACTTTAAAGGTCAAAAGCCTTCTTAACTCTCACTAAACTGTAGGGTTGCATTTTTGGAGGCATACTAACTATTTCATTTGTATGCCAGTGTGATGGTCTGCCATAAATTTCAAGGAAGACTTTTCAGCTGTTGTAACCTGAATGAACAATCAGGAGCCTAAAATGCTTGTTTTCAGTTCTTCAGGAAATAACCAAAGAAACAAACAGAAAACCAAAATGTAGCCTGCCCTTTCTGCATGCTTTGTATTTTTCTTCTTACATCTTCACTTTATGTTTCTTATGTGCTGATTTTATTGATTCCAGATTCTGTATTTAAGGTATAAATTTGTGGTTGTTCAGGGTCCTTTTAATGAGTTAATTCCAAACACTACCAATCCATTCACACAACTGTCAACTGTGATAGCCAAACTTAGATTTGAAGACACATCCATAGCTCTGCATGTTCGTACCTGTATGGGTTACATACAGGTGTGCAGTGTGCCCTGGCAGCCAGGAGGGCCAACCCTGTCCTGGGGGGCATCAGGCACAGCATCGCCAGCCGGGCGAGGGAGGGGATTGTCCCGCTCTGCTCTGCACTGGGGCAGCCTCACCTTGGATATTGGGGGCAGTTTTGGGAGCCACAGTATAAGAAAGATATTCAGCCATTAGAGAGTGTTCAAAACAGGGCAACAAAGATGGTGAAGGGCCTTGAGGGAAAGTGTGTGAGGAGTGACTGAGGTCACTTGGTGTGTTCAGCCTGGAGAAGAGGAGACTGAGGGGAGACGTCACTGCAGTTACAACTTCCTTGGGAGGGAAAGAGGAGGGGCAGGCACTGATCTCTTCTCTGTGGTGACCAGTGACAGGATCTGAAGAAATGGTCTGAAGTTACGTCAGGGGAGGTTTAGGTTGGATATTGGAGAAAGGTTCTTCACCCAGAGAGAGTGTGGTTGGGCACTGGAAGAGGCTCCCCAGGGCAGTGGTCACAGCACCAAGCCCGCCAGAGCTCAAGAAGCTTTTGGATGATACTCTGAGGCACATGGTGTGACTGTTGGGGATGGTCCTGTTCAGGACCAAGAGTTGGACTTGGTGATCCTTGTGGTTCCCTTCCAACTCAGCATATTCCATGGTTCTGGGATATTATACATCTGATGAAACTGGGGCTTTGTTACTGACTAATGGGGAATGTGAGTGAAGTGTAACCAAAATATCTACAATACTTTACAACTCAGCAGTTTTCCCCTGAGTAGGACTGTCATAATAATTGTTTTCCTACACTTTATTTTCCCATTAAAAAAGGGCAGTTACTAACTGCATATGCCTGAGAAAATTTGGAAATTAACAGTAATACGAACAAGACATTACTTTTCCCTTCACAAACCTTACCTCATGCAGCCAGCTGAGAACACTAAGAGTGTGTTAGGTAATTGGCTTTCCTGCATCCCGTGTTTTTAATTGCCTGAATATAGAGTCAGCTCCAGGTACCTTTCTTGTGCTCTAATGAATTTTAACATAAAAGTTTATTTCCAGATGGATCAGCATGGGAAGAGCTTTCTGGGTGTCTTATAAAAATAATTTAAATTAACACATTGATACCAAAACCTTGCCACACAAGAAATTAAACTTAGAATGTGTTATGTAATTGTGTGGTTATTTTATCTGATGACATCAAGGTGGGTTTTGAAAAACATCCAACATTCCATAGCATTCTTTTATACTGTGGCAGTAGGTTAACATTAATTCAAGAACTGTTAAAATTTAGATAAAATTTGAGATATGTCATTTCACGGTGTAAAAAGCTCATTTAAACCTTCCATAACTTTTAATTCACTCTACATTTGTTTGTGACTTGAAAAAGCAGATAAATGAAGCTCTTCCTGACACAATGTTTTGGATTACAGACATCTACATGAATGCAGTATGAGGAGTTTTTAAGGCATGTCATTTCTCAACTGAAAAAGCCCCATGTACTTGTACTGTACAAATGAGTGCGGCACAGTTCATAGAGTATACAAGAACATTTCATTAATGTTGCTGCCAGATAGGTGGCAGTTTTGACATACAATCTGCAATCCGTATTTATAGAAGGTATAGAAACAAATTCGTATGTTGGATGTTGTTTGGGTTTGCACCTGCCTCTGATGTGACTTTGAGTATGTCATTTAACTTCTACATGCAGCTGTTTTTCCACTTGTAAAGAGAGATAATAATGGTTTCCTTCTGGTGGAAGTTAGAAAGCTTGTAGAGGACTCAAGCTCTTGAGGAGAAAGGATTTCTATACCAGAATTATGAAAGACAGTGCAGAAATCTGCCATGACACTGCTATGACCTCTGTTCATTGTCCTGTCTCATGTCAACCTGCCATGTGAACTTGGCACTGAGAGCCAAGTGACTTAAACTTTGCTAAATAAATCAGTAGTAATTGTATTTACGCATCTCTGTCAAAATTTTTCGTACCTGCATATGCAGTGAGCTCAGTGACTTGCAGCATCTATCTATTTTTGTGATTGAAGACTTTGCCATTTTGCCTCTCTCTCCACCTTTTTTAACTGTGAATGAAAAGTCACAATCAGCATTGCAGTCTGCACCTCCAGATGCATTTTGATTAATTTATTAGTCTTTAATTTCAGCCAAGTTTCATTGCAACAAAATATCTCAGTCCTGAATCTATTCCATATATTTATACTAGATTGTAGGAGGTCATGGTGGTTTTATGTTCAAATCAGAAGGTCTGATTTTAGTCAACTGCCTCTGATAACTGTGCATATTGCTATAAATGTGTATTTGTGATACTGTGATGCTGTATTTCAGGAAAAGCAGAGATTTTTGACAGATGTCCTACATGAAGTGATGTTGCTGGATGGGTTGGCCAGTTCACATCCAGTATCCCAGGAGGTGCAGCAAGCCACAGACATTGACAGGGTGTTTGACTGGATTGCCTATAAAAAGGTGAGACTAATTAAACTTACTTATTTCTTTATAATATAAATACATTGTCAGCTAACAGATGATCACATTCTGTCTGTAAAACAAATACTGTTGTAAAGCTACATACACTACAGTGGCTGCTAGTTGGGAAACTAATTTATGTGGATATATATTTTAGTGATTTTAGCCATTCAACATACCAAGTGTTATTAAATGCTATAAATAAACTTGAGAGGCTGTCAGAATCCAGCAAGAAAATTTAGGGCTTTTTATTACTATTTATTTGTGACAGTGTCTGAATTGTGTTAGATTCTTTAAAAAGCATAAGGATGCGTAGTCTTTATCCTATTGAACCTCTCTAGAAAACTTGTCAAGGGCTAACGTTAAGGTTTTTTTCTGTTTTTTCTATTCATGAGAGTTTTTTTGTCAGCTAGTGAAAACTCTGAAGTCATTGCTCAGTGTTCAGTGAGAGTGGAGAGACTGCCTTCTGGGCTGGCAAAGGAATGCATATGAGATTCAGACAGTTTCAGATTGTATTTAAATGAATAGAAAATCTATTGGCCAGTTTTTGGACTGATCAGCTGTACAGGAGTGAAAGGGCTGCCCACTTTCCCCTCCTCCATCACATGACTGGGCTTGCTGTTACCATATGGCCTGAAAGCTGATGGTTTCCATCATACTACATGCTTATTCTCTGCTACAGGGTAGGATATGTAGTACTGTGCCTTAATATAGTGACAAAATGTGTTTGCTATGTGACACAGTGACTACTGCCTACAGCCTTCCTGTATGGAGCTCTCCAATGATGAGCCAGTTACAAGAGTCTTTTGACACCTTTATGTCTGATAATATTTTCTTCTGCATCATTAGCTTCCTAACATCAGACTGTAGCAAGACAGCAGCAACATAGCACTGACTCGGTGACTGAACCTGCAGAGTTTTCAGTGCTCATTCCGGGATAAAAAAGAGGTATATCCTCTCTTACAGTCATCAGTTATGCCTAGACAGCAATAACTTCACCTTGATCCTCTGGATAAGGATGTTATGCCTTTAAGGATGGGCAAGTGAGTGTGTGTGTACATGACCATATAATAGGTCTACAATATAATATACAAATACAAAATAGGAAAAGATTTTTAAATACTGGAGTTGCTCAAGAGCCCAAGTAACATTTTCAAAAATCCCTTAGCTAGCTTTGAAAACATTGCTCTTGGTCAATTAAGCTATAATAGCCACTAGCTTTTAGCCTACTGAATATTCTCATTGTTTAAATGTCTCAGTCATGTGTTTGCTGGTGATGGCTGAACCTGAGTAGTTTCAGAGGCTTATCTCACATCAGCATCTTAATATTTCAAGCTAATTATTTTTTCTAATTAATATGATAATAGTAATAGCACACAGTTAACTGTACTACTTGACACTTTTCATCTTATGTACACTTTGCAAATGTTAAGTAATTTTCATTTACATTGAAATTACAAAATATGACAGTAAAACAGATACGTATATCGTTAGCTATTTCATGCAGGGTAATAGGATCAGTGTGTTTTCTGTGCAGATCACAGTACAATCTCTGTCTTGTATCTATCCATTTAAAGGCTCCTTTTTTAGTGTAACAGTGGCCGTACCCAGTGGATACAGCAGCATCTCCACTCAGCTTATCTGATTGCCAACTCCCCTGAACCCTAGGTGACACTGAATGCATTCATAAAAGGGCATAATCCTGTAAATTTTGAACCCAGTTACCAGATGTAGCAAACTACCTTGGGGAATGGCAATGGAAGAATTTACTTCCATGTGTGCATGGGTGAGGCAGTTAAAATACCCACTCTTTCACCCATAAAGTCTTTATTTTCCTGTCTGATAATCTGTCTGCTATTCGCTGTAGCCATTCTTTCTTCTGGTTTAGATATAAGGAAAATATAATAGGAAGAAACTTTCCTAACTTGACTTTGTAACTGCTCTTTTCACTGTTTCTATACCTTCTTTCAAACACCTGACACTGTTTTCTTCTGAGGATAAATTAGAGTGAATTTAAGGTATTTTACATCTTACATTGTTTCACTCCTATGTAACCTTGTATGCACACATGCATCGCTTACACTTAAAATCAGCTATGAAAATTAAGCTCATTTATCAGATATCTAGAATATTTGCCTGTTCTTCTAGCTCTCTACTGTCTGCCAATGTAAATACTGTGATGAATAGTATGTCAATAAAATCCAAACTGTAAAATTATACTGAGGGCTTTTACCTAGTCAGGTATGTGCTTAAATATTTTCAGGTGCTTCAAAGCCCTCCTTACACAGTGAGCTCTGCTGGAAGGGATAGTGCTGCTGGTGTTTCTAAGACCGTTTTTTGCTTGTCTTTTGACTATCTTTTAAATGGCTGTAAACTAATAAATTCTTGGAAATTTTTTTCTGTTGACTCTAGTAAACTTTGAATCAGGACTATCAGTGATCACTGTTCAACTGTCTTAAATATATTTTTTTAAACAGTGTACCACTTTTGTGCAGTATCTTTCCCCTACATTTTGGAATGGTTTCTTTCATTCTCTTTTAATTTATTTTTCTTTTTAATATGTCTGCCTTGTGCTCCCTGGGACCTTGAATTGTCCATCTGATCTCTTTTCTCTTTTTACAGTGTTCTACATGATATTGAAATTATGAGACTTTTCCTATCTGATTTTTGTTCAGTGAAATGACAGTCATAGAATGCCATTATCATTTCATTGTCTTTACTGTCATCAAGATGGCATAAATCAATTAGACACCATTAAAGTGCCCATCTCTGCTAGACACTCAACTGTCATTTTAAAGATACGCCTCTCTTTCTTTCTATACACTTCAGAAATGACCATTGAAAATGTGCTATTTAAGTGCCTCAGAGCTGAATATATTTTTAATTTCCACTTTCTTGTCCTCGGTGATTGCACAGGTTAAGAAATCTCATGACATGAGCCCCTGAAGAATGGCTTTCAGGTAATCCCACAAGCAGAGTGCAGCCTGGCAGCACATGATGTTTTTCCACTTAAGCTGTTGAGGGTAATGTTTGCCTCTTTTAAAAGCATCATACTAGTAATTTTTTCAGATAGAAGCATGTCATCCTCCATTAGGGCCACAAATATGTAGAGAAAAATGTGAAGTCGTGATAGTTCATTAATAAACAGTACTGGCAGATGATTCAAGGCTCTCAAGTTACATCAGAGAGTGGATATGTCTTCCTAATGCAGCTGGAAGTGAGATAGTGTCCTCCCACGATGATGGGAAAAGTGTTTATATCCCAAGTGCAGTAGAAAATATAGCCTGTTGAACACAAGAGTGGATCTGAGGATTGTTAAATCAAAGCAAAAAGCGTGACAGTCTTTCCACACCAGAAATAACTGACAGCAGGAATCATAGCCCTGGAGAGCTGCAGCATCAGAAGAGAGAGTGCAGCAAGAAAAACATGAGGAGCAACAATCAGCAAGGAACAACCAACTGTAATAAAATGGAGAAAGGAGGCAGCTGCATCTTGAAGGGAGCAGCCAGACCCAGAGCAGCATGAGGGAGAGACATCCAAGACAGAACTAAAAGAGTCATAGCCCTAAATGAGCAGCCACAGCAAGGTAAGAGAAGGGATGAAAGGACTTGTAGAGAGCCAAATATCTGAAGTTGTTTCCATCAGCCTGCTGGATGCTTTGAAGTATACTGGTTGAAGATTCTGGCAGCAATCAGAGCAGGCAAGACCAGTATGATGGACTGTAACTATATAAAAATACCCCAAATAGAATATGTCTTGGCAAGTGACAAACAATAATCAAAACAAGGGAGAGAATGACTGGAAAAGAGAAGAATATTCATTTTTTTCCCTTCCTGTAAGCAGAATAAACCTCAGCAGTGAGATCAGTTACTGGCTCACACTTTATAATGCAAGCAGTTAATTATTTCCTAAACCCCTATATGTATAATTTCCTTTTCCTACTGAACTTTATACCACTTCCTTAAAAATTATTCTTCCTGCTTTCTGTGTCAAGTGATGGAAGGAAGATATATTTCTGTTAGTAATAAAGGGAGATCATGCTCCCTGCCTCCCCTCCAAAGCAACATTCTGCATTACAAAATTTGTTCAACTAAAACTTTACACAGAGAAAAATGCTTGGCTTCCTGTATGTTGCAATAACAGTTCTGACAAAAGAGAATTTAAGAAATGAAAGCAGTGGCTTGCTCACCCTTTTGAGTGTAATTCTCTCTGAAAATTTACAGCATAACATGTTCTGCAAGAATGTGGAAGAATAGAAGGGCTAATGCAGTCACTAGAAAAGCTCTTAAAAAAACTTTATTCTTTTTACTTCTGTTCCTTAGGCACTGGGAATGATATTGACACTGCAATAAAAAAATAAACAAAACCCCCCCATTCTGAAATACATATTCTGTCCACTAAAATCAGGAATATTAGATTATAAGAAAACCCATTCATGAGTGCAGTGAAATTGTGATGATGTCCATCTATGAAGTGACCACAGAAAAGTGAGAGTAGCTCATTAGCAGTGAAAGAAATCCTGAATAAATTAGTATAAGTAGTAAAATAGGTTTTATTTTATTTTTAATTTTTTGCTTAGTTAAATCAATAATATTAGATAGTATCCAGTTAAAGTATTAAACTGCAACACAGGTTGCTTTAGAACCCACTCTCTTAGTACAGTATAAATGGAGGGCTTTTTGTTCTCCCTAATTTAGCCATGATGTTGTCTGTGAGTGCCATTAACTTCTGGGTGCACATTTGTGTGGTGCTGGTTTCTCTTCCATGACTTGTGAGTGCAACAGGTCAGTGCCCAGATTGCAGAAGGTGCTTTCAGGAGCCATTTGTTCCTAATGCATTGTAACAGAGGAGATATCTTGTAATGAAAATAATGTCTTTGTGTTTAGATAAAAGGCTGTAGGTTGTTACTGCTTCTGATATGAAAGTCATTGAAACTCAGTCAGTGAAACCTATAGGTTCAAGTTCAGAGCAGCCCCAGGAGTACCTGAGTTAAAGTATACAGGCTGTCCCAGTCCAGCTGGTGGATGCCAGTGCACAAAGCTAGATGGGGGCAAGATACCTAAAATAGCTCTCTTAAGGCATCTGCACACCTTCCTGTCTCCAGCAGGAAAAAGTGTCATTAACCCTTTACACTGTTTAGTGTATGAAAAGATATTTTCTGAAGAACTACAGAAACTATTGGTGAGATACATAAGCAGCTACACACAGATGGTACTTTGGGAGTGTTATGTTCCCCACACCAGGGACAACTGTCTATGGGTTTGATTTGAAATAATAAAGATGGAGCACATATCTTAATCATGTGGTGGATGAGCAATTGGCTCACAGGTTGAGCACAGAGGGAATGGGGTAATATCAGGGTGGTGACCTGTCACTAGTGGGGTTCCACAGGGCTCCATCCTGGGCCCTGAGCTCTTCAAGATCTTCATAAATTACTTGGACACAGGATCAGAAGGGATACTGAGCAAGTTTGCAAATGACACAAAACTTGGAGGAGCTGGATTCTGCACATGGGATGGGGCAGCCCTGGATGTTTGTACAGACTGGGGAATGAGATGCTGGAAAGCAGTGCCATGGAAAGGGACGTGGGGGTCCTGGTTGATGGCAAGCAGAATGTGAGTCAGCAGTGCCCTGGCAGCCAGGAGGGCCAACCCTGTCCTGGGGGGCATCAGGCACAGCATCGCCAGCCGGGCAAGGGAGGGGATTGTCCCGCTCTGCTCTGCACTGGGGCGGCCTCACCTTGGATATTGGGGGCAGTTTTGGGCACTGCAATAAAGGAAAGATATTAAACCATTAGGGAGTGTTGAAAGGAGGGCAACAAAGATGGTGAAGGGCCTTGAGGGAAAGTGTGTGAGGAGTGGCTGAGGACTCTTGGTATGTTCAGCCTGGAGAAGAGGAGACTGAGGGGAGAGTTGCAACTTCCTCGTGAGTGGAGGAGGAGGGGCAGGCACTGATCTCTTCTCTGTGGTGACCAGTGACAGGATCTGAAGAAATGGTCTGAAGTTACGTCAGGGGAGGTTTAGGTTGGATATTGGAGAAAGGTTCTTCACCCAGAGAGAGTGTGGTTGGGCACTGGAAGAGGCTCCCCAGGGCAGTGGTCACAGCACCAAGCCCGCCAGAGCTCAAGAAGCTTTTGGATGATACTCTGAGGCACATGGTGTGACTGTTGGGGATGGTCCTGTTCAGGACCAAGAGTTGGACTTGGTGATCCTTGTGGTTCCCTTCCAACTCAGAATATTCTGTGATTTTTGGCAAAGGGCAAAGCAGAAAGTTACAGGTAGTGCATATTTTTTTCCTTGAAGTGGTCCAAAAAAACAATGGCCATGTAAAGGTAAGGGCTGATTTTGCTCATACACGTCCTAGTTTAGATCAGTAACAGAAAAGTAACGACTACAAGTGTTAAAGATACTTAGAACAAAATTTTTTAAGAATTAGAAAATAAAGTGGAGATAATGAAATAAGAGTAAAAGGAATAAAAAATTGAACATAAGAATATAGTCAATATATTGATCAAAATGGAATCCTCCAGGAGTTCTGTTCAGGAGGGAACTCTCTCGAACAAACTCTGGCACACTGTTTTGTTGTTGTTGTTGTTTTTAAACATATGTTTAAGTACCAGATAATTTATGAAGCTTAAAGGAGACATTAAAAGAGAGAAAGTAGAACTACAGGTTTAGTTACAGTCGCTTGCAAATCAGTCTTAGGCAAATGGATTGAAATTCTTATGTAGTATTTAGTGCATTTAAAAAAAAATAATTATATTTTTTCCTGAAGATTTCTGTCTAAAAACAATTAGTGAAAAGGTACAACGTGTCTTTGTCCTTGTCACATGTAAGAGAGATTTTGGTGGTGTGGGGAAATAAAACGTGTTGAAAATCAAGTTCTGATAGCATTTTGTCTAGGAGATGGCTAACATTTTATTATTCAAGGAAAATGATGTGACAATATCCATCTGAAGAGCTTGATTAGTTATAATCATTTACCCCTGAATTTTGTTCTTTGTGTCATGCTCCTAAAATTTGCAACAGAATTTATGCCTAAGACAAGAATTTCACCGAAACCGTCTTCCTATCTGACCATTTTGGTATTATCCAGCCCTAGAACAGCTGTGTTTGTTAGAAGAGAAAATGATTATGATTTCCAAGTGAAATGCTCTGCTTGAATATAATGTTGCTTTTTCAGTGGTGTTTTGGCATCAGATAAATGGCCTTTCATTCTACAAGACCAACATAAAATCCCCTTATGCATCTTTGAGGATTTAGCACAGTACATTACAGGTTTGTAGGTATATTTGCTGATTCTAAAAATACTGGCTTACTCATGCTGTTACCAAAGTTTTTAAAATGGTGTAAGCTTATTTTCTTTATTAAAATATATCATGTATTTATTGCTGAATATCAGCAGCACATTAATTTGTGAGTGTGTACTGCTTTAAAAGCAAGTATCAGTTGGAAATTTTATTGCTTTAAAAAATAAAGAAAATGAATTAAATGACTGATTTTTTTTAGTCTATATCGTTAAGTAGGGGATGGTTTTTGTTTGGACTCTTTTTAATCAATGTATTCCCTTGCTTTTTAACAATTTATTACCAAGTGCAAGGAAACCAGTCAGACCCACATTCAGCCAAGTAAATAGTTATTTCTTCAATTTTATGTGTAGGCTGTGGAATTTAAGCTTGGTTTCTTGTGTGCTTAAGCTACTTCAGTGTGTCACTAAACCATGGCCTGGACAAAGACCCTCAAGGCAGCCTCATGTGACATTTTGTACTAGTATGCTGCATAATCTGCATATACCTATCTCCTTCCTTGCTTCCTCTTACAGCTTTTACATGGGTTTTCCAAAGGAAAGGCCTCTAGGAATTAATTCAAACATTTTACATTTCTGCTACAGGGAAGTAATCATAGGCACATGTTTACTCATTTAAACAAATATGTTCTGTTATCCTAGTCAAATAAAGAAGCATTCACACTTACCAAATTCACATTCATTAAGTTTCATTTTTTTCTTGTAATATTTGGACGTGCCATTGGAGAATACAGAAAATAGCTATGCTGTTATATTACAGTACTCAGCTTCTGAAAATGAAAGAGGAATTTAGTTCTGGTGACTCATGATACAATCTAATTAATTCCCTGAAAAGAATTTCTCAGTGAGTACTTCTGCAGTTCTCAGAGATGGGATATTTTTGATAGAGACAGCTGAAGAATTCCAGAGAAGCCTTTGCAATTATCTCTGCTCTTACAACTTCATAGAAATACTTTAGCAAGGGCCCTCTCTGGAGACTCCCACACGTTCATGTTGTAACTGATGTCATGAAGAGGACACTCTTCTTCCACAACTGTCAGAGCAAGGCTGTTTAGATGACACAGGTAGGAAGGTAAAATACATTTCAGCATAACCTTCTGAGTGGGATCTGAGGAATGACTGGACTTTTACTTTTGGGAGACAATGAAAAAAGCAAGAGTATATGGTGAATTTGTTTGCTTAAGGAAATGCAGCTGAAGTGCAACACCCAGTTTTCAGTTGTTTGTGCAGGAGAGCTAGGGAATATATGTTGATTTGCTTAGGGTCAGACCAACTGCTCGGCAGACATTACAGTCAGACTTCTCCCATCTCTTGATTCTCTTCTTTATCATACTGAGGGTAACAATTCAGTTAGCTCACTGCACTACATGCAGTGTCGACCAAGTTTTTAAATAGTTCACTTACACACATATACACTACTCTGTGTCTGTTTGAGCAAAGTCTGCAGGTGCAACTTAGTCAAAACATATTTTTTTCTGTTAAATGTCTCCAAGATTCAACAGATTCAATTTCTTTAAAATTATATGTATGAGTTCTTTTTTAAACGTCACATTTTTTCTACGTTTGATGTACATTGTTCTTTCACTTTTAATTCATGCTGGGCTTTTGTCAGTAAGCTAAATTTCACGGGGCATCCAGCTGTGGTTGCTTAGTACCAACAAAGAATGATTGTTTTGAAAAACGTGACTTGGATATTACTTGTTGGCTAGTGTTCACATTACAAAATTAAAGTGCAAATGTGCATTCTTTGTATGAGTGCTTGGTTACATGCTCTTCTAATATTTGAAATTAACTTAGACTCACAGAATTATCCAAGATTTTGAGAAATAAAGAATAATGTATGAATTCAGGAAATATGACCTGAAATGAAATGATACTTTGCTTCTATTTGACAGAGAACTGTGAAAATATGTTCAACATTTTAAAGAAAAGAAACAAACTTGTATGCTGCTTTTATTGCATTTGCAGTTCTAAAAAAATCTTTCTTTGGTAGGTTTTGTGAAGAAAAGCTGCTTTTCAAACAGTATTTAAAACACGTTAGCCCAAAATTCAAAGTTTTTGTGTGATCTTGGGGGATTCTGCTCAGGTAGTTTATGCCTGACTTGAATGTATACAGCAGGTACAGCTCTGGCTTGTATGTTGAGGCATGGTCAAAGTGTAAAAGGGAGACTCAGATTTTTGAGAATATACCAGGGAAGTGCAATGAATTGTTTGTATTGGACTTTCCTGTTGATGAATGTGTTGATTCCCATGCTCAGTTTATTCTTTGTAACAGATAGGTTGTGGGAACTCTTAATTTGAGGTGGGTGTGTGGGAAACATGAACTGAAAGAACTGAATTGTTAGAAAATCTGTTGATCTGGAGTGGCATCCACCTGCACCTTCTGAGGGTAACCAGATATGGAGCTGGAGAACTACTGGCAATGGGGATATACACCATCCTAGCAAATGGTCACTGTGCTTCAGAATTGCAGGGATAATGTACAGAATGGGCCGCAGGGTAGGAGTTTGTCTTCCTTCTCCAGTGAGACGGGAACTACCGGTTATAAAGGGTACAATAACTGAGCACATGGATTAATATGTTGGTCTTGCCTGGACACCACTGATGCAAAGGAAGGAGATTCTGTCTTAGTAACCAGGCAGAGTTCTTGAGTAGACACTGGATTTTAAAAAAAGTCTTTGACAAGGCACCTCACCTGTAACTCAGAATAAATATTTTAAGGAGAGAACTATTTATTGTGTGTGACTGATTCATTTAAAGAAACCCCAGTGCTAGTGTATGTCAGGTATATACTCTAGTAGTCATGAAACTTTGTATAGTGATTCTCATCTTAAATCAGGAGTTCTTTATGAAAGAATGATGCCTTTGTGAATGCCTGCATGTGGTCAGAGTCTTGTTTTAATGAATGAAGATGAAGGTGAATATAAGAACTTACTGTTGATAATAATAGCTATAACAATAATCTGTATAAAATTTAGTGTGATTGAGGCAGAGTATAAAGTAATTCACATTTCCCTTAGCTAGAAAGAAAGTACTTATTTTGAATTGCAGACATATCAGCACACAGAAAAATAACTTTAGGCCTTCTATTTGTGTCCTACTGCATTTGAAAAACAAGTGGTGCTCTTACATATATTAATCAAGACTGATTTGAACTGACTGCTGCACAATAGAAGAAAGTTAATAAATTACCTGTATTCAATGTTGGTTTTGGTTTTATTTTTTTAATCAGAGAAGAAGCAGAATGGATGGGTGGAGGTTTTGTGGAAAATCGACATATTAAATTGCTTTTTTAGAATTTCAGTTATGTAATGTTTGTGGATCTTTAAAAATTAGTTAAAACTAATCCAAGGTCAAGGTTGCCGTCACATTATTTTATGTTGGCATGGTGAGAATTAGATGGAATACCTTAACTGTGACTGCATTTTGCGGATTTCAAAGACATGTTCAGCTTACATGTAAAAGAATTCTGCTCCTAATTTTGGTGATGGATTGTCTTTTCAATGGTGTGAGTGTACAGGTTTCTTCAGGGAAAGAAAGAGTGTGAACTTCCATCCTTTCAGTGTTGGCTCACTGCCCATGAGTATGCCTTTTCCCAGGAGCACTTTGTAAAAAAGGGCTGTATGTGCATTTAATTTCCATGGAGTAGCCAGTATGTTCTACCTTCCTTTCCTTTAGCAGTGGAGTCATAGTGGTGAGGCTGAGGACGCTCCTCATATAACCTGTAACTTGTGTCATAGGTTATATGAGGAGCATGCTGGGTGATCTTTGTCAAATGATTTCACTATCATGTGCCACAGTTTCCCTTTAATTTGCCGAATGTTGGTATCAATGTCTTACAGAGCACTTCTGAGGTCTGCTAATAAGCAGTGCTTCACCAGAGCCAGGTAGTGCCATTAATCACTGGATGAATAACTAGTGTTTTTGTCTGAGTAGACATATTAAGATAGGGTACAATGGCTTAAAGTGTCAGATTTTACACTGGCAGGAACAGAGGTGTATTTTTTTGAATAGGAAAGAATTGCTTTCCACTAAACCTCTTAAACCAATGTGCTTTACCTCTTGACAAGGTACTGAGTCATCTACTGCCTGGAGGAAAGCACTGAAATCATCAATAAACAGCCATAGTGCCCTGTAGGAGAGGCATGTTCATTTCTCAAGAAATATGTAGTTCTTTGGTCGGACAAAAGTTGGCAGAGCAGAAGTTGCCTTGAGAGTGAAGTGGGGAGCAAACTGCTTGGATGTCAGAGAGTGATGCTGACAGGTTCCAAAGGGCATCCTCTGCAACTGGAGACATTTGTTGTGATTTTTTGGTAGATTTAGGTCTAGGTCAGAGAAGCTTTCAGAAGGTATGGCAGCATAGGTCCTCTGGACTCCATCTAGTTCACTGCTTGCAAGGCAGATAGGAAGTGAAAATGCGAGCACTGTGGGCCATTCAGATGAGCTCAAGGGTATGTATTCTGTTTGTTACCCCTATAACTGAACTTAGTGCACATACCTTCTTTACCTCCCATGACCCTCTGGTTGGGGTCATCTTCCAGGCTCCTCCTTTTAGTAAACTCCACTTCTTTATGCCAGTTACTCTGTATACCTCTTGCTTTTTATTCTTCTGCCTGCACACCTATTTCTCTTCCTTTCCAGTCAGAGTGCAAGTGTTTGCTGCCTTATCCTTCCCTTCCCACAGTTGTGAGTGTATTGATTGCTTCTGCTTTTCTTATGAATGTATCACTGTTCTCTGTTCTGCCTCCTCTAAAAAGTGCAAGAAAGGTGAAGTGAGCGGTTTCCTCCCATTTCTTTTCCCTCCACGCCAAGGGCTGCATTTGATCCTGTTTATCTTCCCTTGTCTCCAAGACACTTTTTCCCTCTTCAGGTTCTGGGGTTTTTTTGTTTTCCCATTTTTCTTTAGAATTCCTTCCCTTCCTCAGATAAGTCAAGAAGGCATTTGCTTTGCCTGAGTGGGGCAGATGGCAGAACTGGGACAAGCATATTGTTCTGGAAGCTGTAAGTAGGGTTTTTGGGTTTCCTGAAGGTGGTTAATTGGTAGAAAATGCTTCTAAAGTAACTGTGAAAAGGGATCTATCTTGGGAGAGTAGTCCTGCCTGTGTGTATTGACTCTACAAGTCTTTGCTTGCTTTTTTGATAGCTGTGTAAAGGCCAGCTGCAGTCCATCTAACATGTATCTAAATGTTACCTGTTGTAGACTAATTCTGTAATTTGTTTACAAAAGAAGACTCAGTGGGCAAATTATATGGAAGTATTTGCTTGCTTTTCACAGAAATCAGTAGAGTTACATTGCCTATATAAATATATGTTCTTTGCTACTGTGAGAAAAAAACAAGGGCATCCTGGAATACTAACGAGAGTAGAAAAAGGAGTGTGTGCTGAATGGAAAAATATCTTCTTGTTAAGGATGTTGGCTCATCCCTTTTATGTTTTATGGGTTTTTTTGTTCTGCTACAGATGTTTTGGGTTGCTCTGCCCAAGTTACTTACAGGATAAATAGGATTTATCTATTTATTAGATTTTTTTAATCTTCTGTTTATCTGCTTAAACAGATTTATCTGCTGTTTATCTCCTTAAGTGTCTCTGAGAACTTTACTCATTCTGTTCCTCTAGTTAAATAAGGGCAATAATGCTTCCTGACCTGTGGTCTTGTCTGTTCAGGTAATAATCTATTTTGACAGGAATTATTTCCTATTTTGCTATGTGTTCCAGACATGATTTCAGTAAGTTTATATACCACCATAACATAGTCTAATGTTAATAATGCAAACACCATATTTTGGTTTATGCAGTATTCAATTCCTATAAGCAACTGCAAACATCTCAATTTTTTTTGCTTCCATTCCTTTGCTAACTATATAATATTTGTTGTTGCTGCCTGTATGAAAAACCTGTGTTTTCTTAAAATTTACCAATTAAAAATATTTTTGATTTATGTCATTATTTCAAATGTTTTTTTATTACAGATGATCCCTTCAGTACTTAAAAAATAATCACTATATAAAAAATGAGTGAAATGTGTAAAGTGGTCTGAAAATTGAACAACTGTTAAATCCCCAAAATACCCTGAGCTTTAATCTAGCAGGAAAAGACATAAGTCCTGTTTTGAAAGCTGAAGCTAGGTATATACAAATTAGTGAAGCTCAATAAATTCAAATTAGTAAAAAGGTATGTATTTTCACTGTGAGAGTAAATATTAGTTGTGACACATTATATATTACTGTGAAATACTTTCCTGTTCTTGAATCTTCCTAAAATAGACGCTGTTGTATAAAGAGAAGCCATAGGGTTTTTGCCTAAATTACTGTTTGACCTCTATTAATGCAGAAGTCAGATTACATTGTTGTAATAGTCCTTTTAGCTTTAGAATCTGGAGGTTTTTGAAAATGTAAAATGTTTCTCTTTTTTTTAAAAAACTATTTTCTTATTAAGTCAAACTAATTTCTGAACCTTCATCTCTTGCTGAGGTTGTAGAGTCCTAGCATCATGTTTTCTTACAGCCTTTGATTCACTGACTTGAAATCACAAGCATCCTCCCTCTTGTGCAGTGATAAGTACTAAGTGTAACATTTGATTAATGGGCTTGGAAGACTGGTTGTCTTGAAATTAGATTGCAAAGTGGAATATTATAGCTAAATTGTCAAATCAGATCTGCAAAGGTATTTCTGCTTAAAATAGAGCACTTATGCAAGGAGAAAATACAGAGCAATTGTGTTTCTGAAAAGGAGTGAGAAAACACAAAAAGGATGCCTTGAAAAAAGCTACTCTGGCAAGTACCTGTCTGTTTCTCCAGTAAGTACTGAGAATTAGAATCACCTGTCTTTTAGATCTCTGTGCTTTGCCTGAAGGGGCAAAGGGATAAGAACTGATATAAGCAGAGAAAGAGTGTTATACAAGTACTTATCTCTTTGCATGACAGTCTGGAAAATAAGCTGACTATTAATAAGTCAAATATATATATATATCCACATCTTAAAAAATTCTTACGGAAGTTATTCACTTCAAGTCATCAGATCTTGGAGGCTTTTACAAAGAAAAGTAGTATCACTAAATCCTAATGTACAATAGTGTAATAGAAATTAAAATATTATGGATCATCACTGAGGTAGATTTTGACATGGACATTATTTTTTTGCTCTCATTTAAAACTGGGCATTTCTGCAACTGCATAGAAGGGTTGGGGTCAGCCAGCTGTGAGGCTGATATGTCCGTGCTCCAGCAGTGGAGAGTGTGTTTTATGACCTATGCCTTATTCAGTATATGGAGCGGGATATTAACAATATCAGTTTTTCTTCCTCACTTTTTCTTGTAAGCATTTGCATTATCTTCTCTCTTCTTTATTCCAGCATGAATAAAGATTATATTAGTCACAGGTTTCCAGGATGATAATGTTGAATGGAAATGCCTACTTCAGATTACTGTTATTGTGTTATATTGACATTCAAAACTTGTAACTTCTTGGTTTCTCTGTTATTTTCCACAGGGTGCAGCTCTAATTAGAATGTTGGCTAACTTTATGGGTCACTCTGTGTTTCAAATGGGCTTACAAGTAAGTAAAGGTATTTCTGTCTTTGTGTAGACGTGCATTCCTAGGAGTTTCTCTTGCTCTTTTTTCTTTTAAAGCTGTATTTGCATCTATTTGTGGAAATGTTTCCTTACTTCAGGACCATCTGAGGCACCAGCATGTCCCTGAAGCTGAATTTGACGGAAGATGCTGAGTAGCATAACACACATTGCAGTGCCCCCAGTTTCACCTGTATTTCTTAGTGTATGAAGTGATTACATTTTACCTGGCATGTAGCTTTGTGTCTGTTTTGTGTAGATCGCCACACAGAAGCCCTATCTCTGTCACAACTGTGTAAAGGACTAGATGAGGAAGTAGCTACTTCTCTTCACCTACATTTGATTGCTGGTCTCACAAATAATGACAATATCAAGCTAGCTAGAAAATACACAGCCCTAAAAATAATAATGCTTTTCAGATAAGTGTTTTTGCCATCCCTTCCTCCATAGTGAAATCCTTGAGCTTTATTTTTACCTTTGATGAGCATGGAGTGCTCTCTGCCTTAACGATGTTTTGAAAACTCACTCTGCCTTTTAAAAGAAATCTAAAGAGGTAACATTTCAATACAAAGAGAAAGAAATTTAACATGCTGATTACCAAGGATGAACTCTTTTCAGCAATAATTCTGCACAAATGAGTGTTTCGTAAACTATTCAAAAACAAACAAGCCAAAGCATAAAAAACAATGTGTCTTCCTCTATTCCATTGAAATCTGCCTGAGTAAATCATATTACAGGCAGCTGTGATTGATGAATTATTTATAATGCAGCCTGCTACTTAGAAGTGTCCTTTAAAGTAAATTGATGTTCACCTGAAATACAATTATGCTAAGTTGGAAAGAACAATCAATCTTATCTGTTCTTAGTAAGCTTTTCATTTTGAAATTTAAATAAACTACATCTAGGATCAGGTCATTTTTTAACAGAATAATTCTACCTCTAACCAAAATAAATTGGAAGATAAAATATAAAACAAAAATTAAGTGAATGCATTGGTCATGTCAGAGAGGTGTGTTTCATGCAAAGGCAATTTGCTGGGGAAATACAGCTTTTTGGAGCGTTCACAGGACATTCTGGGTTTGCAGCATAACTTACTCACAGGACCCAGTTGGATCATTTTCTTAGTTGTAACGTCAGATCAGTTAGATAAATTTCTCAACCAGATGAGAAATCTTAAAATGAAAAGTATTCTTTATAAAATCTTTTGTATGTCGAGGGTAAAACCCTCATCTCATTTAAGCCAATAAGACTTCTGTCCTTAGTCCAGTAAACTCTATATTCCAGCCAGAAACTTTTGCCTGCACAGATCCATTCGAAGGGAAATTCAATAGCATTTTTTCCCTATGAAATATGTCACTTAGGGTCTTAGAAAGGAAAAGTTTTAGTGAAGACATCTCAAACTCTGTTTTTCTGTTTTCTTCTATGTTTGCCAGAGAAATAACAGTGTGCAAGTTGTCCTGAAATAAACTGAGAAAAAAGTTCAGATCAAAGGATAGCTGTGCAGAGATTAGTCATAATTACCATAAAGTTGTAATGGAGCTTTGTTTTTTGATTTGAATTGTTTCCTATTATTTCTATTTTCACTGATTCTGCTCTAATTAGAAACTCTTCTGTTTGCTAATGAAAGTCTATGAAAAGTCTAACTGAAAATCTGACTCTGAAAGTCTCGTCATCAGTTCAGTAGGAAGATGATGATTTTAACTAAAAATGTTTTGAAATCCAGATAGAGATCTTCGCTGTGTATGTCTGCAAATTGAACAAAATAAAGTTCATAAGATACAAATTTTACAGTTGGAAATATCTGTCAATCATTTAATTATTTATATTTTGTGAACATAACAAAATAGCGTTCCTGCACTGTACAGTTGGGAGGCTATAGTTTTACTAATGATAAGGGAAACTGGAGGACTAATTTACCCTCTATGTCATGCACTGGTTTAAGCATTTTAGCTCTTTAATGTGGTACCATCACTTGGGATCTTGCATTATGTTATCGTCAGTCGTATTTTAACATGCAATTCTAGTGTTCAACTAAATGGCTTTTCTTGAGGATAGCTGCAAAATCAAGTATTACTACTATTTATAAATATTTTCAAATAGCAAACACTCCGAAAGTGCCCTTGATGGTTCATTCTTCCTGTATTATTCTAATGGCTTAGTAACTGAGTTCTAAAAGACCTCCACAGCCAGTTTTTCCAAGAGAATGCTGTGGGAAATGGTTTCAAAGACTACAGATAAAATCCACAGCCCTTCCTTCACTCACAAAGTGTGTTACCGTGTCACAGAAGTAGTTCAGGTTGGTCAAAGAGGACTTGCCTTTCGTCCACCCAGACTGGCTGGGCCTGATCCCCTGGTTGTGCTGCACATACTGTGTGATGGCGCTCAAGAAGATTTGCTCCACAGCCTTCCCTGTCAGTGAGGTCAGGCTGGCAGGACTGTAATTCCCCAAATCCTCCTTCCAACCCCTCTTGTAGATGGGTGTCAGGTTTGCTAAGCTGCAGTTGTCTGGGATCTCCCCGGTTAGCCAGAAGTACTGGTAAATGATGGAAAGTGGCTTGGTGAGCACTTCTGCCAGCTCCCTTTGTACCTTTGGGATCCCATCTGTCCCCACAGACTTTTGTGTATCTAGGTGGTGTAGCAGATCACTGACCATTTTCCGGCAGGTGACTGGTACTTCACTTCTGCTCTCTGTCCCTGTCTTCCAGCTCAAGTAGCTGGGTACCCAAAGAACAATTGGTCTTACTGTGAAGGACTGAGACAAATAAGGCATTAAGTACCTCAACCTTTTCCTCATTCTTTGTCTCTATGTTTTTCCCCACATCCAGCAAAGGATGGAGATTGTCCTTAGCCCTCCCTTTTGTATATTTATAGAAACATTTTTTATTGTATTTTACAGAAGTGACTAGATTAAGTTCTATTTGAGCTTTGGCCCTTTAAATTTTTTGCCCGCATGACATCACAACATCTTTGTAGCCCTCCTGAGTTGGTTGCCACTTCTTCCAAAGGTCATTAACTCTCCTTCTTCATGCAAGCTTCAAAGCTCTGTGCAGTTGGGCTGTTGGTCTTCCCTGCTGGCTTATCTTTCAGCCCATGGGGATGGCCTGCTGTGGCACCTTTAACATGCCTTTCTTTCCTGGACTCTTTTGCCCTGTAGGGCTGCCTGCCAAGTGTCATCACCAGGCCAAGGTGGCAGTTCTGCTGACCCCTCTCCTTACTTCCCCAAGAACTGAAAACTCTGTCTTGTCATAATCACTGTGCTTAAGACAGCCTCCAACTGTCACATCACCCACCAGTCTTTGTTCATAAATGAGATCCAGTGGGGGACCTTTTCTAGTTGGCTCACTCACTGGCTGTGTCAGCAAGTTCTCTTCCATACACTCCAGGAGCCTCCTATACTGTTCCCTCTTCACTGTATTATATTTCCATTATTAATATTGTTTCAATTCTTTTTAGTGTATTAGCTATGTCCTTAAGTGTTTAATAGATAATAAAAAAGAGTAATCTTGTAGTTTTATTAAACTAGTGTAAACAAAAATGAGTAGCCCTTTATTTGTATTTGTATTGTTTGTGGTTTCATCAAAATCCAGGTATAATTTGTCTTACTAAGAGCTACAGATTTAGAGCTTTTATATAAGAGCAGCTACAATAGATATGGTAATCTATGGGTTAAGGAGAGGAAAAGATAAGGTTTAGAGCAAGAAGTAAATAAGATGGCTACCCTTTTTCTTCGCTTCCTCTTTATTCTTAATCTAGTTACATGCTGTCAACTGGCAAGTGGACTTTTTGAAGAGCAGATCAAGATGGCTTGGGGGTGAAAAATCCCTTACATGTCAAAGAAAATAATCAACTGTGTTAGAGAGAAAAGTTGAGGAAGGAGAATGGGGCTCTTTGGTGAATATTCTTTAATATGTGATCTGAAGCAAATATGTGAATATGCACATAATCCGTAACAGTTCAGCAAACTGTTCTGTTGAGGAGTCTGCAAGACAAAGTAAAATCATGGTAGAGATGCTCAGTTTTACAGCACAGATGTCTTTGTAGAGATTCATATCTGTCAAGAATAACTGGCCTGTTCCTCTCATGGTAAATATACTCTAGAGGACCATTTGATTATAATGTGGAATTTCCACAATAAAGCTGCAGCCAAGAGACTCTAGTGAAGGTGTGATTTTTGGGAAGCCCTTCAAAGATGTGATGTGTTGAATCATATGACATTTTCAAACAGAAGATTTAGTAACAAACAGAACATTCTTTTTTAAAACTTCTGGCATCTTTCATGATGTACATTCTTATGCTCTGGGAAAATTCAAGTACTCATCACTGAATGCTGGTACTCTTCTTACAAAATAGTGTTGCTTTGCAGTCAAAAAGCCATTAATCAGGTAAGACAGTGGTTTGAGTATGAAGAGGCTTGATCAGCTCTGATTATGTTTCTGAACTGCATAGATTGATAGAGGAAGAAGCCATAAGTTGGCCTTATCTCATTCAGTCATCACTCAGGGTGGTAATATGTAATGTGATGCTAGGTTTGTGTGAGATTTTCATTTGTAGGCTGTTGTTCCAGCTCTGTGTGCTTGAAATAAGTGGTTGCTTCCATGACTGGTGTCACTGTATTACATTTTTGGGAAGGTTTTACTGGTTTATGACAATGCACCTCTTCAAGTAATTAGTGGAGGTTTGTTTTTTTTTTCCCCCTTCATATTAAATATAGAGAGAAGGTCTAGTAATTAGATGTGTTTTAAGAGGCACCTCCAGCTCTGTAATGAGACATTTCTGCACTGGTTTATTCAAATTTTCTTATATTTGGTTTAATTATTTTGGAACCTTATCTCTATTACTATGTTTGTCAACACTACATTTCATTTGCTGTGTGGCAGCTCATTGATCACATAGATCTGTATCCTTTTGAACTTCACTTGCTGCTGTGTATGTGTTCATCACTCACTCTGATTTAGTGCATCATCAGCAGTTTGAATTAGTTACTGTAGGAATCTCTACTTCTGTGATAAATTAACTGCTTTTGTACTTTAGGCTTCACACTGTACATTTGGAAGAAGAATTTCCATACAGTGCTTTGGATATATGCTGCCTTTTTTGGTGCTGTAGAGTGACTGCTATATTGAAACAAATTGGTCAGCCTTTTGCAGGAGCTGTCTGGGGAAGTGGGACATGCAGGCTGTTAAATACAGCAAGGTTCAGATTTCAATCACTTTCTATTATCATATTGATGGCTATTTAGACTTTCTTTCATCCACTCTGATTAGTATTTCCTGCTCTTTAGACACCTACAATGTGCATGTTTGTGTTCTGTTTGAATTGTGAATTTGAATAGTCTATGTGAAATCCTATCAGAAACTTTTGAGGTGTAAAATAAAGCTCTAGTATGCTATTTTTCATGTTGTTTGCTGCTTCTGTCCAAGAATATAGTAGTACATGAAATATATTCATCTATTTCCACAGTATTATTTAATGAACTAAGTTTTTCAGTCTAGTAAACAGTACACCCATTCTATAATACCTGTTTATTATATCTTTATTACCAATTCACAACAGTTAACTGTATGCTGAGACATCATGAGAGGTGCCTTTCAAGATTTTTCTGTAAACACATAAAAAATCTGTAAAAACAAACAAAAAATGAGGCACCTTAGGACAGGGGTCAGTGAAGCAATGAGCTGTGATGCTACCTTTAGATCAACAGTGCACATTAACTGTCCTTAAGTTAGTTACTACCGATCCCTTTCTATTTTAAAGTGTTCCACTTCTGTGAGAACTTGTCAACAAGAGAACTTGAGCATTATAAAAGCAGGACATAAGAAGTCATAGGAAATCTCATAGGACCTGACATAACTGTTTTCTACATTGCATGTCATACAAGATTGTTAACACCTTTTGCCTTTTTTGGCCCCTCAGCATTTCTTCTGTTTCTAATTTACATCACCCTGGATTTTAGTTAACATTTGTTAAAGGAATTCAGTGTTATGAACTGAATTCCTATAGCTTTTTCCACCTTGACTTACATAAAAGACAGTAGATCACTTTCTTGGATAAGAAATTTATATGAGTTGCAGTGTTGCAATATTTTTTCCTTTGAAAGCATTAAAGATGTATAGCATAACAAGGGCCAGACTTGGATATCGCTCCAAAAATGGAAGTTCTTCCTCTAGCTCCAAGTGTATTTGAATGTGTGTATAGCAAAATGCTACTGCTTTAAGAAAAAATATGATTGAAGTTGTGTAATTTAAATATTGAGTTCTTCAGAAATGATAAAGTTAATTCCATTCTTTTCTTTTTTTGTGTGCACCTTAGCCAGGATTTTTAATTATGAAAGTGCCCAGTGTTTTTTATGTATGACAATGTCCAGTTCACAAGGTGGAAAATGCCAACTGAATTGTCTTTTTGTTCTATAATTCTGTATACTTTTCATTTAATTGTAGCCCCCGTTCCTAATTGCTACATACAGTTTTCTTAAATGTCATCCAGTGTGGTATCAGAGTGCATCACCAACAGTTAATGAACAGAAGACATAAGCCTGAAGGGGAGGGGAAGGCATGGTCCTAGCCTCATTTTGTAAATGGAGATCTAGACACAGAAATTTAAGTTAAAATTTACGCACATGTGGAGTATGCAATACTCTCATGTTCCTTAAGCACATACGGATTGGAAGCATTCATGTGTTCAAAGCACAGCTTCCATCAACTCAGTGTGGCTGCAGCTCAGCCTGCAGAGGCGCTGAGATGGGCCTCCAGAAAATGTTGATATTTCAATTAGTGTTGCTTTAAATAAATCAATGAGAATAGAGTGCCTGTGCGTTTGAGAGGAAGTTGGACCAATGTGAGTAAAATGAAAAGGTTCTATGAAATTTGAATATCTATTTTGAAACCCAAGAAAATGTTCTGTTAAAGTACTAAGCATTATAAACCATTTCACATATTCAGAGCAGACCTCACATCAGAGTCCAACTCTGCTACAGATCAGACCACAGTGTTTTCCTGAAACATGTTCTTTCAGCCAGTGTGCAAGAAGCCAATCCATAGACAGAATCGAGGTATTTGATTTATCTACATTTCTATGGTTTATCTATTATCTGTTTGGAAGCTGAACATCAGCAGAACTGAACATAATGACCATAGCAGCCAACCATCATGAGTGCTGGTGTTTTTTGCCCTATGTAACATAGGTGCTGTGCAAAGGGAGCTTTTTTTTCTAAATAGGTGCAGTAGCAGAATATTCCTGCTTGGTTATATTAACTCCTTTCTATTCTTTCTGCTCTGCTTTGTGTTCCTGGAACATTTGAATCAGGCAGTTTTCTTCCCTAGCTGTCAGGAATTGCCAAGAGAAAGGGAGACGTGGGCTCTTTGCTTTCTGCTTCAGGGCCAGCATCTCCCTCTGAGCTTAAGCAGGTTTGAGCTGTTGGTGCAGAGAGAGACTGTAGCTTCTGAGTTACCTAAAATTGATCAGTGCTATGAAAAATCATGTTCCTGAATCAAGAACACTTTCCATCTGACCTTTAGAGCTGTGCTCCAGTGAATGGGGACAGCATACTTTTTCAAAGGAAACTCACAAAAAAGGTAAAATGTGAAATATTTCAATACTTTTTGGTGTTGACTGAAATTTTGGAGAAGAATTCAATCTAAGATGTGCTTTTTGAAGGTAGAATTTCAGCTCAAACAGTTTGGCCATATTGGAAGTCCCAGCAGGGAGAGGTATAAAGAGTGGTAGCAGTAGGTGCTGCTGAACCTCAAAGCCAGTGGTGTCCCCCAGTGTCCGTGTTCAGAGCAAGGTTGCCTTCATTAGGACGAAGTCATGATGTTTTTTAGCTGGAATAAAATCTTACTTTATTGCTCTGTTGCTAAAGCTTCTTACAAAAAAGAAAAACGATTAGTATACACGCTATGTATAAACAAAGTTGGTTTTCTCAGAACAGGATTGCTCTTTATGGCAATGTTAAAACCAGTAATTTTACCGATACTGCATAGGTATTCACTTGGTGTACCTCTAGTGAGCTTCTGTTTTGCTGCATGTGAAATTCAGTTATGACTATTTTCTTCTTCGTTCTTATTACAAGAATTATTAAGAGTAACAATGATAGGTATGAATCCTCAGATAATGTCAGCAGGCTGACATAATGTTAGCTATTTAAGAAAATGTTTTCTTTTGGAATAAAATTGCACTGTTTTCCTGATAGGAGCTCAGTGCCAACCTTGCCTCTGTTGCTATGAGGCAGCTTGGTGGGCTTCACAGGGTACTGAAAGTAACACCTTTTGTGTACAATTCTGCCACTCTTATGCAATCAAAATTTCCATTAGCTCTTTAGAAGGTGGTGGGAATATTTTCAGCACAAGCATTGCAGGACTGAACTCCTAATTAATGCACAGTATACACTGGAAATGAAATAAATCTACTTGAGTTCAATGCAGTAGAGGACATTGAAAAAAACTGCTTGACAAAACAGTCTGTTGTGTAAACTTTGTCCTCCTTTTCTTTCTCTTTCTTCTTCTCCTCCTCCCTTTTCTTTTTCCTCTTCCTCTTCTTTCTCTATATACCTTTAAAGCTCAGTTACTGTAGCTAGGTAGAAACAGTAGCATAAAGTCAGATGTATGGGGCTAATGATTTTCAAGGTGTCTTCTTGCATAATGAAAAAAAAAAAAGAAGCTCTAGGTACTTTATTGTGTGAAGGTCTTCTGCACTGTGAGAAACATTTGCTTGCTTGTTAGAAACAACAAATAACGTATAAGCAAAGTCAGAGCTTCACTGTTTCTGCTTCCCTGTCTGTTATTCACTGTTACTGTACAAATGTTTCAGGTCATTATGGTCTAGACACAGTGACATGCAAATCATACTTACAATAAGTTTTCTCGATTGATTTATGGTCACCTTTTCATAGTAAGTAGTGTTAATTTCTTTCAAAGTCGGGGGCTTCTGTAGAAAAAAGTGTTATAGAAAAGCACAGCAGAGATTCTTTGCCAGGATAGCAATATCTGGGCATAGTTCAAGTTAATGCAGAAGAATGAGAAGCCAACCTGTCACAATTAGCAGGTGTCATCCAAATATCTCTGGAAAACATTCCATCATTTTTTTGTGTGTGTGCACTAAGAATATATTTATTGAGCAATGTGTGGTTTTAGGTTGAAGTGTATTATACAACTAAACAAGGCAGAACTAAAATGGATGTACAAATTCAGTCAAATTTATGCAGTTCAATATCAGAGAGTGCTTTATTTCTGTAAGATTTGTCCTTAGCTCAGTAGTTTAGTAGTGCTACCAGCAAATAATACATCAAATGCATTTTTCATTAAAGCCAAGCTTAACATACTAGCAGATTTCTCACTGCAGAGCAAATACCATCAGACTTTGCTATGCACTAACTCTGCAATCCTTCTAATTGTTCCCTTTAGACTTTGCTTGCAAACTGCTTTGCCACCACACTGCAACTACTGTTGCTGCGTTTCAAAATGGAACCTCCTTCCTCTTCATCTTAAAAGGTGAAGCTGAATTTTGCAAGGGAAAATTTACCTTTCAATTTAATATTTCTGATATTTGTCAAGGATTCTCAATAAAGTAGGATATATTTTAAAGCAGCTGAAAATTTACCTGCATACAAATTTTGAATCTGTTTTAGGTGTCCCATTCACATTGGTTTCACTGATTTGCACTGTAGAAGATTATTAATTGCAAAATTGAGTTGCTTATAGTCATTTGAAACTTTTTTTTCTTGTTGGAATGAAAATGACAGGGCGATGTTGATTTCAGTTGGCTTACTTCTGATTTACAGTACTGGTCTCTTATCAACAAGAAGTGGATAGAGCAAAGAAGCAATCTCATTGATTTAATGATGGCTTTTGCCTCCTTTCTCTTACTGGTTTTTTCTGTATCTGGCCTGGATAGAACAGGGCTCAGGTCCTATCTGGATCCTTTAAATGAATGTTTTATTTCCAGTAACATTGATGAGATACTCTCAACATTGTCCTACTTCTTCTTCCACTGAAATCAATGCTAAAAATCCCATTGACCCATATAATATCAGAAATGTCAGTTCTGCTGATCTTATTGTTAGAGCAAATGGGAGTATCATGAAGTACAAAGGAAAAAGGACAAAGTAAAATACCATAATTATGTGGCCCATTCACCATCATCAGCTCTCGAGAAAATTAAGATTTATTTCCATTTATGATTCCAGTTTCACTCTTCCTGATTAGTAGTTACAGCTTGCTGTTTGGATATAATACTTGGATATAATACTGGATATTTTTACTGAAGCATCATCAAATCATAGCTCAAGGAAGATATTCAATGTTGTGTCTGTATAGAAAACATATGTGGTAATTTTAGTACTAGGTAAGGACTGTCTACAGTCATGCTTACTATCTGCAGGACACAAGGACCTTATAGTCCTTGTGTGCTTGCTGTTTCAATACAAGTTTGATGCTGCTTTTTGTTACTGTATGTTGAAATGCTTTTTTAGTTAGTTAAATTCTTAGCTTCCGAGTAACTTCTTTTTTTTTTTTTTTNTAGTAGGAACAAATTTTAATGCAATAGTAGATTAATATATAGGAAGAATATCAACATTATTGATCCTATGGTAGAACTCTTGACAGAAGTATATTCTGATTAGTGTATTCCATAGGTTGGCAGTTTCTTACAAGACTGCCTGGAATCAGTTTTGGCTACTTCTAGTAAAACTATTAGAAAGTGAAGCACTTGTTTGGCTTACTTGACCTGGAAAAATCTGTTTCCAAGGTTTTTCTTAGCTGGCATTGCAGTAGGGCTTTGATAAGTGGTCTGATCACAGGTGGTTTTTTTCAATTTGGAGGTAGCTCTGCAACTTGACTCACTGGTACAAATTAATTCTTGACACAAATAGAGTTAAGCCACGTCTGATTTGCCTTACACATTGTTTACCGTGACCAATAAGGTGAATTTACCTACTCCTTCTTTTGTACTCTGCTGCTTCGCTGACTGCCCAGCCAGGAGGGTAATCACTTTTCTACCTTCGGACAGTTTTTCAAGGGTTAGTCTGTTGTACAACTGAAAAGTACTGCAAAACCTAGTTGGTTGTTTTAGCTTTTCTATTCAGTAGTCTTCCTCTCTTATGGGAATCTTCACTGCTTTGTAGCTTGCTGCTAGTGCTTTACTATTGGATTTCACTCCCTCTTGTTTGCACTCATGCAAATGTGTTGTCCTGGTTATAGTGACCAGGACCAGTTTGTCACTGTGTGGGTGTGGCTAAGACTGTGTATTCTACACCCTCTATGTAATTTCTCATGAACTGTTAACAATGGACCATTTGCAGCAGCTTCCTGGGGCACACCTGACCCCTCAGGCTACAGGGTGGGTGCTTGGGAACTTCTGTGAGATAAGAAAGGTGTCCTGTCTTCACACCAATGACTCGGGTGTGGTAAAGCCCCTCTGGAGAGCTGTTAGCACCTCCACACCCAGCCTGAGGGGCCATGTCTGCTAATGGGCCATCAGGGTTTCCAAAAATATGCCATGACTCACCCTACACAGTAACTCACCCATTGTGAAACTCCCCACCCTGGGGGAGGTACTGGGCACTCCCACCTGAGCCTAAGCATATATATACTGAGGGTTTTGGGACTGAACTCACTCCCTCGCTGGATCCAGAGGAGGACCAGAGCCTCAGCAGGACTGTGACTGCCACTCTTGACCAGACCGGGACCATCATCCTCAGGAACAGGTTTTCCTTTTCCTTTTACTGTGTACTCAAGGGGGCTGGGTGGTGCTCAGCACAAGGGCTGGCAAGTTCCATTCTGTTTGTGCCCCAGGGTGCTGGGTTACACACCTGTTTCTGTGGGTCAAACGGGCTTTTTCCTCTGTACTCTTGTACTTATTGTGATCTTTTAATAAATTGTAGTTCTGACTTGCAGTCTTTTGTGAGTTGGGTTCATTTCTCCTGCCGGTTTACGTTTAAACCAGCACATGTGTGCAGTACCTTCCTCCCTCTGACCCTTGCCCAAGGTTTTTATTTTTTAATGTTAGGCGATGTCAAGATAATACACAATAGCAGCTTTGACATTAGTTTCAAGGAAAACAAACCTGCTGGATTTGATACCAGAGCCATAGAACCTGATTTCCACCCGAACTAAATGTTTTTATTTTGGCTTTAAATCTTAGGTGATATACAGCAGTCATGTATTATACTGTTCAACAAGAACATAGTGTAGGCTGAAGGGAGAAAGATGCACACTGAGGGGTAGAAATGAGATACAAAAAAAGTGAGGTAGAGGCAAGTCTGCTATTTCCTGAGCTCTGAGAAAGGAGGAGGGTAGCCACAAGAATTTGAGACCAAAATAGTTTACTACTTTTTCCTCGCTCGTCTAGTGGAATTTCCCAGTTGCCTTCAGGAGAGAAATTAAGTTATTCAGTGTCCATGTGTTTTAGATCTCAGCACCACTCATGTAAGTCAGGACAGGAGCTATTCCTTCAGCCAATCCATCAACTTTATAAGTTTAACTGAGAAAGGAGTTTGGTCCTAGAATTGATATTTCAGTTCCTGGTTATAGATCTAAAATCTCCCCTGAAAGTAAAATGCATGTTTGGAGACTTACCCCCCCTTTACACTTGTTTAACCTCTTGGCATTTATCAGTCACTACCTTTTATGAGTTGTGAGCATTATCGTATTTAGATGGGGGGATAGTTCATTTTTTTGAAACAAAGAAGCTCAGTTTCTAGATAGTATTGCAAATTAACATTGCAAACAGATGAAAGACTTCTTCCTTTTCTGCTTCAGTTTTCAAGTAATACTTTCAAAAGCATGGAGCCTTTTAATTTTTTTGTGGGGGTATTAAGATTATTATTTGATAACACATTATACTGCAGTCTCGGTCTGTTGGGATTTTTTAAAACATCTTATGTTTTGGTTGTGCAGTAAATGGACTTTGTTTTCGTGCTGTGACAGATGTAGGATAGGTATTTATCTATTTATTTATTTATTTGCTGTTAGGAATTGCTAAAACACATCAGTAAACTACATTGTCTGATTAGATTTTTTTATTGATAGAGGTGAACAGATCATATTCCATTATTCTTTTCGGCAAAGAGTGGCTTCATATTTTAATGCCAGGATTTTAGGAAGAATGCTAGGAGAGAGTACTTACTGAAAATGTAAACCCAAATGATCATTTTTTTTTTGTGTGTTTGATTAATTTTCATATTGAATGACATTGCAATAGGGTCTCTTAACTTTCCCCATGACAAAAAAAAAAAAAAGGCAGCATTACAGTGAAGGAGAAAGGAAGAGTTGCAGAAGACCACTCTTGAATCTTGAGTTTTTAAAGAGATTTTCATGCCATCTTTTGTGCTTACACATATTGTAGGGTTATAGCTAAAGGGAAGGTGGCTAACGTGTATCTTCATGCTCCAGCATACTCCAGTTGATGGAACAGCTTTTGTAGGTGATAGACTTGCAAGTTTATGATAGGGAGCAGCCTTGCAGCCAGATGGTTTTGGGCATATGTGTTTATGAATAAGTGGCTTTAAGTCACTTTGCCTCCTTTGGAGCTGTGCTGAGTGCAGCTTAGTTTCAGACAGCTGTGTTTTCAGTGTCATCCTCCTTTTCTGTTCTGTGGCTTGCATCTCTCTTCTTTTTGCTTTGCTTTTTCAATTGAATGTACAGGCAAAGTGGTGGCTAATACTCTTGCCCTCGAGAATTACTGTGAATAAGAGCATGTATTCTGCCCCTTTGCAAGCTACTTAAGACTTAGATACGGTTCCCCAGGAGGAAGAATTAATTATATTCCTGCTTGTTCCATCCTTAGAACAGACAAGCAGGGTATGTATGGATCTTTGGCTTCTATTTCATGCCTTCTTGATATGTATCAGATGCTGATATATATAAACTTTTTGTCTTCCTTTTTAAGTTGAGTGCTGTCCATGGAAGATACTTCAAGAGAGGCTGATAATCTGGTAATGCGGGGCACATTGAATGCAGATCTGTACAAGCGTGGATAGCTTGAGGAGAATGAAGTAGGGAACAGTAATGCACTGTGTCTTCTAGTGCTGGGACTAGGAAGCAGCAGATGAAACCAGAAGATGGGCAGGTGTTTGAAACACAAACCTTCACCTAAGAGATCACTGAAGTGGGAAATGCTTTTTCTTAGGTGTTGCAAATGCTAAACATTTATATAAGTTCAGAAAGCAAGCAGACAAATTCACAGAAGATAAGCATTAAATACAAGAATAATAATCTGCTCAGGATTTCTTGTGCCATGAAGTGCTGGATGATGGAATAACATTCTGAGGAAGTACCACTGTATACTTTTCCAGTTTTATACCCTTTCCAGGTATCTGCTACTGGTTATTGTTGAAAACAGGATATATGAGGATATTTGATGGGACCTGTATCAGAAGCCTTTTGCTCTTGTACCTATAGAAAGCGCACTCAGATTTGGGATTGTGTTGTAGATTTACTACTGAAAGCCTATTTTGATGCTCACTGTCACTTTGGAATGTTTTTTGTGTAGCATGCATTTGATAATACTCCTTGTTTGATGCTATGCCAAAGGTCTTGATGCAATTTTCATAAAATAATGAAAAAATTGGTGATTAAGTTGTATGGTACCACCACTGTACTTGAATGTTATATTTTTCATTGTATTTTCTTATTTGATTGTAAAGGTTAGGATTCCTTTTGTTTCCCTGTGTGAGATAAACAATTTAGATTGGACAATAATAAATTTTTAACTGAGTGACAAGCCTCATTTAAACCTCTCAATATGTGTGTTGGGAGGAAAAAAAACCCAAATGAAACAAACCCCAAAAGAAGAGGGCAGAAACATTTAATCTCTTTACAGTCTTCCTGAGAGTAAAATGTAAAAGTCAAATGGAATGTCTGATGGTAGATTGGTAAACAGGATTATTGCCTGAATAGAGTTCTCAAGTGTTCCACCCATTTTATTTTGCTCTGTAATGATTCTGAAAGCATCTCTCAGAAGGACCAGTAAATGCAGCATTTTCTTGTACTGCTTAGGATGCAGATTGTATGTTTTTGTTATTTATTTACCTTGTCCTACTTTTGTTTATTCCTATTTTAGCTTTCTAATTTGCAATTCAACTTCTTTAGCTTTGGAAGTTAGTAAATATTTCACTGTGCTTTAAATGATTCTGTATTTTTAGACAAAATGGAAGCACAGTGCTCCATAGGTGCAGCCTATATATTGTCTTTTTTCCGAGTTGGTCTCATAGCATTGTTAAGACTCGGCACTGCATTTACAGAGTCAGTGTTCTCATTTAGCCTTCCTAGTCTGTGATTAAATGGGAGTTGCTGCTTGTTTTACTATGAGTTGGCTGACAAAAGCTAAATCTATCACAGGTGCTACAATTTGTGTATCAGAAAATTTGTTTTCCAAATACTAATTATTCCCAAAGTATCTTACTTCACACAAAGCACAGATAACACAGTCAGCAAATCTGTCCCAGTTTTATCATTGTGCTGTACATTAGGGTTTGTCTTCTATCACTGTGTAAAATGGAGAAGGTAGAAATTCAAACGCAGGAGAACCGATTGATTTACAACCTCTGATGCCTTTTTTCACTTAATTCTTCCAATTAAAATGCTTGAAATTTATGTTAGTCAAATAATCACTTCTGAATTTCACTTCTGTAATTGAATAAGCTGTTGTCTAGGGACATGGGATACTGGGCAACAACAGTGTTGTTTCTTGAGAAGTCATTTAAAATAGGAAGTGTTCTATGCTGGAAAGACCTAGACCTAAGCTGGTCATATGCTTAAACTATTAATTTGGGAAGTTATATTAATATGATGGAAGCTTATCAGGAGTTATCATTCTGGTTGTTATGGGACAAGAATAGACCCTCAGTTACTGAAACTGATGGAATAAATGAAAGCATTCAGTTCATTATCTCCTCAGACTCTGAGTCACGTATGGCATGAAAACACACGTGTAGGTACCTGTGCACAAGCACGGTGTTGGGTTCCTGCCACCCTTCCTCCACTACTCCCTGTTGTGGACAGTCTTTGGGAGAACCTGTTACGGCCCCAGTTGCCAGTATGGTGTATGTTGACCAATACTGAAGGGCCAGGATATCCCTGAATAAGAGTTTGTAGTTAGATAGGCTATTGTTCAGTTAAATCTTTTGTAATGAATCCAGATGTCATCCAAGTGAGCAAATTTTTGACACTAGATACAGAATGACCTCCTAAAATAGCAACTGGAACTATGTTCAGCAGCTTCTCTTCTCATTGCTGAGAATTACCTAGGAATCTCTTCTAAGATTAGACATCTATTTTAAGTATATATTTGAAATATTTAGCTATAGATTGACCTACACAGAAAAGGAAGAGCACTGAGTGTTGTAAATGAAATTTTTAGCAAAAACTTTTACATTGCAAACTAGTTAAGAAACTGTTTATTTGTTCCCTTAGGATGAACATATTGTATGTTTCTAGGTTTCTAACAAATGCAAACATTGATGTGATTTAACTTCTAATAGCAGTGATTCACAGCTCTACTTGTTTGGCTTGTGTACAGTAATGCTGATTTGTATTTTTATTTTATTTCTGTAGGACTATTTAACCATTCACAAGTATGGCAATGCAGCCAGAAATGATCTCTGGAACACATTGTCAAAGGTAAAATACTTTAATCTATTGCACTGAGGGAGAAGCAGGAATTTCCCATGGTATTTTTCTGGGCGAAGTTAGGAGTGAATAGTGCATACTGAGATCTCCAGACCCCAGAGCAAATACAAAAATTGATGCCAAGAAATTCCATTTGTGTTAACCTAGTGGCAACATTAAAATATGTTTTTTGCAACATTTCTATTCTTTGTTATGTTGGAATATATTTCTTTGCATGTGTTATGTCACTGATGCATGGTGAAAACTTCATGGCATCTGTTATCATTGACTGATGTCCATAAGCTGGAAAGGGCTTGGCTTGAGTTTCTAGAGCCTGACCCAGGGACCTGTAAGGACAGAGTTTAAGTTTCACAAAGGGAGCCAAGCATGCCTGAATTTTTACCCTATGGGCTAGTCTGAGGTGGTCTGGGTCTTCTCCAGAAATAAAGGCAGAGTGCAAGGCAGCATGAAGTACAGTCAGGGAGTTTTGGCACAAGCACCAGCTCAAGCTTTACAAAACATGGCGATCTAGTTGTTGTAGCTATTGACACCAAATCTAGAAGTCAGCTGGAGGTCAAGATACCTGCCTTTATCTGGACAAGCAGGTATATATATACATGTAAACTGGGTGTCCAAGCTCTGGTTGTTCTCAGTGAGTCTTCAGTTGCCCGTTTGTGGACTTCTAACAGCTTTTGCCTTAGGTTATCCTGCCTGACTTCCAGCTGCCACATGAGATAAGTATGTTTATTGTGGGTACACCACTTTTGAAAGAATGTCTTGAATATTTTAGGACATGTCATTTGACACTTGGTGAATAGAAACAACTTGAGTCCCAGAAATCTGGTCAGTGTAGTCAGCAGAGCACAGAGATCAATTCAGTTGACTTGCCACTGCATGATTATTTTATAATAAGCCTGAATCACTGACTGGTGACTAGGGACTTGAGACAATTGTTCAAATATAGACAGCTAGGGCCAGATTATACTCAATAGGATGTTCAAGACATTCAGGTGTGCCTAATCAATTTGACATAAGATATATGGAGAAATCTGTGCTCTTCTGGAGTGTCAGGTAAAAGCTCAAATGACATGTGGGCAACTGAACCAAGTCCTGTGTCTGTAGTGACTGCTAATGAGAGTTGAGACATACAACATACAAGCAGGGTTTTAAATCTATGTCTTAATAATCTGAAGCTGAATGTCATAGCAAAAGTCTTTCTTGCTTCTCACCTGGTGCTTTCGTCTGTTAAAGCCTTTGGAACAGTTCTGGGTGATGGAAGGTCAGAAGGATGCATGTAGTCTTGAAAGAACAGCAGAGTCCCCCCAGCTAATAAAGTAGAACAAAATGAGATGGTATTTTGGTTCATAACCACTGGCTATACTGTATACTCATATTTATGGTTACAGCTAATAATTTCATTTGCCTCAGCTGTAAACGTATTTGTTGCCATCTACTTTGTTCCTAATACATTGCAAATGCAGCTTCAGTTCTGAAGACATCTTCTGCTTGTATTCATCAGAGGTTGCTCAGTCTGTGATCTTGGACTGTTTGACAGCTAGGAACATTTCTGTCGCCGAAGAACAAATGATACCTGTCATTCTCCTCATACCAAATCTCATGTCTCATGATGCCATCTCTTTGTGTTTCAGATGAAAATCCACTTGTAAAACAACATTTTTATTGACATATGGAATCAAATATGAACACATTAATCCTCCATGTGTTATGACAGGTGCAGTTTATGAAGCAGCAGGGGATATCTTGGTATACATAGGCTCACTTTGGACATAAGGGACAATATTTTCAAATAACTAGTCATTTGATTTTCAGAACAGAGGAGCTCTGTGCTTTTAGACATTAAGGCCCTTCAAATATGCCTTATTGAAGGTACCCTAGACCAACTAACACTTTTTTAACCTTAGCTGGCCAAGAATATATTTTGAAGACAGCCACCCAGTATTTCTTTGGCTCTTGTTAAAATCCTGTAAAGCAGGTTATTTCTTCTGTTACAGCAAGAATGCCTGAGTGATGTGGGAAGCATGATTTTCTGACTGTCACTCTCCTCTCTGTTGAAGTTACTCAACATTTACTTTTAAGATACACAGAGGCTCTTGGTTTAGTTATATAGCGTAAATGTGTGTGTTTGTCTGCACACACATGTGATGGTTATTTAAACCTTCAAAACCAGTTATGATCTCCAGGACAAAAAAATTAATAAATAGTTTTATGTGTTGAATGATGATACTGCATCAATGTATTGAAACTTGTCTTTTTTCTTCAAGGCTTTAAAAAGGGTTGGAAAATCGGTAAATATCCAAGAAGTAATGGATCAATGGACACTACAGATGGGTTATCCTGTTATCACTATCTTGGGAAATGAAACTACAGACAACATCATAGTCATCTCCCAAGAGCGTTTTGTTTATGATCGTGATGCTAAACCCAAGGATCCTACCCGTGGAGACAACAGGTACTTGTATTTCTCAATTAATATCTTTCAAGAAGCTGTAGTGGTTTAAGTAAGTACTTTATGTGTGTGTTTTTATGAAGATGGCTGTTTAGAAATCCGAGCTTTGCTTGGTATCAATAGCATATGGTGGTCCTTCCATTTGAACTGTAGTAAAGTTGAGGCTAGTTAAAAGAATTGAAAAATTGCCCACTGGCATCCTGACAATTGCCTGTGACATCGTCTTCCATCACACATGTTTTCTTGCCTTTTCTTTTGATTTTGTCACACTCCATGAAGTAATTTGGAATGTGGTTGGAAGGTCTGATACTTCTTTTTGAGAAATTGTTTGGAGTAGACCTCTCCATGCTAATACACTGAGTAGGCAGAGGTAAATGCGTGTCAGGTACATACTTTGCTTGACTTGGGAAGCAGGCAAGAGCCAAAATGGACCTCTGTACAAGGCAGAGGGTTCCAGCTGTTTCATTTTTGAAGCCTACTGGTCCTACTGGAACTACTACACTGGCTGAAATCAGCATCTCTGCCTCTACCTTTTTTTCACTTGTATTGTTTTGTTCCTGCTCCCAGCTGATTCCACACACTTCCTTCATTCCAGAGGCAATCTGACATTCCTGGCTGATCCTGGTGAATCCTCATTGCTTAAAGCAGTCTTGGCATCATATTTTAAGGCCAAGAATATAAAGCTGATGCTAGAGAATTGTAAGATAGCTTTTGATGTTTCTGTGTTGACCTGTTCATGCTTAGTGGGAAAGAGGGCACACTGTCAACCTGGAATACTCTCTGTTTGTCCAGTAGATTTAAATTATTAAAAGATAAAATTTAATATGAAATTTTGGTTGACATGTCTGGAGCTTGTAGAAAATTCCTGTTGAGGAAGGCCTAAAATTATAGTTACATTTGTTGGAAAATGTTTAGACGTTCACTATCCTTTTTTAGAACAAGAATATTATGGACCTCAAACATGACACAGAGTAAATATTTGTTTTTCTGGCTGTATTGGAACAACCCAAGAGGGTATTAAACATCTGTTTAAGTTCTGAGCTGAAATTAGTTCCTTTGAGAAAAAGAGATAAAACAACTGAATGTAGACTGTTGGAAGTGTTCATGACTCACAGTTCCATGCAGCAGGAGGGAGGTTCTCCCTTGTTCACGTGAAAATTTCTTTTGTACAAGTGTATCCATGTGTAATGTAATGTGAGTGGCCTTTACTACTCAGAAGAACAGAGATTAGTAGTTTTTTGATTGACTAAAACATATATTAAACCTTTTAAATATTGTAGAGACTTTCTTAAATAGATTTTCTAGGTATTCAGTATTGATTGAAATAACTGCTGCTGTATTTGATATGTAAAGACTAGTGGGTGTGTAAGTGATATCAGGAGTGATGTGGTGGGTTGACCTGGCTGGATGCCAAGTGCCCACCAAAGCTGCTCTATCACTCCCCTTCTCAGCTAAGCTGAGAAAGACTCGTGGATCAAGATAAGCACAGGAGAGATCACTCACCAGTTACTGTCACTGGCAAAACAGACTTGACTTGGGAGGAAAAAAAAATATTGCCCATCAAATCAGAGAAGGGTACTGAGTAAATAAAATGAAATCTTAAAATATCTTCCTCCAGCCCTCCCTCCTTCCAGACTTAACTTCACTCCTGATTTTCTCTACTTCCTTACTTCCAGCAGTGCTGGGGAATGGGAATGGGGCCTGCGGTCAGTCCATCACATGTCTCTGCTGCTCCTTCCTGTTCAGGTGAAGGGCTTGTGACACTCTTCTCCTGTTTTAGTGTGGGGTTCCTCCCACAGGAAACAGTCCTCCATGAACTGCTCCAACATGAGTCTTTCCCATGAGCTGCAGTTCTTCGCAAATTGTTCCAGCATGTATCCCTCTCACAGGATGCAGTCCTTCAGAATCACACTGTTCCAACATTGGTCCCCTCTGGGGTCACAGGTCCTGCCAGCAAACCTGGTCTAGTGTGGGCTCCTCTCTCCAGGGAGACCACAGGTCCTACCAGGAGCCTACTCCAGCCTGAGCTTCCCATAAGGTCACAACCTCCTCCAGACACCCACCTGCTTCAGTGTGGGGTCCTCCACAGGCAGCAGGTGGATCTCTGCTCCACTGTGGACCTCCATGGGCCGCAGGGGCACAGCTGTCTCAAGACAGGCTGCACCACAGGCAGTAAAGGAATCTCTGCTCTGGCACCTGGAGCATCTCCTCCCACTCCTTCTCCACTGACCTCAATGTCTGCAGGGCTGTTCCTTTCACATATTCTCCTTTCTCCACCTGCTTTTCCCAGCATGTTTCCCCAGAAGCACTACCACTGTCACTGATGTGCTTGGCCATGGCCAGAATAAGGTCAGTCTTGGAGCCGGCTGACATTGGCTCTGTTGGATATGGGGGAAGCTTCTGGCAGCTTCTCACAGAAACCACTCCTGTAACACCCTTGCTACCAAAACTTTGCCATGCTAACCCAGTACAGGTGAGAATTAGATTAGTTCTATTTTCATGCGGGACACTAAGTCATAATTCAGACTGTATCTTGGTGATATGTGGAACAGTAGTATTCTACACCAACAGGGCAAGTTCTGCTGGGATTCTTAGGAGATTTTGTCCACAGATTTTATCACAATTATTATTTCTAAACATTGGAAATAAGATTTAGTGCTATAGAGAGCACAAAGAAAGACATGGGTGTGAGCCCTGCCAGGAATTCAGTGTCCTAGGAAACAGTACAGCACATATGTGTATCTCCTTTGGCAAGTCTCTTTGTCCTTCTGTTTCCCCTTTGGATTTGTATTTCTCTGTGCTTCCATGTCCTTTTAACCACAAATGGGAAGGTCCTTGCACAAGAAAAGCTTTACAGATGGATTGTTTGCTCCAGCAAATTAGAAGATGAAGCTAATTTCCCAGTTGAGGTTATTTGAAAGTCATGTTATGTAAGTATAAATACCAAAGAACAGGAACCATACACATTTAGCAAGAGGTTAAACTTACCTATGCCATTCGCCTTTCAAAAATCATCCATCAACTTACATTAAAGTTCTATGGCTTAGTTATAAATTGGTGTCTAGGGTGTTATAACACTGATCATGCAATTTGCTTGTGCACTGCCCACAGGAACATGCACAATAGCTCTGTGTCATTAATGTCCTTTCATATCATCATGTTAAATAAAATGCAAGACTGGCATACTGAAAATAAATTTAATCTTTTAGCTGGCAATGACCTAGATAATTTTCAGGGTTTTTTTGTGTGATATTCTTTCTATTTTTCCCCTTCTGAAGAAGTCGCAATTGCTTCAGTTATTGTGAAAGCAGTAGATGTGGAAAATCACATTACTGTGCGGCCATTTGATAATTCATGATGCATTACTCTGCCTTGGTTTTTAATATTGAAAGAGCTGAACTTTGCATGACATGATACAGTTTTTCTACAGGTATACCAAGAGGGGTGATATCTGGAATGGAAACAGTACATTGAGGGACATTAAGCACTGTTGGGTTTGCTGACGTCTGCTGTTGATAAATATATATTTATATGATCAGCATGCAGGCTTTGGAGGTGTTACATATCAGTGGCCTAATTCACAATCCAATAAAGTTGGTGCTATCTCCCCTGCATGACCCATGAATTTAGGCACTGGACTCATGGCTCCCTGGGGAACCATAATAGGCACTGTAAATAACAGGAAGCAAATGTTATTTATACCACATTTGAGGCCATGATCTTGCAGGGCAGGCAGCATTGGCTTCCTTAGGGTAGTTTATCTATGGATTAATTGTGATGATCATTTTAAACATCATAAAGAGTAGAGCTGCACAAAACACAGAAAAATGTACAGGTCCAGGCCTTTCCAGGAGTTTATCATCTAAACAGACTTTATGGTATGCACTGGAAGGCTCCAGGGAAGGATCTCAAAGCATCCATCTACCATATGGCCTTTAGTTATCCAGAGGTGGGGCTGTAGTTTGGTATGGCATAGCAATAAATGTCAATTCTATTGCCTTCAAAATGATGAGTTTAAATTTCTGGTTCAGATGCTCTCTAGGCAAATTTAACTTTGCCTTACTGTAGAAAGAGTCACTTCAGAGTAGATCTTTCAGAGGTATCTACTGCATAAGAAATGTAAATAAAGAGAAAACTGAATATTTCAGAGCCATTCTAGTTTTGTAAAATGTCTGTGCTTTTCTTTATGCTGTGTATTTATGCAGCAGTTAACTGTTAAAAATGAAAGTGAAGCTGCATATTTAATTTTTCTCTCTGAAAGCACGTAGAGGAATCCAGAAGCAGCAAGCAGATTTTTCTAAATGATAAATGGTAAAAGTGAAAATTGTTGATACCTTTGGCAATCGTTGATGCCTCCATTACTGTAAGTATCTTTAATTCTTCTACAGAAGAGAATGGTTATGTATAGTTGATTTTCCAATCTCATGTATATTTGGGCTCCTCGTTTTTATACCTGCAGAAAAATATTTCAAGAGCCATACATATATAAGCTGTGATTTATTTCTGTGCATAGAATCGACTTTAGTGCATACTAAGATCTAACATTTGGCCTGAAATTATAGAAGGTATACAATTTCACTTCTTTGCAAACTGAACAGAGATTTTGCTTGACACTTATGCCTTCATATGATCTATGGTTCTCATTTTATGAGAAAATAAAACTAACAATGACAGACTCTGTTTCTAGAAACATCATTCCTTAGAAGGGCTGAAAACACCAGCTTTTATTTGAATGTCAAAGCATGTGTTTGGTACAGTACTTCAGTAGAAATTTCATCTTATTGAAGCAGAACTTTAAAATTCCTATAATAACGGTATAATTCATATTCTACCCCCATATAACAATTCTTTAGTTAAGTGTAGGTTTGGTCCTGGACTCTTGTATATCCCTGTGAGATTCCCTTACATTATAAGGCTACAGGGGAGAAGGTGATATTACATCTGACAGGGTTCACTGGGTTTCCCTGCTGACAGAAAATGATGATTTTAAGGCACTAGTCTCATCCATCATTACAAGAATGGCTCACAGATATGACAGGAAATTTTATGAAAAATAATCGGTGGTCTACACAATAAACTAACTGGTTTTGATGAAATCCATAAACCTCTTATATACTCAATTGAAGAGCAGACCAAACTTTCTGTTTATGGGTATGTTTTGCCTTTTAAAAAATATACAGAGCTTGTCTCTTCAGAAGTGGAGAAATAACCTTTCCAATGTTATCAAAATAATTAAGTTAATGTTGCTGGCGAAGTATTCATTTATAAAGTGTTCTTATCATGCATTCAGTTTCCATAGCTAATCTTTGCTTGTTCATGATAATATCCTAAAGGGAAATGTCTTGCTGGGTGTTGAACACAGTTAGCTGTGAGGAAAGAGAAAAAAGGGAAAATGTACAAACTGGGATATGGACAGGATATTCATATGTGCTGTAATGTAGTAATCCTCTGTGCCTTTCTTCATGTACTGGAACTAGGGAAAAGTCAGTCAAATGGTGCAAACCAGGAACATGACCAGCAAAACTGAAGCTGTACAGACTCATGGGTCTAATGCTGTGTAGTAATTGCTACAGCTGAAAGGCTTTACAATTGGCAGCAGAGCTGCTCAGCAGTCACTCCACTTCAGGGTGAATGATTAACTGCAGAATTTATTTCCATTCAGGTATCTTCTGAATTTTCTACACAAAGCTTATTTATTTATTCAGGCTTTGCAGAAAAAAAGGCTGTGCTTGTCCTCTTTACTGATAATTATTTACATAGTAAAAGCATAGCTGTGTTTGGATATTGCCATGTGTATTCTTATTTGGTTGTATGGCATTATCACTTGAGCAACGATGGGGAACTTACTCTGTCCACTTATTCACCTAAGGAGCTGTTTAAACACAAAACAAATGTTAGGAGCACAAGGGGAATGCTGATTCGTATCTATGAGATGTTCGTAGAGCAATTGTGGATTAATGTAGCATATGTTACATTAATTATGTAATAAAAAAGGACCATAATATGGACAAATATTGTTCCATAAACTGAGAAAAGAAGGCTAACAAAATATAAATAGAAAAAGAAGTGTTCATTTACCTCCCTGTCTCTGGGAAATATCCTCTAATCTTCCATTTTCTCACGTCCTTTGAGTGTTTTCTTATGCCTTTCATCTTTACTATACCCGAAACATTGTGCTTATGTCAGTGTTTGTACCAGAAACAGCTTTTGTGTTGCTGCCTGGGGAGCAGATGTGGTGCCCTAGTTCATCTGGACTGACCTCAGTGCCTCTCTATCAGCTATAACAATGATGAAGGGAACAGGCTCCAGGAGAGGAAGGTACTGGTGTATTAGGCACAGAGGACATGGAATTAACAGGAACGAGATGAAAAAATCAAGAGTCCGTAGTGGATCACAGAACTGTCAGGTATTGATTTAACCATTTTTTTTTAGCTGGTCAGGGAGGGACTTGAAAACACTTTTTTCTTGCAGAAGAGTGAGAAAGTGTGGGGCACTGCTTTGCTTTGCATGTACACTGGAGTAGAGGCCAGCTGTATGACACCAAGAGATGTGTATTGGGACAATCCTTAAGCCCAGCAGCCTGAGAGAGACAATGCTATGTAGAGTGTTGCTCCTCCAAAGGAGGGGGCAGAAGGGCTGCCTCTGTGAGTGACCTGGAGGAAACCTGCCTGCTCAGCACGTGCTGGAAGGGTGTCTTTGCTTTTGGGTGCTGGTGTTTGCCAGCCCAGAACCTTGTGCTGCACAGTGCTTCTTGCAACAGGATTTTTTTTTTCCTGAAAAAGCCATTAGAAAGTACCATCTATTGTCTTGCCTTTTCATGTTTTAGAGGCTTTCTAATTGTTGCATATCTTTTAAAATCAAAATAGGAAGTGCTGTTAAAATCTGTTCCTGTACATATCTATGCTGGTGTGTCCAGTAAGATTTCGCTGCTAGTAAAGATCTCAGAAATGCCAATTCTAATTTAGTACTTTATTTTCAAAACTGTATCACAACTTCTACTTGTGAGAACTCTTCTCCCTGGGAAACTTCCAGGATGCTCTGGAGTGCAGTATATGGGCAGCTTTCAGTATTAGAATTTGCAGAATGCTAAAGTAGACGAAACTGCTGTATTGTGTCATTGCTTCCTGTGCAGTGGCAGCACTTGTATCCTGACAGAAGTTGGGCAAACAGGGAAAAGCTGCTGCTGTATTTTATTATTGCTGCAGAATGTGTCACTTTTCTCATCTTATTTGCGAATACTAACTCTCAGGAATTGCTGGATACCCAAACTAGTTAATTAATTCACATTAATTTAATCAGTTCCGTGCTGAGGGAAGAAGCATGTACTTGAGGCCAGAAGTATGTTGTAATGTGGAGTGAAGTGGGGAGATGAAGAGGAGAATAAGGGCAGCAGTGCTGGTGGGAAGCTTCTTAATGTGCAGCAAGTATGAGAGGGCATGCTGCATGGCAGGATGTAGACATGAGCTGGAGTTTGGAACATTAAAGTTGTATAACTGGAATAGATAAATATGGAGTGCCAGGGAAACGTAAGTGTTTAAGGTGAGGGTTTTAGTGAGGTAAACAGAGATTGGGGAAAGCCCAGACAGCATTTAGCAGAGACACGTTTTATAGGAGGGATGAGGGTGGATAAATAGCTTTGTAAAAGTCAGAGATGTGAGTTCCCTATTGTAGATCAGAGGATAAAGCTTCTAATATGCTCTATTTTTATGTCTTCTTCCGTCTGCTTTTTGAAGTTGCTGATAATGGCCTTCTTTTCTTTATGTTTTTGTGTGAGCCTTCAGACTCAGTAGTAGAATCAGAGATACTTTGCTGGGGAACTCTTGGGGAAGTTTACTGAGGAAAGAGAACAGTTATAGGAACTGTGTTTTAATCTTGCTTAGAATCACATTATTCAGAGGAAAAATCAGAACTGAACTTTGGAATACACTGAAAAATGCTTGGTACTAAGTCTCTGAGAAGGAGGTTTGTAAACCTACCTAAAATGTTACTCTTGTTCCTACTAGGGCAGTCCCTTCTCAGCAGATAACGCATTCTTCCTCTCTGTTCAGAGAAATATCAGATCTGCGCTCTACTCAAGGGGCTATGCTCATGGGTGAAGGACAACACAGAGATGGGGTTTGCATGATCAGCACCACGTGTGCAGTTCTGCAAGGACGTTTTGCACTGGTGCAAAACGGAACAGAGGATGCTGGAGAGATTAAGAGCTGTTACTGCAGGGTAAAGAGGCTGTTGGGAGAGACACTTAACACTGCTTAAACCCAGCTTCTTTGTATCCATCTTTGATTCAGCACCCAAAGCTGCTTGTCAGTTTTGAAAATGAAGCCCTTTGTGTTTTACTGTAGAAAAGGTAGTGTTAGGCAGGAAGGAGACAGAATGTGCTAACAAAGAATTTGTAGTATTTGTTCTTTGCTCACAACATTTTTCTAAATTTAGTAAGGTATGCTGCTGGCACTGGCACTGAAATGAGTCAGTTTTAGAGAGCTTCCTAATATTCATATAATTTATTTTTTGGATGAAGTATCAAACTATTATTACACAGAACTTTATAGAAGGTTTAGTAATCAGATAATTATAATCATATTATATTATAATCAGTCAATGCATTTTTTTTTCGTTTCAAATAGGGTAATTTAATTCAAATTTACTCATTTAAATTACCTTGTGTCTACCCTTAAAAAGGCAGTCAGAGCAAAGGAGAGTGAAGGATGGCCGAAGACATACAGCTGTTTTTAACAGAATAGGCGGCTGTTGTCTTAAGGCACACTCACAGTGCAGAGCCACACATGAGCTGTTTCATGCTAGGGTTGCTGTTACAGCATGGAATCCTTTTCTTCTGTCTAGGAATTTGTGTTGTCATTACACTGGTAAAGACATTATATTTGGTATATAATTCCTGGAGAATAACTTCCCCCCCCCCCTTTTTTTCTTATTTCAACTCTAGGACTTACTGCCAAAAATTATTCCAAAGATTCTTGTAAAGAAGGAATTGGGACTATGACAGAGTACAGGAAAAAACACAAAATCTGCATGTTTAATATACTGCTGTTAAACATGTTAATCACTGTTATGACTACAGATAATGTCAATGATTGTATTAAAATACATGCCTCTAAAATACATTTTACCATGCTGACACTGAAAATACTTTTCCCTCTGTATCCTTGTATTTAGATCCTTATGGAGGAAAAAACCTAAGCAATCCATGATCTACCTTAGACTTTGTTGCTTTTAGAAGCAGCTATCAACCCTTCATACCAGTATGATCACTTTTTTAATAAGGGTTTCTAAATGAAAACATACATAATAGACAAATATATAAAATTAGCATCTGTATTGAGGCAGAACTGCAAATAAGGAGGCTTGTCATGAGAAGAAAGTCTGCTAGCATCTCTCAAGACTAAAACAGCTTTCCTAGTCACACTTACACAATTTTAAATATTTCTCCAAACAATAAAGATTATCCATAGTTTCCTCCATGTGTGCAGCTAAGTATAATTTGTGTTCAAGATTATAAGAGGCTCAGAGTTCCAAATACCTTCCAAAACCCAGAGTTTTGGTCCCCTCTGAAATGTATATTAGCTGTATTCAACCGCACATCCAGTCAGAGCCTTTGAAAACCTCAAAGTAGTTAAGAGGCAAGACTGCTCTGCAAATTGATTTCTGTTCCTCCATGAGACATCTGTTAAGTTCACTTCTATGAAAAACCTTGAAATACTTGTCAAAAACTGACATCTCCAGTGTGGAGCCCATTCAGATCTACCAGGTGGTGAAGCCACTCTCTGCCTGGCAGCACCTATCAAGACCTGATCCCATTGGGTTGTTTTGGTTGGTAGGTTGGTCTGACTAAAAAATTGAATTCCTCTGAAGGTGAGGCGTTAGTGAGAAAGAAGAGAAGAACTGGTATGAAAAGCTCAGCTTATGACAGTGTTTGTATAGAAGGTAAGACAAAGAATATTAATTTTTAAGTAACATGTGCCTCACTTGGAATTTTGTTATCTGCTTACACAATGCTGTGTGTGTATTACATTACATAATAACTTCATTATGTCTGGACCCCTGGATGAAAAAAATTACTGTCTGTATTACAGCCTGTATTAGAGCTCCTCAAAGATTACACTGGAACACTGTAATTCACAGAGCCTATAAAAGACCACCAAAGTTTTGTAAAGGGGCAGGAAACTTCTCAGCCCAGCATAGTGCAGCATGATCTTAGAGTAAGCACTTCCACAAACTTTTTCTTCCAGTCTTTTTCTGGCTGGTCATGTAGTCAGTGTTATGAACTTCTCTGTCCCTTTTTTTTTTGCCTTAGCTTATCTTTTTATTGTTGACCACTGTTAGTCTTGGGTGAGGGCAGTACCCCTGTAGCCCCGGGATCCCAATACTAGCACCATTTCCTTTCCTCATTCTGCTTAAGTCTAGCAAACCCTTGATATGCATCCGACAGCTAATGTGTGTGTCACACTTTCTGTGCCCTGCTGTTTTGTTTCTGCACTGCATATGTGCTGCAGTCAGAAATTGTCTGATTCAGACACCAGCAGGCCTTACCCAGTTAATACATACTGTCCTTCATGAGTTCAAGTTGGCTAACTGTGGTTTGTAACTTGGTGAAAGGTCTGCTGTTGTCTACGTTTTCATCCCCCTTGTAGGGAATCCAACTTAATCAGTTACCTTATCAATATTATTCACCTCTTTCTCATTGTTGTTTGTGCTAAACTTCTTGTTCTCATTCTGAACACAGGAATTAAGATCACACTGGGCATATGCAGGTGACCAGTGAATACCTCAAGTGGTGTTCAGTGGATCTCAGTTACTTGAAGTTGTTCTTCCTGATCCATTTTTCATCTTGTATTTGCCTTTGCCACAAAGTTAGTGAAATCTCCCCTTCCTACCTGCCATCTTTCATGCTGACACAGTACAATAATCCCTTGATACCCTGTCTTAGTGTAGGAGGTGTAATGCTTGTGAGAAAGGGTATAACATCATCTTCTGTTGTGTTATGCCTCTGGGCACAGCCTACAATCACTTTACTGGCACGTATTAAATCTAATGAAATCTCTGTGTTCTTCAGTCTTGTGAAAATGATATTCACAACATGAATATATTGTCAGCTCCTTATCCATTAAACAGAACTAACAATCTGTAGAATCGCACCTAATAAAAGTATGTGATTTCCTGTGATATTCACATGAGCTTCCCCTGGAACCTGAATTACTCTTTACTGAATGAGATACTATACTATATAATAACCTGGGAAAATCTCTATGATTCTTTTAAATTATCTTTCCCAACACAGTCTGTCTAGAAAGTGTGGCTTGCAAAACTGTATCCTGCTGAGTTTTACTTCATGTATAATATGAAACTCTAAAGCTGTTCTGCTGTTCAACAACTTTCACTTGTTTCCCATGACCATCTTATGTCAGTCTAGAAATAGATGCTTCCAGATATCACTGCAACAGAGCTCATAATTTTATAGATTAGTTCAGTACACTTTCAGGTTTTTTGTTGACAATTTATATTTGAACCATCACTATCTTAACATTCAAAAATCACTAAAAACAAAGCTTTCTTTTGACTTATGTTGTGGTTCAACCCCAGCCAGCAACTAAGCTCCATGCAGCCACTTGCTCCCTTCCCCCGCTGGGATAGGGGAGAGAACTGGAACAGTAAAAGTGAGGAAACTCATGGCTTGAGACAATGACAGCTTAATAGAGACAGTAAAACCTGTGTGCACAAACAAAGCAAAACAAGGACTTCACTCACCACTTTCCATGGGTAGGCAGGTATTCAGCCATCCACAGGAAATCCAGGCTCCATCATGCGTAACAGTTACTTGGGAAGACAAACACTGTCACTCCAAATGTCCTCACTTCCTCCTTCTTCCACCACCTATATATACTGAGTCTGATTTCATATGATACACAGTACTGGGTCCGTCGTCCCAGCTGTGCCCCCTCCCAACTACTTGTGCATCCCAAGACTCCTTGCTGGTAGGGTGGGATGAGAGGCAGAAAAGGCCTTGATGCTGTGTAAGCACTGCTCAGCAATAGCTAGAACATCCCTGTGTTATCAACACTGCTTCCAGTGTAAGTCCAAAAAATAGCCCCATACCAGCTACTATGAAGTAGTAGCCCAAGCCTTGCAAACCTTGCTAACAGAAATTGCACTTGTCTTGGCAAGAAGAAATGAGGTCTCTACTCTTTCACTTCTATACTTATTTAATGTACAAACATCACACTATCCTTTACTGAGTTCATATTATTAACGTTGTGTGCCTTTTAATTTATAATGAACATTAAAATTATTAGCCAGAAGCTTTTGCAGTCATGCAACTAAATGCTTTTTTTACTTGCCATTACTTGTATACGTATGTGGAGATCAGCAGGTATCCAACCAAACTAAAAATACAAATCTTTAAATCTTAGTTTTTGTTCTGTAAGATTTACTTGCTTTCCAAAAGGTCAGATTTTCTCATTACTTTGCTTTTGCACTCTTTTGTCTCTGAAATCTGAACAACGTGAGTTCATACAGATGGGCCATAGCAAGATAAGAAGTTGGTAAGAAATGCCTGTCAGCATCCTAACCTATTCAGGGAGTTGCCAGTGTTTGCAAGGGCCTCACTGGGAAAGTGTCCCCTCTGCAGACTCAGTGCTGCTCACCCAAGCATATGGGTCTGTGTACATGAGACTTCAGCATTTCCAGCTGGAGAGACCTGAGAACAGGAAACTAATGCCAAGGAGTCCTTGCTCCCTGTTTCTCATCTTCAGCTACTCTGGATGTACCAGACCATTATCTTTAACTGTAGATACAGACTTGGCATTTTGGCAGTTGAGTTCTGGTGGTTAGAGAAAGGAGGTAGGTGTCTTAACCAGTCAGTTTTACTCTCGGATTCTCTTTTTATGCTTTTTTTACTCGTAAACTATTTTTATGTCTCACTTTATCTCTGTGTTAAATAGCTTTAATCATATCTCTCAGTGATATGAGGTCTTAGGTTGTTATGTTCTCAAAATACTTTACAAAGATTAGTAAGTGTTACTGATGAAATGGATTCTCATCCCACAGAAAATTTCAACATATCAAAACATTTCCCTGTACTGAATCAGAACAAAAATCAAAGCAAAAATTGGGGGAAAATCGGTTTAGAACATTCATTTCAATTCTGTAATTTCACTACTTCGCATTTCAGTTTCAGTCATTTTAACCTCTCCCTGCAATTTTTTGAATCAGCAGATTGAAAGTTCTTATTTAAAACAGTAGTTATACAATGTTGCAGCAGTGCCTATTTTAAATACTGTATTTCAAAATTTGTGCTGAAGCCTTCTTTTTCTTACAAGCAGCTTGGTTTTAAAAAGTTTCCTTGGGAAACTTGGATTTAATTATGGAAGGTCTCATTGTCAACACTGAGTGGATGGAGAGGCCATTTATTTGCTTGCACAGGTGACTGGTGCCATTCAGGGTGCCCTCAGGTATCTTACTTTGCCTTGTGCTGCCACTACATGGGCATCCTTCAGTGTTCTGCCATATCCTGCAGCCCATGCCAGGTGTCTCAAGTACTGTACATCAGCTCAATTAACATGAGCTTGTACAACTGAGTTAATCCCAGAGAAACTGAGTCACGGAAGAGTGATGGTTGGGATTTCACCAGTGCCAGCTGATGGGTGTGTGAAGCATGGCACATTATGGTTACTGGGCAGATGAATCTTGAAACTGTAGGAGTTTACATATCAGCAAAAATATTCATTAATGTGAAAAAGTAGTTAAAGAGTTGTGCAAAATATGAAATGCCAGGAACCTTGCCTTTTCTTTTTTAATGACAAATACATACTGAGAGCATGCTGGTGGTGCTCCCAAGATCTAAAGAATAAATAAAAGGTCTGCACTTTTCACAGAGTCAAAGCAGGAGGAAAACAGGTTAGTGGGCCCTCTTTTTCCTCTTTTCTCTGTAAAGTAGAAGACAGTGACAGAAAAGTGCAAGCAAAGTTTGCCTCTTCCTTGTCACACCTGGAGAGCAAAGTCTGTATGGATCACTCAGAGACAGTGTATGGAAGCTGCCTTGAAAGGTGAGCCAGATATGTCTCTCTCACATACACAGAAAAAGTTAACCACATCCTCTGCAAAAGCAGCAAAAGCTTCTCTGGAAGTGAAGAAAATGGGAGGAGAAACCAGATAAACGGAAAGAACAGCAGAAGTAAAGTAGAAAAAATGTGTTTCTGGAGATGTCTATTAAAAGGTAACCTGTGGTTCACTTGGGAAACCAGTAAACAAGAGAGTGAGATTTGGAGGTTCTGGAGAGCACCAAGAATTCCAGGAGGTCTTTCATATTGGGGACATAAAAATTATATTTGCTAATATTAATTTCCCTAACTACATCCACACGTTTTCTGAAGAGGGGTAGCTTTTGCTTCACCCATTCTGCAGCTAGATCACCTTTCAGAGAAGGATCTGTCCTTATTTCGATAGATTTACCTTAATTGGAGGCAACATAATGTAAAGTAATATAAAATTCTTCTCCATATAGATACTGCAATGTACTGAATACCTTTCTATGAAGTTCCTTATCAAAATAACAGGTGTCCATGTGTGTATGATCATGAATGAATATTTGTGGATGTGTATGTATGTGCTTAAATGAGCTACATAGGCAGCTCTCAGTATCTTTTATTTTGCTGTTTGGCTTTTTCGGTAGAAATTGAAGGGTCATAAAAATTCCATGCAAGTGCAGTTTTTAATTTTTTTTTCATATACTGTGTTCATACAGTGTTCCTGTTCTTTCAAATAATGTACAAGCTTTATGCTAAATTTTGCCTGATTTTTCTCAGTCACAGTTTTCCAGCATCTTTTTCGTTCTGAAGAACCAAATATTTTGAACTGGATATGTTTTTAAAGGTGGTATCTTTCCTAGGAGTTTTTTGGGACAGACTCTAAAACAGCAGTGGATGTCTATTCAGTTATAAAGTGTTTAAGAGAGTAATGAATATCATCTGGTGCATCACTTTGCAGCATCCCCTGACTGCCCTCACCTGTTGAACCCAGAAGTTACTGGTGCTGTAGCAGAAGCAGCAGGACACAATACATGCTTTCATCTCATTGCTCCAGTTCACAGTCCAGAATACTAGTTAAGCCAACAAGGAGGGTAACTTTGTGTGAAGACCCCAGATAGAGAACTGGAGAAGCTAATGCACCAGTGGACATTCTTTTCTGCTGGCTGTGCTATGGAGAGTGATAATGTCCAGCACAAGAGGTGAACAGACTGATAAAGCCAGTACCACATTCAAATGCCACAACTTAATTATCCAAAAAATGTATGCCAGAGCATGTACTCATGTGGAGCTTATCTTCAGGGCAAGAGTAAATCTAATAGTGTTCCAAGTGTCTCATAATACCAACATTCAGAGAACTTAAATCACATGGAACCTCTTTTCTTCTCCCGTATGGCAATAAAGACATGCCTCCTTTCTAATGTCACTCCTAACTCATTCAGCTGTATGGCTGTCCGAATATCTTCCCTCTGCTGAGTCACTGCTGCATGGACAAGTGTTTCCCAGCACACATGATTCTTTTCTAAGCAATACAAATCCCTGTGCATACTGGGGGCTCTTTGCAGACAGGTGGGGAGCCAGGACCCAAGAGTGGTGGTCTCTCTCTGCCCCAGCCTCCAAGTCAGGCCAGCAGGGCAACCTTTGCAAGCCAGCCCATATTGACTGTGGTCGTGGAACATTTGGGTGGTTGTAATTCAGTGAAGCAGGCTTCTGGGTAAGTGGAAAGGAGCAAAACAAATTTTTTTTTAGCACCACAGACTAGTTTTGCAGTGCTGTGTACTAGCAGGAGAGAAGCTGATGTAGACATCAAGAACTGGCCCACACTCATCCTTGCACCATTTTAATGCAATCAGTCTAAAATGAGATACTTATTTGGTATCAATGTGGTAGTGTATATCTGAGTTAAGGCCATTCTCTTGCCATGCTGCCTTGCTTAACTGCACACTTACTCCCTCTAGACCACCTCCCTAAGGACCAGCAGAGATACCACCTGTACAACTACTGAGTACTTCCCCATGACTGGTTTACAAAATGACATGGCAGGCCTGTGAGGGAAGTGTCTACTCATTCACTGGCTGCTGAAATGGTGCTTTCCAGAGTTCAGGAATAGAGGTGATGATGAAGACATGCAGAAATTCATCCTTTCCATCTCTCCCCAAAAGGATTGACTTCATACAGTCAATTTCTGCTTATTAAGATAAAGATGTTACAGAAAAGCTTTTGGGTAAATTATGGCATTTACTCCAAATGAGAAAAAAAATTTTAATACCCTCTAAGGAAGTTGGGGTCTGATTACACCAGTGTATCATCAAACCCACATGTAGCAAATTACATCCAGTTTGCATATACATAGGTGATAATATATGATGCAAAGAAGTGGAGATCCATCCGATTCATTTTGTTTTTATAAACTACCAGCAATGGAAACCCATTGTAGCTTTTTAAGAAGTTGCTAGAAGAGTATGTTATTTTTAAAATGGTACTATTTTTCTAAGTAAATGTAAAAAAGTGTTCTTCTTTATATGAGAAACCATTATTTCCTCTTTTGCAAATATTTTTGTTAAATTAGGGAAAGCCTTGCAAGAAATTCTTCATACGATGATAGTGTGTGAAAAATGTAAAATTTAGTTTTTTTGTTTTAAATGAATGACTTCTTCATTGTTTTACTGCTAATAGAAAATGCATTTCAAAATCAAAGTAACTTCTTAGAATCCACTGATCTTTACACTGGTACTGAAATTGTGTTTTGGTTTCTTTGACATGATCCCTGATTGCTGTGAGAAGAATCAGTTCAGTATTTTTGTTCTTAGATTCCCCCTCCTTTGTCTTGCAGCTACTTGTGGCAGATTCCATTAACAATTGCTGTAGGAAATACGAGCCACATCTCATCAGAGGCAATTATATGGGTGTCTAACAAATCAGGTAAAAATAAACTTTCCTCCCAGTGGAATCTCATAAAGCATACTTGTGTTTTCCTCAACTGTTTCTTTGAAATTGATCCTAGATAATTGTTTAGTTGCTCTGCACCCAGTTTTAACTACCTAAAATGAATTACAAAAAAAAAGAGAGCTGGGAAGGGAGGGAGAAGCAATGAAAGATAAGCAACAAACTAGATTTATAATTATTGCAGAATTTAGACAGTATGATGTAAAGCTTTTATGTAGAAATATGTACCTAAGTATTAAGTATTTTATATTTGGCAACACATATCAAATCATTGATGAATGCAATTCACTTTATTGATTGGTGAAAGTGAAATGTAATATTTTATAGCAAAGCATCCAATGATTATGATTTAGTAAATTTAGAATTCTCGCATTTTTAACTCCAATCTGTAGTCTGAACCAGGGTTAAGAAATGTTTGCTGTTATTAAAATTTTCCTTATTATCTATCAAAAGTATTTGTTCTCTTTATTAGATAACCATATGCTGGACCTCAAAAGTGAATTATTCTGCTTGTTATTTATTTTCTCCCTCAGTTCCTACATGATCATGAAAGTACTAGTTATTGTCCTGAGGACAGTGAATGCTATATACCAGTGTTTTTTTATTACATAAAAAAAAAAGAATCCCTCCATAGAAATGTCATGAAATATTTATCTGTTTCCTTAGCACTTCATGCTACATCATCTGACAGTTTTGGACTGAAATTGAAGGGAGTGAGGGAAGACATATGGGGACTTGAATAGAATGATTATATGGAAGGGAAAAGAAGGATGCATACATCCCCTTGACACATGGGCTGTTCAGGGAGAACTGATCCCTTCTTGTAAAATTAGAAGCATATAGAGATTTCCCTCTGATAGAAATTTAATGGTAGAGAGGAGAGAGTCAAACCTGTGTGAGACTTTTCTCTTTTTTAAAGTTACTATATTAGTCACATAGAGCTTAGCAGCCATCAGAACTGGAAATGAATGGTGCATGGTCAGTAGAAATCTGAGTACCCCAACTTTCCAGTGGTGTAAGGTATGTGTTTGTTTACCCTGGTCATTGGCAGCCTATGAGAAAGCAACTTGTTTTATGCTGCTCCCATGATATAATGATCTAGAAATGTGCCTGTGACCAGGGCACTTTTCATACCTGGGAAATATACCATAGTCAGAGGATACAGATGCTGCCTCACTTCTCAGAAACTTATTGCATTGGCCATACTTTTTAATATGAACACTTCTGAAATACTTCAAAACCTGTTTGCACTTTCACAGTCTGCCTTAATGACCTGCTGTACTTTTGTCCTTTAGGGCTTGATTGAACTCTCATTGAAGTTATTAGAAAGGTTCCCACTGACTTCAGAGAGAGCTGATCACCTCATCTCATCTCATTAGGTTGCACATGCACGCCTCCTTCCCTTCATTCCTGCCTTCAGAGTTCATTATATCACTGTTATCTACACAGATGGTTCCTCATTGCCTTTTACTTGCAGAGTGCTGTGGAGGAACAACTCCATAAAACTGCTACCCACTCTTTTAAGATCTACTGTTCCTATCAGAATGCCTTCAAGAAATCAACAAATTAATGATGGCCAGTGTGAGCAATTATTTTGGGATGGCTACTATACAGAAATTAAAGAGGAACCTTTCCGAGTCATCAGTCTCCTGTGTAGCAAATCAATGGCATTGTGATCTATTGTCATTATCCTTGTTCTTCCTCATTACTTTCACTCACTCATTCACTTGCTGTGCCTCATTGAAAATGAGACTGTAAACTTATAACAACAGCAAGGATGTCCTCTTGATTCTACTTATGGTTGTCTAGCTCAGCTGGAGAATTCCTCACCATAAAAATGCCAGTAAGAACATCCCTGAATGCACTCAAAGTATGATTCATGGTACATGCTGTTATGTATTGAGGCTGGTATAGGTGATTTTGTGTTACTCCTGGAGTTTTTCTGCAGCTGGTATGTTTGTGGGGATGTGAGAGGGATTCTGAGACTCCAAAGGACAGTTCCCAGTATTGATTCTTGTGGACCAAAAGAATCCTGAAGACTTTTTGCTGTACAGAGGGCAAAGTTTCAGTGTTGTCCCAGTGAGTAGTCTGGGAATAACCCTGCAAGCTGGAGGTGAAAGAAACTGCTCCAAAGGATGTTTGGAAGATTGGGAGTGGTCACGTTGCTCTTCAAGTGAGTATAGTTGAATGCAGATACTCAAACCAAGATTGGAGTAAATGCTGTTCATGAGGATGGTTTTCGTGTCCTTTTTAGAAAGAGTAGGTAAATCCTTATTGTTAACTAAACAGTCATGCTGAAGAACCTTCCACTGAAGAGTGGATAGGAGGTAATGAACAGTACTCTGTTGTTTATCATGTATTAGTGATCACAGACCTCATTTCAGCTGCCAATAGTGAAGAATGTTCAAGTTAATGACTACCATTATGTTATCTTGGCATATCACTTGAATTTTTTCAATAAAATTAACCTTGTCTGTGGGTTATCTGAGAGAAATGAAACCACAGCAGTTTTGAAATAGCTACATATATTGCCATCAAGAAGTTACTTCTTTTTTTTTGGTAGTTCTTCAAATAACAATATCCCAGGGAAGTAAACCTCTTGCCTTGCACTAGAGTTCACCAGGGATGGTTATTTGCTGATGGAAGAGTCTTGTCTTTTCTTGTACATCCAGAAAGACAAGACAGAATTGCTGATTTATGCGTCCTTTTTGTGTCTGTGACCTCATCAAGGTATTGCCAACTGGTGTTTTTATGAACAAGGGATAAGAGACTGCTGTCCAGTTTTGTGAGAGCCACATGACTGTAGGGTGATTGAGTTACTGCTCTCTACTCATCCTGTCCATGTCTGGCTATATACCAGCAATAGTGAGCATGCAGATCATTGCTTGTTCAATATGGTGAGCAGGATTAGTTCAGATAACTGCAGATCATCCCAGCTGCTGGCAACAGCGTAAATTCTGTCCATGCTTCACAACACCAAAGTGAAGGGACACACTGGAAGTTAGAGCTATGCAGTGTCTTTTTTTGAGATGTAATTAATTGTTCTTTGCAGCAAATCCCATAGGGACAATGCGAGGCCTTGGTAACTTGTCTGACAAAGTTCGTAATCTCCAAGATTTTAATATTCTATATATCTCTTCCCGCCTGTTTGTGGAAGGTATGTAGTCATAGTTCTGGAAGCTTTTCATTTTGCAAGTGCTTCTTCCAGTCCCTCTTCTTCTTACCCAATGAGCTATAGCATTTATGTAACTGTGTTTGTACACATCAGCTCATATACCAGCCACCAGAGGATGACCCTTTTACTGGCTCAGTTTGGTGTGTGAAATGGAGCTGTCCCATTTGTGCTCAGAGTGCTGCACAGATATGTCACCACCACGTTTTCCCTGTTCACTCCCCATAGCTGTGAATGAGGCTGTTCTGCTTCAAGTGAGTGTAAATCAGTCACAAAGGAGACATCTCATGATTAACCTTCTTGTCTCTGCTGAGGTCAGAGACGTCACACTAAGGTCGCTGCAGTGCTCTTTGTGCCTCAGTCTTGCAGGTCTGCTGAATGATAAATTTCACTGCCATGATGGAAATCACTGGTGTTACAAAATTCTGCTTTGTCATAATTCCAGGGTTTGTTTCTGTTTCTCCTAGATAAGTTACCTCTTTTATGATTGCTGTAATGATCTATAAACATGTATCCACAGCATTTTGGAATCAGCCCAAAATCAGTAGTGGGTAAAAAGTCAAGGACCAGCTTTGAACCCATTCCTTCCCCTCAAGGTGACTGCTCAGTGGGGCCTGTGAGAAGATGTTGGAAATTACTGCTGGAGACATACTAAGTGCAGAAGCACAGGCTCACTTGTCATATTTCTGCAAATGCAGAAGAACTGACCATGACCTCAAGTGAGGAGGTTTAGCTGGCATCCATTTCCAATAGGCGAGCAGGGCTTTTGATAAAGGCATACTTGCTGTTCCTGGGCATCATTGTTCTGATTCTCAGTCTCCAAATAGGAAATATCTCCATGCAGCTCAGCAAGTGTTGCTGAACTGACTGACATAGCTTTACAGTCTGCCTGCCTGTCCTTTCCATCCCCACCTTCTGTTTGTTGATTTGTTATGTTCCAGGGAAATAGTCCTTTGATAGACCTCCCTGCCTCTGGTAAGATGACCGCCATTCAGACTGCTTTTAGTATCTCCTCAGGATTGCCATGAGATGGAGGAAAGGAAGTTCAACAGGGAAATTGAGTTCCAACAGCAAGTCCCAATTTACTATGCCACCTCCTACTAGATAATCTGTACTTTAAGTGTAAGCCACTCTGACAGTCAGATTCTCCTCCATGAAGTGTTTTGTAGAAGACAGATGAGTCTGAACAGGGCATTTCTTCTAGCTTTAGAAAAATACTTTTTTTTTTTCCCTTTCTGAGGCTCAGCTGCTGAGCTTTACCTGTGTTGCTTCCAGATTCCACTCTTTTATCTTTCAAAAGCAGGAGGAAGAGAAGCACTGTGAAGTAAAATAAATATGTAGGTTCTGCTTTGAGGTTTAGCCAGCTGTAGTGAGGACCAGGAATACAAGACTTGCTATTCTGGTATAATTTTGACAGAGTGAATCAGAATCATTCCCGTTATCCCAACAGCTGAACAAAGAACCTAACAGAAGACTGCAGCTTACACTGTGTATCACCTTAGACATTTGCAGTTCCATCATATAGGAATGTTAATGGATGGAAGGGTAGTCTGAGGAGAGGAAGATTATGTGAGATAGAACTTGATGATATTTCCTGATATCCTTTATTTATTGTGTTGTTTACCAAAATACTTTCTTTCAACATGAAACTGCAGCTGTGTGGCAAGTGGGATAGAACTTTTTTTTCTGGTTTGCCGTCTCCCCATATGAAAAATTCTTGCAAGAAGATTTGCAGTATTTAGTTAAAGCCAGTATCTTTTCACAAAATATTGTGATTATGATGAAATTCCTCATGGAACATTTCTTTGGCCAGAAAAATTTCACTTGCTGTTGTTGACACGGAATTGTGCTACACTTTTGCAGTTATTTTTGCAGCAAAATGGAGTCAGTTCTCTCAGGAGGAATTCTATCAGCATAAACCAATTTCTTAGTATGCTAAGGGTTGTATAAAATGAAGAGTTAAAGTAACAACTGTGAGTCTGAACATTTGAAATGGTAGTGGAACTGTATTTAGCCCATGCTCTTGGCAACATTGAAGGAGCCTTACAGAGGATGCCCTTCTCTCAGGGCATGTGGGGGAACAGGCTTCTGCAATTTCTGCTGATTTTGATGGAGTTGAAGTTGCTTGAGACAGCTGGAGGACTGTCTCACACTTTGAGAGCAGAAAAACTGGAAATAAGACCCTAACTGATTCTCTTACTTCAAAACAAATGTCATAAAATTTAACCATTTCCTCCTAAATGTTTGCTATATGCATGTGGCAAAACTGGAAGTTTCAGAGCAGTGTTGTTTTCTGAGGCATCCAGACAAAACATGACCATGGGAAACCACTTTCTGATGGAAAATGGTTAGAAGAAAATTCCCTTTCATCTCAAATACAATTGGATGTATATTTGGGATGGAATTTTAAGAGGTGAACTAAAACCTTCAAAGGTAGATCTCATTCCAAATTAAATCTTTGTTGTTTAGACAGGAGTAGTTTAATACAGGGTTTAACACTGAATTACTACCTTTCCCCTAACTATAATACTTTTAACAGGAAACTAATAAATGTGTTTTTGCTAAGTGGAGACATTATCCAGGTGTATAGAAATTTCTAGTGCTGTAATCACCAAAACAAAGAATTTCTTCTATAGAAAAGCATGAAAATTGACAAACACAAATACCAAATTCTACCAAATTATATAGAACCATGTGAAGCACATTCATCAGTCAGCCACTTGAAATAACCACCTCTTTATATGAGCTGGGAAGGAGTGAAAGATTCCTGTCCTGTATTTCAGGAGAAGGTCAACACATGAGCAGCTGTATCAAAAAATAATAGCAAGGGGTTATGTTGTATTTGAACAGACCAAAGCAGCAATAATGTGATCGAGCTTTGGAAGGATATTATTTCCCTTTAATGCAATGTGTGTTGGGGATGTTGCACAGCTGTTACTTGTGAAATAGGTTATTTTAAACTTGTCATATTTGACTGGCAAGTATCATTCAATACTCTACTAAAGCATAAGTAATTTCCTCACTTCAGAGGTGAAAATTCAATACAAATACTCCGACAAGAAAAAGTGTATTTATTTTTTTGTTCCATCTGATTTTGAAAATTTCCATAATGTATTATGCTTAATGTGGAATCATAGCCCATTTGGTATGCTTTTAGGTAGTATTGTAGAGGTGGAGGGATTAACCACTTACAGGTATCTTCTTTAAGGTATGGTGGCATTTAGAGGTTATTTTGCAACTGAACAGAATGGGCAGAAAGCTGTACTGCATTAAGGTGGTAGGATTTGCTGCCAAGTGTCAGCAGCCAGCTCCTGACCCCACCATGGCAATATGCCCCTAACAACTGAGAGAAACTCTGAAAGTCACCCTTTCTCTCAACAGTGTCTCCTAGATACAGAAGTGTATGTTTTTTCTATTTCGAAACCGACTAGGTAGATAAAGAATATAGCTGAGGTTTAGGAGTGACAGGCTGTATTCAAAGCACCACACTGGGAAAAAGAAGTAGGATGAGGTAGGTCTGGATTCAAATTTCTTCTCTCCTTTTTTTTAACAACAGATACTTGATCCAAATCTGTTCTAAGAAAATGCTTTTATCACTATGGTGTAAATTGTTACAATCTTACAGTATTTCTACAGTAATGTTTTTATAAGGTTATACAGGAACCAGGAGTCAAGTCTTCTCTAGGTAGGGTGGTGCAATTGGGTAGTTCTGACTTCGGGTCCAGTGTGTAAAGGATTTAAACAGAGGAGCAACTTCAGGATGGCAGTCTAAGAGAGTTTGCTTAGGATTGAGCTGTACAACCCAGTGATTAACAGACCCCTGTGGAAGAAGAGACACATGGTATTGCAAACTTGTTCCAAATCAGATTGTGTGGCTTAAGCAGCTTAGGTACTTTGACAGTATGAATGCTTGGGAAGTCCACAGAGTTGTAGGACCTCATTCTGATTTCTGCCGAATGAGTTGGTTCCTAAAGAATGTGTCCACTTGGTGCTTTATTGCAGATTATTTTAACTAAAAGCAGGGATCTGTTTGGGTTTGGTTTTTTGTTTTTTTTTTTTTTTTGTTTGGTTTGGTTTGGGGTTTTTTTGGTGTGTGTGTGTAGAATAATGAAATTGAGCTGGTGGCAATCAGGCAAGCTGTAAAAGAGCAATAACAATTGACTTGAATAGGCAACAAGCGAGTTATTCTAGGCTTAATATTTGTAAGAAATCTACTTTTAAGATATTTTAGTGATTTCAGAACTACTTAGGAGAGATAAGGACTTTCTTTTCTAATCCTGCAGCTTTTTGTCTAAATTCATGTGCATAATGAAGCTCCATGAATTTGAACATATAATTACGTGTTTTTAAAATTGGGATCTTGCTGATCTTTATTGCACCTTAAAATAATTGTTATTTGTGGGTTTCCAGTTAGTCAAGGGAGAAGCATAACTTTTATTTGTAGTCCTAGTCATCATTATTTCCTCAGAAATTATTTTTTTATAAGAAAGACTGAAACAAATCAATTTCTTTAGTAAATCTATGCAGTAGATAGTATGAGTGAATAGTAAAGACAAGTTTGTTAACTTTTTTAGTGTTCATTACTTTCAGGGAATTCATGCACACCAAAGAATTCCCTGATGAAATTATATTTATAACAAATGCCATGGGTTTTTTTATTTTATTTTTAAAAATGCATGAGAAGACTTCCTTCAATAGTGTCCACACTAATTTTATTATAGTAAAACAAAATGTTTCAGAATTTTTAGTGAGTTCTGGTTCATGATTAGTTTTATCAGAATAATTTACTAGATAGAAGACTTCTTCAAGAGACACTGAAATCTGAGGCTTCATCCTATGGTGATTCTTTCCATAGTGAAACAGAAGCGCAGGTTGTGAGTTCAGTGCATTTTTGTTGTTGAAATCCCTAGTGCTGCAAACAGTGGTGGAGTGTCTGATATACAAATACTGCAGTAAATTTAGACTTTCAGCCCTAAAGTGATTACTTAAAATGAGGGCAAAGATGAAGAATAGGTTAGTTGATACAAGGTTAATTGGTCTAGCTCTAAAGGGAGGACTCTCAGTGTTTTGTAGCTACAAGCTGTACAACGAGAAATACTTTAAAATCCAGTGTGAAAGCTTCATCAAATACATGCAGAAACACTTAAGAATTTATTTTTTTAGTCACATATTTAGTGTTCTGTCTGTAGCACATCCATTGAATTATTTGAGTTATGGTTGTAGAAAGCTATTTTAACATCACTAGAATCAGGGTACCATACTTAACATGGGTACTTCTCATGTAAATAGTATTTGCCAGGAAAAATAAAAGCATCCTTGGAGTTCTCTGTGGGTAAAAAATCCTCATGGGAATGTTAACTGGCATCTCTCTACATCAGAACAGATAAAGGAGATTATTATTAATCAAACACAGTGTTTTTGTTAGTCTTTCAGTTGATTTTACTGCCCTCATGTATATTTAAAGATGGGGAAAATTTAACAGGTATGTCTTTAGAATTTTTAAATTTAAAACCAGGACCCCTTCCCTTCTTGTTCTCTGTCTCCAGAACACCACAGAGTTCCTACTTTCGAAGAGGCAAGTTGGTTGCTGGGAAACATCAACCAGACTGGCTACTTTAGAGTTAATTATGATATTAGGAATTGGAGGCGGCTAATTAATCAGCTAACAAGGAACCATGAGGTAAGCTCCTCTTCTCATTCCTAAAATCTGCTTTCCTAGGTGAATCTTCACTGTTCCATCACCCTAAATGGTTCAATTTTTGTGCTTGCCCCTCTCAGGTTATCTCTGTCAGTAATCGAGCAGGCTTGATCGATGACGCATTCAATCTAGCCAGGTATGTTTTCCTGAAGATCATCTATCCTCATACACATTGCTGCAATAACTCATGCAACCATTAACTCAGCAGTTGAGTGTGCTTCAAAGTTAAATATGTTTTAAACACACTGTATTTCTTTTGCCCCCCCTGCCCCCCTTTTTTTCTGTGTGGCACATAAACCTGGTCTATGGCACATTCACTACTCTTGATCAATAATTGCCGTAGGGTGTTTCCGAGTCTGAAGATATCTGATCAATTTTGCAGTAAGTTCAATTTAACACTTTGAAGATAAATAATCTATTTCCTCTTTCTCTAATGAATGAGGGGTTTTTCCTTCTGTTTCTCCCTAATGCCCACCTCTCCTTTTTTTTAATAACTGACCCTTATAGTGTATTTAATTTGTGATGGAAGGCACCTTTAAGCTTGAGTAATATTTTTTTTTATCCTGACTTGTACTGTTACATCATTTTCCCAATATCTTCCTTTTCTTGTAATCTGCTAGAACAGACTTTTTTTTCTGTGTGATGTTTTTCACACAGAATGGAAAAGCACTTGCATTGAACATTTCTGGAATTTATACAGCATCTTGTGTTTTACTATGATCAGAGTATATAGTGCTGGTTAGCTAGTGCCTTCTTTACAAATGGAGGCAATGGAATTGTCCTCATTTTGAAGTCAGGACATCCAATATGTTAGTAGTGAAAGTGTAAAACAAGAGGAAAGTAGTGGAACATTTACACATACCTGGGAACATTGCATCAATAATATTTTTTAACTACATAATTTACAATCTTAACTCTTCTGTTAATGATGAGTTGCAGCAGACTACTGCTGCTTTTGCTCCTCATGCACCATGGCAAAAAAGTGGTGAAACTATAAATTTACATGTATGCACTTGCACATACATGTACATATACACTTGTGTCTACATGGATGTCACTTATGAGGAAATAGTCTTCCACTAGGGATATGTAGCTAGATTCCTGTTTCCAGAGTCCTGTCAGTAGTGTTCCCTTGAGTATGTGCCTTACAAGCCAGTCTGGGTGGAGGAAAGATCTGTATGTTTGCAAACAGAGGATTTATGTTCTGTATTTCAACAGTAGCAATAAGGTCTGTGGACCTGGCTAAACTTGCTGTCTAGGGTATACTTTTTGTTGATCTTTGTTACGTTATTCCCCTTTCATCTTTCCTACTTAAAAAAACTCAAGCAGTTATAGCATTGCTGAAGTTAGTCTAATTGGCCAATTGATAATACAGTAACTTTTTAAGAAGAGCTTGGTATTTTTTATTTTTTTTCCCTTCTCCCAGACAAAGAAAGACCAGGAATAGGCCTAATCCTTGCTCTCTTCCTTTGTAATGAGTAGGACTAGGGAGTCATTAAGAGACTGTTAGCAGTGTGTTAGGGGCCGACCTTGATGGCAAAACATATGAACTTTTTGGAGTAAGAAAGCATATGGAAAAACTCTTGCTGGGACAAGCAATGAGGAATTGCACCCTGCTGCTGCAGTGTGGTGCTGCTGTCCCTGCAGTGTCTGGTGCCCCAGTGTGACACAGCAGTGCTCCTGAAACAGGCTCTGAGGGCTAACAGAATCACACAGAGTCTTCCAATTTTCTCAAGAAGTCAGAAGGCCACCGTCAGCCTATAAGCAGCTTAGCTTTTCCTCTCTTGGCTGCAAAGCATGGTGCAGAAAGTTGCCTCACTTTCTTTTGGAACAGTACCATGGTTTGGATGTTACATGCCTCGTGGATGCAGTGCTGATTCAGTCTTGTCTGCGTTGTACAACATGCATTTCTCCCTGCCCATGTGACATTATGTGATGGGGAGATTAAATGCATACACTTGTCTCTGACTGTGACATGAGAAAAGGTGAATAACCTTATTGACCAGGCACAGAGGTAGTAATTGGTAGTTTAGACCTGACTTCTGAAAAGACTGGCTGTTTTTCATGGTAATTCAGCACTCAATTTTGGTCCCTAGTTGCAAAGATGTGTTGTCTTCTTGTCTACAACTATAAACATACATATTTTGAGATAGAGAAGACAATTGTGGAATACATACTTTAATTTTACTCCCTAGCTATTATTTTCAGTGATAAAATAATGCTGTAAATTCTTAAATTGATGCTGATATTTTAAAAAATAATTTCTAATATAAACAAATTTTTTCTGCTGTACTGAAGAGACTGCATGTCTTAGAAACTTCTGAAGTACTCTCTAGTGTGTTGTTGAACTTGATACAGATAATACGGGAAGGGTTTGACTCAGTTTTTCTACTACCCTAATGTAGTAGGTCCTAATATGATTATTTCTATGTCGTTTCACTGCTAATTGATTTTGTTTGTGGAACAAGTACTGGTCTTCTTTTTAGTAAAATTCAGTGATTTTAATAGTAAATTTAATAATTTAGATCTGGAGAAATATGAAAAAGTTGTTCCTGTAAATTATTTCTTTAAAAGTGTTTTTGATTTCATTCCTCTAAAATGTTTATTATCCTTTTAGTGTCCAGGATAACGATTTCTCAGAAATAAAAAACACAAATGAATTGTTACTACCAAGAAATATTTTAAGCTCTATAGCTTTAATTACATAAATTTGTGTCCATTTTATATGGAAATACATTCCTTCATCTTCCTTCTTGGTGTAATTTGGTTAACATAACATGCATCAAGGAGAGTTGAGTGGAATAATAACCATAAAAGAAAGTTACAGCTTGTTTGTTTTCCAGATTTTTAAGCATAGTTCTGTTGTCAGCTGTAATGCATGTACATGCCCTTAAGATCTGGAAAGCTGTAGCCTTGACAGTAACGTAGCTTATGGAAATTTATGCCCCACATTCTTGAGCAAGAATAGCGCCCTGGCACTCCCCTTCTTCTTGAAGATCCTTTATTTTTTGGTTTGTATGAAATTTCAGTACAATTTGAAAATATGTTGATTCGAGTAAATGGACTAGTAAATTTTGACTGGGAAAGCCCAGAAGCTGAGAGAAGATTAACAGAACTGTGGTTCTCTTCTAAGCCTAAACAAAGCAGAGTGCAGTTCAGATAACTACCATAAGCAGTGTCACAACAAAGATCCCACTGTTTCTTAAGAGTGTGAGCAATGCTGTTGACTTCTCCTGTCTTTCCCTTTCCTTAGTATAAATGGTCAGTTAGTGAGTATGTGAGGTGGGATGCCTCCCACTTCACTTCAGGCATCCCAAAGGTAGACCTGTAAATCTGACATTCTCACCTTGTAGTGCACTGACAGTTAATGGAGAGAAACATGTACCTGACCTCTCAGAATTGCTTAACCACATAGGATAAGATAAATCACTCACTTAATGTTAGGAGACCCCTGGTTCTTCCTTGATGGGCTCTAAATCTTCATAAAAGATTTCCCTCATTAAACTGGTTGACTTAATCCAATATTATGTGAAAAAAATAGGTCTGGTTTGTATTTAATGTTAATCAATGTTGGATCAGGTGTGACTCTGAGTATCTATTTTACTGTCACCTAAAATAGTTGTTGTTTCCAGTTCTTGAAGCACTGAATGAGAAAGTGTGAAGCAGTATTGTTTAATAATTGTTCTTACACTCTAAGGATGGATGACTGTGTTGGAGTGCTGTCAATTTCCTTGCATAGATTAGGAGAGTGAACTATAGTTTCATCAGATGAAGTTTGCCCCTGTAGGCTTTATGAATATAGGGAGCTGTGTCAGAAATTAACAACAAAAATATACCTTCATAATTATCTGTGAACTAAGTGACTTCCATGTTGTAGATGGCCTTCATAAGTGTTCCTCTCTATGAGAATTTCATATACCAGAGCAAAACCAGGATCCTGGTGCACACAGATATATGGTGAGTTATGATGATTGTTTTTCTGCTGTTAATCAACTCTTTTTGCCTTGCTTCTCTCCAAGCTGTGAGTTCTGCTGACTCTAGAAAACCAAAGTCTGAAGGCAAGGGAAAAGGCAGTGCTAACGTACTCTTCAATATATAAATCCAAGTTATTCCCCTTGACACAGATTTATCTTTAACAGCTGGTGCATTTGACTCCCAAGGTTGATTGCAGAAGTAAAATACTGAAGTAAGCTAATGCTGACTCCATGTCAGTTTCTCACCAACTTGTAAAGAGAAATTAATTTAAAAAGTAAGTCTTAGTTAATCAAGTATAGCCTTTTGGATCGGAAAATCCCATCCTTAGGACCCCTTATTTTATGTTTCTTTTTTTTTTTTTTTAAATAAAGGGGGGCAACAAATCAAAGGCAACCCTTTCCCTATTCCTTAAGTTAATTCCTGGATGTAGAGTCTTGACCTGCAGGCAAAAACATTTCATCCATTCAGCTACCTGAGGCAGCACCACCCCACTCAATGATTAGCTGATCTTATTTCTGGAGAGATACCTTGTAACTAAGCCTATAGTTCATACACTTCCATATAAAATCCGGAATTATTACTGCTAAATTAGAGGAATGTTTTCTTGACATTTCTGGTGAAAATATGTTCATTACAGAAATATACTGTGAAGTTGAAGTGGTCTTCATTGTTGTTTTCTGGAGATTAAGATTTCATTTATTGTAGCATTTGAAGTATTCCAGGATATGTGGGCTAATTGGTTCCATGTTATGCTTGTTTGTATTACTTCAAGTCCTGTTCAGTGTAATGTCAGGAGAAGTCAAGGCATTTAATTGCTGGGGTTGGATAATAAGTGGGTGACAAAGATAGAAGTTCTCATCTAGCCCAATTAATATACTTCAAAATTTTTCAATATTTAAACAGCCACATTAAGGGTTGTTGACCTTGTTTTGTTGGGTTATTCATAAACAATCGTATAGGGTCCATTTAAATGAGTTAACTGCACTTTAACTCCAGCCTTCGTCTTTACTCCTGACTGCATTTTCTGATAGCTCAACACAGAGGCAAACAACAGATGTGTTATGCAGGTCCCTTAATTAGTGCCTCTGAGTACCAGCTAAGGGACTGAATATTAGATCAATAGTTTGTATCATGCTTGATTAATAGTGGCATAGATTTACTATTTTAATAAATGAGGCCTCTTCTAAATTATTTTAGCAAGTGCCATAGTAACTCCCAGTCACTGTCAGGCAAATTTTGGTGATGGTTGACTAACAATTGATTTAGGTATGGCTTCCTGCAGAAGTGGTTGGGTTTCCTTTGACATAAATAGGCTCTCAGTGAGCCAGAGTAGCTGTGCCTTTTTTTAAGAGAAAATAGAAAGCTACAATTATTTTAAGGTAGCAGTCATTCATTCCATATGCTGCATGTCAGTCCATATGTTCTGTGACATATCACAGCCTTGATATCTGCTTTATGGGGAGGTACACAATTCAACTAACTTGCATGTGTTTTGTACAAGAAAAATCAAAGCAGTTCCTGAGACTAAGTGTACTAAAAGTCAATTCCGCTTTTGCAGTATGTATTATTTGTTTCATCTGACCCTCTTACATAGCTAAAAGCAGTAAAGCAAATTGTACAGCACATTCCATGAAAGTGCTAGTGCTGCGAGAACATACTGGAAAATAGAAATACTTGCTGAGAGCCAGGGAAGAAGTGGAGAAGACTCTTCAGCACATACTAAAAATCAGCCCTGTAGATCTGACTGCGGAGTGTTTAGTGCAGGGGTAGGTTTTGGTCTAGTCACACCCCTGCAAAATTTGCCTATGTTTCAATTATTACTGGTACTTCTGAGTTATTATAGCAGCAGTTGTTTTATTCTGTAAACTACATTAACTCTATGCTTGGCTGAACCCAGAATAAACAGGAAAACTTGACTCCAGTTTCAAGGGAGTGAAATAATTATTTTTAGCTAATGCTTGTTAGCCCATGGTTAGAGTTCAAGCTGATCTCTGGAGTCAGCTTCGTATGGATCTACCCATATTGCCAGGGACTGCTGTGTAATGACAGAGGTGGGGAACAGTCTATGAAATTTGTTTTGGGAATGTAAATTAAACCAGGTCTGAATGATGCTTCAAGAGAGCACTTGGGTTTGAGGTTAAACAAGAAGAGGAGTGTCATGAATGGAACTTACTGAAGGCTTCTTAGCAACTTTAAGTATTGGAAATGGAGCTAAGAAGTGCAAATATGACTTCAGGGATCTCTGTATTGGTGGGACAGGTTCTGTACAGCCTCACAACCTGTGCTGTTCTTTGTGGGCCCTATCCTCTCATACCTAGCACACAACCATTCTTCGTGCCTTTGTCTCATCTGCAGACCCTTTGTCTTCCCCACAGCTGCCTGGTCAGCCCTTTCTTTACCTCCCTCACCTCTTCTCTCAAAATAAGCAGCTTTTTTGAGTCTCTGCCTTTATCCCAGAATCCTATTACTTTTCTTTCAGATGGTCTGACAGTGTGGAGAACAAAAAGGTCCTCCTGCTGCCTTGGTCAGGGTAGCAAAAATGAGCCACTCTGAGAAGCTGGAGGTGCTGCTCTGAACACCCTGTCCTTTCCTAGCATCAACAAAGGATGTAGGAATAAAAGGCATGAACCCGCTTTTCCAAATAGAAAAGATGATACCGGTGCCTCATCAGCATAAGCAAAATAGTCTGCCACCCGAGGTCACTCACTGCTTTGTCTGCTGTTTTGACCTGACTACACCACTGCTTCTCAGCAACGACCCTACTTTTTGGGCTTATGTGGTTGCTGTTGGCCAGAATTGTTGTCTAGAGGAGGTCTGGTCTTCATCCGTGTATGCTCTATCTGCTTGAATGTTTTAATAGATTAGCTTCTTCCTTCTTGGCTATAAGAGTGTTTTCCTCTACCCAGAAATCAAACAGTAAATGACAGGAAAGACTGTGTTATGAATAAAGCACTGCTGAGGGACTAGAAAAACCTAGGATGGTGTTTCTGCTGTAGCCTTCCGAGGTGATCTTGGTGAAATCACTTAAATTGTTTGTGTCGGCTTTCTCTCGCAAAATGGAGATGAGAGAATAGGTGAGGGTTTATGAGAATTTTGGAGAATCTTTTGTAATAAATATTTTTATAGGGAATTGCCTTTAGAGAAGGAATATCCAATTCTGGATATTCTGGCAAAGAAAATTTGGATTGTGTGTGTTTTCAAGATCAAGCTTCTGTGCTTTCCATTTGAAGTTTCTAGCTTTTAAACAAGTTTCTAGCTTTTAAACAAGTATTTCACTTGCCTGGCTGATATGCAAATTATAAACATTAGACCAGGAAAAAAGAGAGCGATGAAAAAGTATTGTGCATAATAATAAACTAACTCAATTTTGATTTTGTTCAAACATGCTCTTAGAGATACCATCACCCGTTGACAACTTAATGAATAGAAAAGCTGTTTCATTCTACCCTTTCCAACAAAATCACCAAGAAAGAAAATAAATAACACTTAGAATAATTGAATCATCTAAAATTGATGTCTATTAGCCCCTGAAATGCATTCAAATTTCTTTAGTTAATTTAACTGTGTGAATTATATACTTCTCAAAAATCATGGTTTCATGATGATGAAAAGCATGACACACCTTACTGCATAGCCTTAATTTTTAGCAATAAGATCATTCCTTTCTATCTTGCACTGCTATTTTTTATATTTTTTTATGGGAAAGAAAAGAAAAAAAGAGATGCTGCACTAGAGTTTGAAGGAATTTTTGTTGCATTTTTACAAACTAAGGGGCTTTAAATTTTATTTTCTGGTTTCAAGAAAGGTGAGTAATTCAGATTAAGATGCTTATGTGGCAACTCTTAAATTGTGCAAGATAATTTAAGCCACATAATGCTCTGATAGTTACATTGATTTTGAACTATTCTTTGTAGGATGCTTCAAATGCTCTTGTGTGGAGTTGAATGTCACTTGAAGAGTCCTCAAATATTTTGCATGTAAGAAAACATACTAAGTAGTCTTCACTTTAAACTGTCATACTCTCTGAATCCTTTAATGTTGGAGAGATTGAATACTAATTAAGTTTCATTCTTAAAATGAGCCTGTAAGCCAAATGTTGCTGTTGTATTTATCGAAGAGCTGACATACACTCCTGTCCTGTTTATGTGAAAGTCCATAGCTGGTACAGATCATAATTCCTCCATTAAGTCACTTTGCATGTCTTAGAAAAGCAGAGTCCTTACATGGTCCTAAGTCAGTCCAACCCTGGGAGGGGAGGATGAGGTAGATAGTTTTTTGATACTGGAGATCACAAGGCCTTTTTTACAGATTATCCATTAGTTTCCTATGAGAAAGCATTCTTTCTCCAGCTTCCATGGTTGAACATGGATGCCAGTCATTGTAAGTGTTTAATCTTTGACGTCCCAGTCTTGCAGGAGTTGAAGGTGAAATCTGTTATATGGGTCACCTTGCTCAGAGCTCTTTTTACATGTCAGGGTTCAACATACCTGTTTTTACTCAGCTGTCAAGGAACTGCTGTTAAAGCACTGTGTGGGAAAGAATATCCTGAATACGTCAATAGAGACACCAGTCCTTGATAGGTTCTGAAGAAATGAAAATGTCCTATACAGTTAAATACAAATGTTCATTGGCACCAAGTTTCTCTGGGAGTTATTCTAATCCACATGCTTGACTGTTAAGGTAAAATAATTAATTAATCAATTAATAATTATCCTAACTTACTTTAAACTCTCCCTTTAAGGAGTTAGTGATCATAGTCTAACTATGCATATATTGCATATGCACAGAAACAGAACTGATGTTAATCTGAGCTGCACATCTGTGTTCTGAAGAGCTGCATTTTACTCCTTCAAAATTACCCAGAAAAAAAGCTAGTCATGTTTTACATATTTCATAAGAAACAGATGAGGCAGGGTGAGTTTTAAACTAGCAGCAAGTAAATCACCTCTTTTCCATTGTTTCGATAACGCAGACCAGTTTGCTGCCAGCTTGGATTTTCTAATTTTGATTTAAACACATGACTTAAAATGACTTTGTTGGGTGGTGGGACTAAAGGATTTATGGTGCCCTTGTATGTGGGACTCTCATCACTGTACAGCAACCCTGTCGTTTTTGTGACAGAGTCTGTTTGACTGGTGCTGGATTTATGATAGAAATAATTCAGAACAGAGTAATAATTTTCCCTTGGCAATTACACTACCATTTGGTACTTTGTCCCTAAGGGGAAAATGAATGTGTTGGGATCTGTCCATAAGTTCAGCAGCTCAGTGTAAAGAACAAATCAAGGTCAGAATGCAGCTGAATACAAACTGATGTTTCATTATATAATCTAGATCTTCTGCTTTCATTTGACTCATTAAAAGCTCATGTAATTTAAAGATTATTTTTTATTGCTATGAGATTTTTAACAGGAATTCTTTGTGAGGGATATTTCAGTACCATGTTTTTTCGTTCATTGCCTCTTTTCTCTGCAGCAATGGTCACCCTAGCAACTTCTTCAGTGTAAGCAGGATAGTACCTTGCTAAGGGTTAGTGCTTATGATATTATATGATATCACAAGCCACTTAATATATATATAACTTTTGAAAGGTCTTTTTCCACCTCTGTCCTTGTCATAAAAATGAGATACCACCTTTTCACTACAGTTCATCAGCAGCCTCCTTAGGCATGAAAAACCTGCTGAACCAGGATGTTTGTTTAGAGCTAATGTCTCTAATAACTAAACCAGATCTTTTCGCCAGTCCATGTTCCTTTTCTCCTGTTCTCCTCTTTAGTTCAGCAGGCAACTGTGAAATGAGGAGCACAGATAATAAGAAAAACCTGTGCTATGTTTCTAACACATGCTCTCATGTGTAGCAGTGGTCACAGAATGATTGACATGCTGATAAACTTATGGGTAAGGACAATTATATAAAAATGGATAAAGCAATGAACTGTCTCAAATGTGATCTTTCTGGTTAAATTTTGCTTTTGTAGTCATGTGCTTTAAATGACTCAGTATGGACAAAGCTGGCTTAGAGATGGCTTGTAGAGACTGTTTTGAGTCTAGTCTGCTTTCTGTATGACCCATGATGTCAATCAAAGTGCTCTTATCTAAAATACAATAAAGAGGGATTTCTGCTTTTTGTAGTTTATACTGAAGCTACATGAACAACAGTTTATTTTAGAACATGAAACGGATCTGTTGGTACTCTTCTGTGAATATTTACAGGGCAAAAGACCCGAGCTGTGGTATTCTTAATCATTTCTCATGGCAGAGGAGCACTGAAATTGTAGTATTCCTGGAATATCCATTGCTAGAGGCCTGTGTAAACAAAATAACACCAATTTCTGTCAGAAATGGCACTGGTATGAATCTGCTTTGGGTAAAGAGATACTAGACGAGTTCTTAAGGTTCTTTTAATTTCAGGCTCTATAACATTTTACCCTTGCCCTTGAGAAATGTTTACCTGAACATTAGTATGCATTCAGCCACTGTTTATGCATCAATACTGTTTTATTTGACTTTTTTATCTGTTAAGATACTTGCCAAAACTATCCCAGATTCCTCTGCAGAATGTTTTTGGTTGTAGATACATGCCTGCTAAGATTCTCAGGTGGCTACTGGAGATGTACCTAGAGAAAGAGTATGACTGTTTCAAACCAGACATAAGATGGGACATCACAGTATTTCTGTGGTGTTTGTGTTTGTTACCTGGTTCCAGTATAACCCGTAATCAGCTATTCCCCAAGTGACAGACAATATTTCAATTTTCCTACAAGATGGCTAAGCTAGAAAAGCACCTTGTCTCTTAGCCCTGACTTGCATGCTTTTGGACTTTGACAGGCAATATCTGATAGTAATTTTGCTGGACTTAAGGATAGCAATATGATTGATGGCTAAAAAGACACAAGAAAAATAAGGATTTCTGTCACTGACCTTCCAGTGACTTTGTTGAAAGAGGGAGTAATAAATCAAGCTGCACGTGCAAAGTATGTACTCAACTTATGTTATACTCTGTAGTACCTTTTAGTGAATATTTCCAGGCAATTATTTTACATTTTTCCTTTTGATGGGAAGTTTGCTACTTTTACTTTTCTTATTATTCTTATGATAATTGTTAAACATTTCTGGTAAAGATTCCTACAAGTCTGTGTTTTTCCAGCAGAGTTCACAGAGATTCATTCTTGTTCTGCCTGCTTCCCTCATTTTGGTTAGTGTTCTGCTTCATAAATGCTTTTTCTGACCAGATCCTGTGTAACCATCCTTGAAGTTGTTGAAGTTTTTTCCAGGCTAGTGAAGAAGAATCCTAGAAACATGCCAGCACCCCTTAGCTGCTTGGCCACTGTTCAAGTGAGCCATTGCGTCTTGTTGAATGATTTATTCCCTGGAAAAGAGGGGTCTTGAAGTCACTCCTAGCACTGGACAAGCTTTTAGTGTAAAGTAAAAGAATATGATAGTACTAAAATACACAGGTGAAGAAACCAGCTGCTGTGCTCTGTGACGATGCAGAATACTAGAGCACAGCTCACCACACAGTCATGCTGCTTGGTCTAGGTTCTGTCTTCTGCTGACGTGGTTGTCATGGTAGTCATGCTACCTCCCAGGACACTTCACGCAAATCCTAAAACTGATCTGGATTTTTGAACTAGTTATGCATTTTATGATTCATGGTTTATCTCATTAATGGTTCAGTGTGAGAGTTTATCCTTATAATCTATTTTCTCATCTATGAATTCCAGAAATTAGCAACCTCAGTATTTGGCCTAACCCTTACTAAACTCTTTCTTTTTATTTTTTTTTTTCTTTTCTTTTTTTTTTTTTTTTTTTTTTTTTTTTTTTTTTTTTTTTTTTTTTTTTGTTTGTTTGTTTGTTTGGTTTGGTTTGGTTTGGTTTGGTTTGTTTGTTTGTTTTGTTTTGTTTGTGTGAAGGAAAATACTCGTAAAACTTTTAAAACTGTAGTATATAGTTAATAATTTATAACATATGCCACTTTTTACACAAAAAGGTGAAACAATGAATGTGCTCATCATTACCTCTTGACAGAAGCTTTTTAATGCCAACTAGTTGGGTAGTGCAGTGTATTTGGAATAAGTTCATAAACAGGCTTAGTGGCTGAGGGTAAAAGAAGTAGGGCTATCATGGTTTTGTGTAGGCATCCATAAAATAAAGAACGTTCTGCCAAGGTAAAGTTCCTGAAGCACTTTTGTTTTCTCCAGGGAAGTGCTTCTGTCTTAACTGCCACTGTAAAAGGATTTTAGATATGTCTCTGCTCAAGTTCCCTCAGAGGTCCAGCCTAGCATCTGTACTGCCCAGTCTGTGCTGACAGAGAGTTTAACATTGATTGTAGCGGCCATAACCACTTTTCTTCAAAATCATAATCTGAAGTGATGAATTTGTTGTTATTTATATAATAATGTCATCCCCAAGCACCTCCCCTCATCCCCATCCCTTCTCTTGGGACTGATTTTTTGATGTGTGTGTGAATTTGATAATACTGTGCATAAGCTCTTCAAGGATCATACCCAGAAAGAGAAAGATGGTCAGGAGTAAAAAGGAGAAAACTCAGACTTTGCCATGATCTGTTTCTGTAAATTGCATTGTACTCTTAGGGAAACAGTAGGAAAAGTGGGGACTGGGAGGCTGAGAGAGGCAAGATTGAATGGGCTGATAAATTTGGAAGTTAGAAGCAGTGAGTGATGAGAGTAACAGCTTCTGTTGTGATCAGGATAAGTACCATCAGCCAAGAATCATGATTTTGAAACTCATTAGGAACTCTGAAGAGCTCAGGAATAAGAGATCAATCTTTCTGAGTTCACTTCTTATGTGTCTTTATGGAGAAGTTAAGCTTAGAAATAAATAATCTGTTTGTTTTGCAGTGGTGATTTTCCTTTTGAGTTTAGTATATAGATAGATTTAATTTCAGAACATGAACCTAAATGTCCATTAGTGCAGCTGTAATAAACATTAATCTGTTTATTCCTTAAGCAGCTTGTTTCCTAGAGCTATTACTCTTATTTCTTACTCCACACTTTCTCATGTCAATCAGATTATCAGTAGAAATAATCACAAATCCCACTAGGAACTAGTTATATATATATATGCAACTTCAAGATAGTTTACATCTTTTCTAACATTATCTCCAAGATTTTTAACTGCAGTCAGTCCAGCATGCTTCTGGCTCCATTTACGAATCTTTACAAAGGTATTGAGGCCTAGAACTCAGTTATATTCTGTTGCTTCAGAAATAAGACAGACCAATAAAATGGAGTAACCTAAGTGAGATGCATTGAACTTTTCCCACCACCTACTCTAAAAGCTCCACCACTGTCATTTCATATCCGCTCAGTTCCTCAGTTGACACAGTGAGCTCCCCAAGTGATCTTGTTTTTCATGCTGGCGTATGTGCTGTAATTGGAGTTGAAAACAGAGCTGACAAAATGTGGACAAAGATGACATGAAAGAGACTGGAGGGTGGGTCATCATAATGGCATGGGATAGATACTTTTAAAATCTGTTATGTAAGCTCCTTTCCTGAGAACGTGAAGGGAACAGAGCGTAATTCTTCCAATAGAGAGTGTGAAAAACAAAGGTCTGCAAGATGCAGTGCACATTGCAAGAAACAATCTGTTTCAAGTATTTCAGCATGATAGTTTTTATATAAATTACAACTGAGATAGAAATTTATATTAATATGTATGTACTGTTCAATTTCTGTAATAATGTGTGTAATTTATTTGTTTGCTATAATGCATGCATTTCTTCCCCAGACATTGATGGAAATTAAAGGAACATTTGCAACCAGGGAGAAAAACTAGTCTATATCATACTGTATCCTATGTTACACTGACGCTGGTGGAATCCACCTTGCTGATGTTAAGTGTTTAATAAAAACAGAATCATTATCTCCTCTCTAGGCAGATAGATGACTCCTTTTAGATTTAAATACATGCATTAGGAGAAGATTAGACCATGTGTTTCTGAAAAGTTCACACCCACAGGAACGCAGTTTGTTTCTGCAGTCTGGATAGTTAAGAAAAAATGCTGTTCTGAAAAAGAAAATGAGAGCAAAACCTAAAGCTTGCTATTTTCTGTTCTCCATTTTTAAAAGTAGCTTTCAAATCCTTGTGTCTATATTGCATATTACTTGCAATGGTATTAATTTAAACAGCCTTCCTGACCATCTCCTAAAGTCTTCCCTTGCAAGGAGGTTGTAAATGAATGGGACAAAATTCTAGCTGGTTGATTTATAAACACCTGAAAGAAACAGTTTTTTCCACAGATTGTGAAAAGTGCTGAAACACCCTTAACCAAAGTGATGTCACTGGATAAGTAATCCCAAAGTTACTTAAGGTAGTAGAAGGCAAGGCAGCTCTAAAGGAGAGAGAAATGAGTCTGGAGAATAACTAAAACTAAAGCTGCTTCTTCCACTACTAGTCTTTTCCAATTGTCCATGGCCGGTAAAAGTGTTCTCTGAAGCAAAATGCCTTGGGTTGTTGATTTTATGCAGACAGCTTTCTGTCTTACAAATCAGAAAAGCAGCACCTTCCTTTTGTTTTGTTTTGATTTTTTTCCTTAAAGTCACTTCCTTTTTTGTTTATGTCTTTTACAGCCACAGGAATCCATACAAAATAGGGATAGCTTGTCTACGTCTCTTTCATGCATGTTCATGCCTTGCTTCATCAAGTCAATACGCTTGCATGTATTGGGAGAGACTGCAAGTTTCTGATTTTTATAAGGTTGACTTTTATGTCATTGAAGTGTGATGAGTTTATAATCATTTTAATGCTTTTTAATTTCATTTGGGAAAAAAGTAAGTAATTTTTGCCTCATTGTGTATCTTCTGAAAACCAATTTGATACTAACTTCTTTTATTGTGCAGAGCTGGTTATTTGCCTCAGAATATTCCTTTGGAGGTTATCAGATACCTTTCAGAGGAAAAAGATTTTCTGCCTTGGCACGCTGCCAGCCGAGCTCTTTATCCTCTAGATAAATTGCTGGACCGCACAGAAAACTACAACATCTTCAATGTAAGAGATAGTCTTCCTCTCTTTCTTCCTCTAATTCTTTCTCTCTTTCTTCTCCTTCCTTTCTTCGTCAGTCTGTCCTTCCTTCCCTTCTTTTCTTCCTTTTTCCTCTCACTTTCTCCTTTCTTTGCCAAGACTTGAATTGTTCCCTAGTCAGATATTGTAAATGACCTAGGGGTATTAACTTTCTTCCTAATTATCCTTTATTTAAACATAGCAGTTATCAGGCTTTGGTTCGTTTGTATTTGAACAGTGATAGCTGTTGTTTGAGGCATATATAGCAGAGGGAAAGGTAATTATCCCTTCTGTAAAATGTGATGACAAATAAAATATTTCATTTAAAAGAGCCAAACTATTCTATTTCCAGATTTTCTCTTTTGGGGAGCCCCACAGTGATATTTAGGTTGATGCCTAAGCTCAGCAACACCAAATGCAGGCACAACTAAACAGAACAAGTGCAACTGAAGCAAAGATCTGTAGTCATTATTTCATCCAAAAATCCAAGGTGAATTCAGTGCAGTTCCCCTAATTAACAAGAATTAGATCACCATTGAATCAAAAGCCCATTCATAATTGCATCCAAAGGGACAGCATAACAGCTCACAGTAGGTAATTAAGATAGACATGACAAATATTTTAACATTACCTGAAATAGTCAGGAAATCATAGCTACACTGAAGCATGGTTTATGAAGTACACAGGATTTGACTGCAGCCAGTAGCAATTACAGACTCTTGGGTTTTTTATTCACTATGAATTTTATGTAGTCTACATATTTTCAATGGCCAACATACGGTAACTTTATGTAATGTTGTAAAGCCTTCAAATGAAGGAGCTTTTTAAAGCCTGAGATGCTTAAGGATGCTTTTTTCTTGTTGAATGTATATTTGTTTGTGTGTGTGACCATAGACACTGTGCTCAGAGAGCAGGAAGTTAGAAGTGGCTGGATTTATGGATGTATGTAGAAGTACAGAGTATGCTGAATTGGAAGGGACCCACAAGGATCATCAAATACACACACACACACACATATACACAGAGTCACCTTGTGACATGGAAAATTATTTTTGTAGAACATATTCTACAGATTAGTAAAGACAGATTGACATTTTTGTGAACCTACAGTGTAGGCCTACATTCAAACCAGAGCCTAATGTAAAATGATGTGGAAATGATTTACATATTTAATCTGTTGTTAACTGCACAGAAAAAATTCTTAGGAGCCTGCCATTGCTGTTCCACTTTTAAACATGGTTGTGTAAAGAAAACACAATTTTAATAAATAAAACCAATAAAATTCACAACTGGGTTGTGTTTTATCACTACTGATGACAGTTTTGAAAGGAGAGGTGATAGCAGAGGAAATAAAAGTCTTGTTTAGTTGCAGAATAATGTATCTGCTAGAGAAAGCTACATTATGAATCTTCTTTTGCATGGCCATATATATGTACATGCCTATGCATCTGCAATAATAAAATAGTTGCTCTCGTATGTGGTTCTGTATATCTCAGTTCTCTTTTTCAAACTGGTGAATTCCACTGGCAAAAGATTACACTGAATACAATAACAGTGGTTTTCTTCAAACCTGGCCAGAATATGTAAAGAAGTCTCTTTACATATGTGAAAAGTAGAATTCACTAAAATAGATCTTGGACTTGTTTTGTTCTTTAAGCACACCAGGAACCTAAACTTAAAGTGTAGTGTCATTAAGTGTACAAAGCTTATTTGCAGCCACATTGTTATGTATTCTAAAGGCAATTGACTATACACAGATAACATTTTTGTCATGGTTATGGATATTAAAACAATGTTCTTTTAAAAGTGAATGTTCATGATGTAGTCAAGATTGGCCATGGAAATTAAGCTACCGCCACTCTTGCAATTTTTCAACTATGTATTGTGAGTTCAAAATGGCATGTAATAAACTTTTGAAATTGATGAATTTTATGACAATAAATTGTCTTATAGTAGTCATCAAATAGCTGGTCTACAGATTGCTTCTTATAATAGCAGTGAAGGAGGATTATAAGTGGACAGGTTGCTTTGCTAAATGCAAATCAAAATCTTTAGAGTTGGATGTTATTTGAGGGTAAAAAGAGATGGAACCTGAATAGTCAGAAGTATTTCAATTTCAAGTAAAAAACCCATGATGGTTAACATTAAATATATATTTCTTTTTTCCCTCAGGAGTATATTTTAAGACAAGTTGCATCAATGTATCTGAAGCTTGGATGGCCCACGAACAATTTAAACAAATCACTTGTTCAAGCATCCTACCAACATGAGTACTGTTATATTTCTTTTTTTATTGTTTATTTGTGGAATATAGTTAAAATAATGCACCCTCCTAAAATTTAGTGTCATCTTCAGCATGTCATAATTCCCTAGCTCTGTTGCCCTTCTGTTTTTCCTTTCTGGGTTAGAGGGAGAGCAGAAAGATGCTGTGAGATGAATTCTTCTTTCCTAAATTGGGAGAATATGATTCCTAAACCCTAATTTAATATCTGATTTCATGAATATTTAAGAACTTGGATTGAAGAGACCACAGAAGTTAGGAAGAGTGTGTAAGTTTTGGTCCACGACCTTTCTTTAGTTGTTGCAGCAGCTGTAGGCATTAAGTTGACACTGAGATTTGTAAAGCCTGATTGTCTTTGATGTGTTGCCTGACTGCTGGTTGCTGTCACTGTTACAAGAAATAGCTTTTTGTAAACATTCAAACGCATTTGTTAATGCAGCCTTATTGCTCTCTTTAATTTGGACAGAGAGTTGCGTCGGGAAGTCATCATGTTGGCCTGCAGCTTTGGTAACAAGCACTGTCACCAGCAGGCTGCAACATTAATCTCGGATTGGATTTCTAGCAATAGGAACCGGTAAGTGGAACTGAAATGTGTATTTCACATTTCTACTGAGAGGCAATACAGCTGGCATGCTCTTCTTCTCCTGCCTGCCCTGTCTGCAGTGCCCTCTTTTGCGGAGTAGTAGAGGAGGAAGCAGAGGTGGTTGCTGGCTGTCATTTAAAAATGTCTGTGTGGTTTCAGAATGAGTGGCTGGAGGGGGACACCAAGGTGGCCTTTGCTCATTCCTGATAAATTATTTGCAGAAGATGGGTTTAAAGGAGGGATTTACAGAGAGAAAGATGAGTGACAGCGCACTGGCAGACAAACATGAGACCTATGTCAGGGCAAGAGAACAGAAGGTGCTAAGTTATTAAAGAAATGAGAGAGGTTAGAGGCAGGAGGACTGAGAAGGAGGAGGTATAACAATGTGTTTGAGGGAAATGTTACAAAATTTTAAGGGTGAAGACTTGGAAATCAATGTGATTCAGGAATACATGGAAATGCTCATGTGAAGTTTTAAAGAACAGATAATACGATAGCTGATGCCTTGAACATTAGCAGCACTGTAGTGGTTTGACAGCAGATATGTAAGTTAGACTGTCCAGACACAGGTTTATTCATCTGAGGCAATGCAACATGGGCCATGGATAGTGTATGAACTTTATCTTTTAAAGGCAAGCATCTAAGAAATATTAAATTACTGAAAATACAAATATTTAAGTAGGTAGCAGTCTATGGACAATGAGAGAAGTGTAGTGTATAGGTTAAGACCACAACTTCCTGAGAAAGAAGAGTGCACTTTCTGATTATATGGAATGTGGGTGTGGAAGTATTTGCACTGTGCCTGTTTGTACCTTGCAAGATAGTTTGGTTTAAAGGAGAATATTTTACTTTCAAATCAGAAAGAAAGATAAAAGAAAAAGTCTCTCATTTTTAGTCCCAGACTTGTAATAGCTCTGCAAAGGGATCAGATCTCTATAGCCTTATAAACATGCAGGATCTTTCTTGGGCTAATCAGATATTTGTTTGCAATTAAAATATCTCTGTCTGTCTTTGTAATCTGTAAAAATCCTTTAGAGGCATACCCAGTTACATAAGTATCTGAGTGTCTTTTATAACCATCCATGAACTGAGAATGAAAAGAAATTCCATTCCTATATGCCTTTGAAACTTCTGAGAAAAAAGTAAGTTTGAAACTCTGACTATGTACTTTTACGTAAGATGTTTGTGAGGGGAAGGGTTTTCTTGTGTAAGGTGATACCAGATATATTTACTAAGAAATATATACCCCAGGGTTTTATATGAATTCTTATCATCAGCAGCAACAATCAGTGTGAAACTATTCAAAGAGGCGATTAAAAAGGATCATTGGAAACAGTCTACAAAGGTAATTTACTGAGATATTCATTTGCAAAATTAGTTAATCAAACCTAGCATTACCTATTCGCATGCACAGCAGTAGATTATTCAGTGTTAAAAAGCTGTCACCCTACAAAGCTACCTACCCTGTGTCTTCATCGTTTCAAATCGATTGAGAAAGGAGGCATTCCAGAAAAAAACAACAAAACATAAGCTTATGGATTTACTAGCAATAGCAAGAGAGGAAAGAAGCCATCTGAATTTAAGGAGCCATCTGAAGATTGATCTTAGCCTTTCAATGGGGCAGTTCTTGGTAGCAGAACATTGTGGTTGCCAGCATATGACAAATATTATGATAAAAGCATCATAGCAGGGCAGAAAACGAGAATAGCTACTAAGTTAAAGCAATGTGTTTCTCCAGAAGAACTGCACAGTTTTGAAAAATAGCTGCAACAAATAATGTAATTATGGAATAGAGGTTGACAGTCAGCTGATAAATAGGGGCACAGCTTGGAAAGAAGACAGAGACCTGCTGACGTCCGGAATTTACCAGTTGCTAGTCTTCAGAGCGTTTTCATCATTCTGAATGTAACTAATATATGAGCAAGACTCTTTTCCTCTTTACTTACATTGAAATAATATTACAAAGACTACTATTAATAGCAGCTCAGTAGACATAAAATCAGCTTGTGTTTAACAGTAACATTTGTAGGGGTATGTCAATTTTATCTCAAGAATGTTGAGATGCCTGCTGAATCAGAGGTACCTCATAGCACCTTTACTCTATTGGAACCAATTTACACTGAAACTGACTGTAAAGCAAGGACTGTTTTCCCTGTTTTTCTACCAAGAAAACAATGATTCTACAATCAGAATTTAATTAGCATGGTATTTGAGTCATGCTTCTGCTGCTTTTAGGACTTCAGAGACAATAACTAGCTCAAGTGCAAAGGGCAAACAGATAAGTAGAAGATACATGCAAAGAACACATTCAACAGCTGCCATTTTGTATTCTTTCTCATCAATCAAGTGTTTTGCTCAGTTTGATGCCCTTAGCAACTGTTTGTGAGTTTGCTGCAAACAGCCACCTCAGAACCTGTATGAGTCCCTCAGAGCTTGTTTTGTCACAGAGAAGGGCAAATTCATGCTGCTCATCTTTCTACAGAGTTCTCTGACAACTGGTGAAAAAAGTTGGTCACAAGTACAGAATCTGTATGTAACCTTGTGTGTTCCACTACTTACCAGCAATGACTCTGTAAATTCTTGTTTCTGCCTTTCTGTCTTCTGAAACAGAATCAAGTCATTCACTGAAGCGTTGCAGAAATCCTGGTCTTGCTGGGTTTGCGTAGCCAGAGCACAAAACAAAAACAAAAACAAACAAAGAAACAAACAAACAAAAAAAACAAACCTTCAAGAGACCTCAGAGATATTTTTATATACAGATACAATTTTAGTTTGACTATGAAAATAAAAACAAAGGCTAATTTTCCACCCATCCCCTCCCAGAAACCTTGTTCTAGAATGTGAGATGTTTCATACAATGAGCTAATTCACAAGAAGTGTATGTTGGAAGGAACACAAATTCTTCAGAGCAGTAGTGACTGTGGAATTAGGCTTGTGTTCCAAGATTTTAATCAATAGAAAATTAGGGTAGTATTAAATTAAAATGTGGTATTAAGTACCACATAAATGCACAGGCAGTAAGTCATGTAAAGAAGGTTTTTGATTCCCTGGCAGTTACTGCAGTTAGTTCAAATAAGTATAACAGAGATTATGCAGTTAATAATACTGAAGAAATGCAAAAGTGCATAACTTTTTTTAGCCACACATTTAATCTATGACTTTTTAAAAGTTCTTTTTAAATGTGTTTTTCTGTTCTACTTGTAGCATTTAATTGTGGATAAAGTGTTGGGTAATAAATACAGTAACATCTAACTCTTTTACCAGCATATGCCTTTGATTGCTCTGGTTTTCAGTAATTATATTTAATCTAGTAGGTCCAGAAATTAATTACCATCTACTCTTCAATGTAAGGAAGTGAAATAATAACAATAATCAGATAGTGTTTGTATTTCATAATATGTTCTTTACTGTGAAAATAATTTGCCACTGTTCACCCAGCAAAGTAGTGATAATTCATGGCACAAAGCCAGAGGTCCTCTTTGTGTCTCCAGCACTGTTTGAAAAAAACATTGTTTCCAACTATAGCACTGTAGATTTTCTTATGGAATTACTGAAAAAACCATCTTACATGGAATCTGCACCATTGGCCTTTATGCCTGAAAGTGGAAGTCAGGTTCAGAGAGGCTCTGAAGACTTGAATTTCTAAAGTGACTCAGGTGTTGCAGTGCTTCATTTTTAGATACCTGGCTCACAGGGCAGAATCAGGTGCTTGGAGTTATGCTTCCTAAAAGGGAATTTGGGAACCTCTAAAAATGAAGTTGGTGGCAGCCACTCTACTGAATGAAGAACCTCTCAGCACAAGATTGTGGGCCCTCTTAGGGTGGAACAACACCTCTATCAAATGAATACATAAATGGGGATTACAGCATATGAGGGCCTTGCAGAAGATGCCTTTAAAAAATATCACTAAAGTGGGAATAGGACTGCTGCTTTTATTTGCAAACACAGCTGGAAGAGAAGCTGCTCTTCAACCCTGCTTTAAACAGCAGTCCTGAGATTCCAGCAGTTTACTGTGCTCCAGTTAGTATCTCAGGCCTGTATCTGCCCCATGCAGAAGGCAAGCCTGATGACCTGTCTGTGAGGTGTTTGGGACAGTTTTAAGATGCTGCAACATACCTAGTTGAAGAACCGCCACTAGAATTTATTTCATTAGTAAGAGAAATAATACAGCTCTCCAGTCTAAAGATGAGAGCATTCATCTGAGGGACAGAGGCTTCAGCACCTGAAATAGCAGAACTACTTGATATGCAAGGGGCTTTAGGTGGTATTGGTCACTACCACTTATTCAGAGCAAAACACAATGTAAAAACAAGGAACGTAACTGAAAAAGGAATTTTGGCTCCACAAGGAGGAAACCAAACATCAGAGGTAAAAGAGGCTTTAAGGAGAGATCTGGTTTTACTGGTTTAGGAATTGATATGTTTTATGCCTTGCAATTGTTAAAAAAGAATTGATTATTTCTTTCCAGTGAAAATCTGAGATTAGGCCTCAAGGTATGTCTTACAGTGATTCATTTAATCAATGAATTTAAGTAATTTTAAAAATGTCTGATGGGTCTGGAGTGTTTTGATTGAAAGTCTGTACTTCTGAATTGATAGTTAATATTAAGGCAAACATTTTAACTCTCTTAAATTGGTACATATGCTGCTCCTGTACTGGAGCAATGAAAACCTTTGAAATTTCCATGTTGATGTTTAGAAGAATACAAGCAGAGTAGAAAACATATAACCATGTTGAAATTTCCTTTATAGTTTGAGAATGTAGTTTGGTATTCAGTCAACAGCAGAATGCTGTACAAAAGCTACTGTTGGCTGAAAATTAAGATGTTTTCTTCTACCTTCATTTCACTGAGCTCATCCCTGTGAAGCTTTCATGTGTGAAGAAATACATTATTCACACTCCTTAGATATAACGGCATTTTGGTTCAGCCTAAAAAATTAACAGAATTACCATTCAATGCCTGCCTGAGCTTAATAATCAGCCTTGTTAACCCCTTTAACCTTCACTGCATCTATTCTGAAGGAAAAACATGTTTCTAAGAGGATTAGCATTTTCAGACTTCCTGCCTTGGATAGGCTGAATAAATGCATGTTTCTGAGGTTCAAGAAAGAATGTGTGGAGAGCTGTGATCTGTAAACTCCTGACAGAAGATAACATAACAACGGGTAGCATGCAAATACACACTATGATGACTCGAAGCATAACTTATCCATAGACATGAGCATGTTTTTACAAACATCTCTGTGGGTGCAGGCACAACTGTCTTGCAGCTAATGTTACCATTCATCAGCTACAGGTTGCCATGTACACATTTCTGCTGGCAAAGTCGACTGTGCATGTGTGCTTGCTTGAGGCAAAGTTACACAGGTTGATGTAAATGTGAGTATACGAGAGAGCTGCTTTGAACTGAGACAGCTGATTTTGCCTTCAGCAGAGAAAGGAGTACTTGTATTCTGATTCTATTAGTAGAGCTGTGGTGATGCTATTCTTCTGCTAATATGCAGCAGTGAGCAGTGTGAGGTGATAGTATTGCATCAGGCACAGTTCTGTGGCAATGTTTCTGTAAGATGTGACTGGGCCTGTTGGAAAGCCCCAGTTAGTCATAGCCTCTTCAGTTTGCTCTTCTTTTTTTTCCTTCTTTAGAAATTTAACCATTAGTGATTATTGATTGATGTCTTTTAAATGGAAACAAAGTACCATAATTAATTAGATTGATTCCTTTAGAAAACTTACAGTAAATGCATTTGGTTGATCTTGGCTTCATATGATTTTGGAGTGATTTTAGCTTTAATGCAGTTTTTTACTATTTCTACTATTAATCTTCTATCACAAGCACTCTAACTAGGTTTAATGAAGTTTGCAGTGGAGTGCAGGCTGCTGCACTGGGTTAGACTGAAGTCAGCATCAATTCTGTAGCCCATGGGTTAATGAAGTTTGCATGTGTCTGTCTTCATGATTGAGGAGTTGTAGAGACTGACGAACAATCCTGAATTCAAATACAGATATTTAAATCTGTTCTGGTCATGCAGATTGTTCTGAGAAGTTTTGGGGTGCTGAGGTAGGGCCAGAGATCACTGAAAAGAGAATAAGCTATGAATTTTCCTGTTTGGTCTGTGGGTTTCAAGTCACAACACATCTGTATGTCAGTTTTGCATTACAAATGAAGTTCTCTTGTTTACTAAAAATGAAATCAGGATCTTGGATGATTGCACACTAGTACTCAATTACCTCAATTACTCTTTTAAAGTGTATTAATGAGACTTCCATTTGTCATTTTGAAGACTGTTGTCACGTTGCTGTGATGGTTAGGAGCACTACTCAATTCTTTATCAGTCTTAAGAAAGGTGTAAATGATGAAGTAAGATGTCTTGAATCACATAATTTGAAAGACAGTAACAACCAACAAGCCTAATTTGCAAGTCCTGAACCTTCATACTTGTTCATGCAGATTTTGTGTTTCCTCTACAAGGAATAATGGAGTCATGTCCATCCGCCTGCCTAAATGAGCAGTGTGCTTACTTGGTGACACCTTTAACTACTCAGTGGAAATGTCACCAGAAAAACCACTGTAGGAGTGTATGGGAGACTGTAACATGTCTATAAATGAAACTTCTCATAGATCTGAGGGAGTAGTAGATAACGAATTACCAGTCATTAACTGAGGTAATATCAGTGAAGTCTGGCTTAGGTGATAGAAAAATCAAGTGTTTTTCCAAATGAGCCTTTTTTCTTTCCTTTTCCTCCTCCCTCATTTCTCTCTCTAATTGATATAGGTAATTTTATTGCTGTGTTTCACATGGACACAATAGTGCTACAGTCTTGCAACAACTTGTAAATCTACTTAAGTTTAACCACATACCTAAGTATTTGTGAGAAAGTGGCCAGTAGGTTAATTGATTTTGTCAGTTGCTTGGAAGAGACACTGGGTTTTTTCAAGGGCTCGATGCCCACAAGCTATATTTGGAAATCATTATCAGCAAACATGAAAAAATGAGAGTTATTTTCATTTTTTTCACACATGAGTGTCTGATAAATGTAAAACAGTAAAACAAATCCTTCCTTCTGAATTCTCAACTCCTAGAAGTTTTAATTACTGAAAAAATTCAGACATAACTATTCATGTATTTTGAAACATTACTGGAGCTTTGCCAGCTAATGTGAGGCAATGTTGCTGAAGTGATTTAATTAATTAATAGGTTGTTACAACATTTGAGTAGAATCTTGCACTCAAGTCAATAAAATTGTTTAAGGAAGAAGAAAACACTGTTGAGTACATGAGTTAATCAAGGACTAAGTGCTCTGAAAGACCATTTGGGGAGTATGTCTAAATAGAGAGAGGACTTTGTCTCATAAAAGACAAAACTGGGCTTTATGGGGCAGCTGGTTCAAGTAGTGTTTTTACCTTCTGACTTCTGTGTGTCATCACAATAAAATGAGTCCATACGTAGTAATTATGGATTAACAGTAATTTATTTGCAATCCTTAGAATTTAGATAGATTAGTCTGCAGTTCTCATTCAGGAATGATTTCTCCACAACCTTGCAAAATAATTGATCAAAAAGGACTGTATTTTTGTTGCAAAAACTATCCAGAATGGACAAAACAAGCCATATCTACTCAGAGAGTAGTCTCACAAAGAAGTGCTTAACTCATCATTCAGTCAATTAAAGTCACTGTTGAAGAGCTTGAGTGTGCAAGTTGCACGTTCCCTTACAGGGTATCCATGATAGGAACAGAAAGGAGCAATAGAAGTAACTACCTCTTGAGGGATGATGTGTTCTCTGCTTGCCTCTGTCAGACCAATATGATACCTGAAGCTTTGAAGCATGGGACAAGGACCATACATAGCTTTGCCCCAGACACCCTGAGCAGCCTCATCCTGAGTTAATGTCCCCTGAATTCAATGCATGACAGGCACCTGAATGTCAAGCCCATCAGAGCTCTGTACCTCAATTTTCAAGGGGAAATTCTGCCCTTTCTCTTTAGACTGGGTATGTACTGTGGCAGAGGATCATCCCATCTCTCTGCACAGTGGTGCCAGCAGCATGACTCCTGGAGTTTGTAGTAGAGAATGGGAATGTAAGATTTGGGACTAAAGTCTTAAAAAATAAATGTTGTGTGTTGCTCTTCTGTAAAATAGAATCTGTGTTAAAGATCTGCCACAGAGTACTAATACTTTGTTCTTATTTCTTATCTGAGACTTGTAGCCTATTAACCAAGACTATAAATATAGTCATCAAGAAAAATGGGCTTAAGTTAAATGTTAAATTGTCACAAAAATAAAGAATAATGTTTCTGATTAATTTTCTTTGTCAAACAGTACCCTGAATGGTGTTGAAATTGGTTACTTAATCAAAGAACTGTCTAAACTGTGTGCATTTACATTTTAAAAAATTAGAACACAATTTGCCTAGAAGATAAATAATTATGGTCCAATTTTATAAGTGTATCTTCAATTGTTAGAACATACTTTAAATAGGAGCAAGTATGTACCAATTAATTATAACTTAGAAGATTATTCTCAACTCATTGTAGAGCTTTATAATTCATTCTTGAAAAAAAAATGCCTGTAAAGGCACAGCACGATTTTAATTAATTTTTTTCTGTTTAATTTTTAACTTTTTTCCCAAAGTGTTTAATTTTTAAACGAGCTCTGCTAGCTACATGTTTCATTCTCACCATCCTATCTCTTAAGCAAGAAAAATAAAGTTAAATAAATTGGATGGATCAGTATTCAAATAAAAGCCATTTAAAGTGATGCTCTCAGGCATTTATTTTTATTCTTCTGAAGTACCCATCAGTCACATTAACTCTTTAAAAATGAGAGCAGCCTTGAAGGCCCAGATGAGGTTTAATATACCAAGGGGGTGCATTCTGCAGTGTTACTACCTAAGCAGTTCTGAACCAATAGTAATTTTGTCCGCTTGATTCAGTTAATACAAGGGGCAAACAGTCATATGTTGATCTAATGCCTTGGAACTGCAATTTTAGAACATCATTTTCCATTAAACTATAATACTAAAAGATCTGTAGGCTGGGGAGATTTCAGATATTTAGATAATGATGAAATACATTCCTATGACTTGAAGAGGGAGAAAGCAAAAATCCCCACAAATGGAGAAAATTCAGTTGGAGGACTCTGTGTTGGGGCAATGAGAAATTGCTTTGGGGATATTCTTATTTTCATAAACATTTTTCATTTCCACAAGAAAGATCCCCCTGCCTACAGTCCTGATTACAAGTATCTCGTAAGAGTAGTTTGTAGTGTTTCACAGCTGTGTATTTTGTAGTTTCTGAAGGTAAACCTTCTAAAATTAGTATTTGTTTTGATGTCTTGGTTTGTAGGGGGTGATTTTTTTCACATCACTCTAATGACATAGTTAATAGGTAAAATCTTCCCTGGAGCAACGGATTGGATGATACTGAGTATATCAATACTGCCAGTACACTATTACAGATTTGGTGGCAGTAAAGTTCTCTTTGCAAGGAACATGGTGACATCTAGGCTATGGTCATCAGATCAGTGCCATCACTTGTCGTAAGTCCTTCTTCCTTTCCAAAGATGCAAGTGATCCTGTGCTTATTGACTGCACTGCTATTAAAATTGATGGTGATGGCCCTTGGAATGTTAAAAATGGACTAGCTTGAAAGCTCATTGAATTGGTGTATTTTACTGTAAACCTGGAAAAATGTAAACCTCACAAGTGAGGAATGCTGACCTTTCTGGGGTTAGACATCCACTTCTAGGTACCACCTCTGCTGCTGTGACTATCCTAGCCAAACACAGAATGACAGTCCTTCTAGCCCACAGTTCCCATCTGAATTAATGGGACAAACAACCAAAAAAGTATTATCTTTTCCAGGTGCTTTATAGTTCCTTAGAGTATCTGTTGGCTGAATTGCAACTCTTGCAGTAAACCAAAGATAATATTTCTGCTATCAAAGCTCAGAAAGAACTACATGGGCTTCTGAAAAATGATTTAGTGTTTGTGTCAAGATATAAAGTCCTTCCTTCATTGAAATAAGGCTTGACTGGGTTCAGTTGTTCTTCATATTCAGGTATTAAACAATGAGACAGATTTAAGGTAACGGGCTATTTGGTCCCTTAGTCAGGATAGCATCCCTTCGTTCTTTTGGTTTAGTACATGTTCTTGTGGCTGCTGTCAGTGTATTAAATACCCTATTAAAAAGAAAAAAAATAGCGACATAAGTTAGTAAGAAAATTGTGTTTTAAGAACAAATAACTTCATGATTAGAAAATCAAGATACAAAGACAATATGATTTCATCTATGCAGTGTATATGTATATGGCTGCTTATTTATGTCACTGTAATTGCTGACCCAAAGTTTTGAGGGTTGCAGGTATTAGAAAACTTTAAGCCTCATTCTGAGTTAATGTAAGTCAACACAAAGAGAGCAGCTAAAGATCAGTGCCTTTAATTTTGGTGCTTCTTGTTTTCTTGTGTTTAAATTTGAATTTTTAATTTTATGTAATAGAGTCAGTTATATTCAGTTTCCTTTGCATGCACTTTTTGAAAGAAAGGTTAAATGGGGAAAGAATAAACTGTTGATATTCATTAACATTTGAAATATGGCTACAGGCACTTAATGATAAGACTTTCGAGTAAGAAGTACAAGTTCCATTACAGTGAAATGGAAATTCAACACTTAGCATACACGGGTAATTCTGTAAATGTCAACTGATCTTATAGTTTAGTAATGTTAACTCAGTGGTTTGAAAATCAAAACTCAGTAGTACGGAAAGGGGACTGCCCATGTATGTTTAAACACTATTTCTTTTAATGGATCTGCTCAACTGTAAGGATTTTCTTGTTTTCTTGGTTTTGACATAGTAGTTCCATAGGAATGACAGAAGCAATTGCATAGACCACATGTGAATCAAGTTCTACTGATCCTGGGTAAATCTGAGGAGAGTTAATAACTTTTTTCAGTGCCAAGCTTTTTAGGTCATCTGAACGGTGAGAGAAAAAAAATCTAAGAAGGTAATAGGAAGAATCAAGAGGGAGGCACTGTAGAACCTGCATTTCTTGGAGGTCCCATCTGTGACATGTAGGAGTTGTGTGAGCTATGTGGCAATATATTGTGCGAGCTGTATAACAATGCTGATTGCCTGGCATGGCTTGGAACAGGCATGTTCTCACACAGCGATTTGATGGTGGGAGAAGAAACAGTAAGACCTCAAACCATGCCAGGATCTGCACTGTAGTACCAATCTACTCTGTCTAGATGGAAGCAGTTCGTGGTAGAGGTGAGACATTGCACCTCTGATTGTGCTTTAGAAGGCAATATTGCTGGTGTGTGCTGTGCATAGTTAAAAGTGTCATATTTCCAGTAACTTTAAAATGGATTACTTTTCTCTTGTCCATCCTTTCAGTTTTGCTTAGGAAAGTTTATACATGAATAAATATCTGGATTTGTGTCCATCAAATGCAAAATATCCCAGTGGTAGTCAAGGGATTCTGCTAAAAAGTCTCAAGGAAAGCAGCACTATCCTGAGCCACATCAGCTCAGCAGAAGCAAAATTCGTATGACTATCTGCATCTAAACTTGCAGTTGCACCCTCTGAGATTATCACAATACTTGTCAGAGAATATGAATAAAGCCTCCACCTCAAGACTTCTTTATTGCCCAGAAAAAGCATAACAAAAAAGCAGGAGCCATTAGTTCCCCAAAGTTCTTCCGCCAGTAGTAGGAGTGCACTTTTCCCCCCCTAGTTTTGCCTCAGTTTACCTCCATATTCTTTTTGTTCTTTTTCTTAAGAATCCCATCATAGTTGTTGGGACCAGTTAACCTAGAGAGGAAACAACAGTTTGTAACCCTTCACTGTCATCAATATATGGCTCCTTACCCTGTCTGCTTCCTTCTGAAGTACTGAAGAGGAACCAGAACTTTGACATGCCGAAAAACCACACTGATTTCATTTTCCAGGGACTCAGACATGGCCAAAGAGATCAGCTGAAGTTTTTTAACAAAGACATTCATCACAGAGTGGAAGAAAGGTCTTTTTCCATTTCAATGTAAGAATCTTTTTCTGGAGAATGAATAGATGGGAGTAGAAGAATCTCTTTGTTCTTGACTGGGATTAGCCCAGTCTGTCATATAAGATTCAGTGAAATCCTCTTATAATTGAAATATTGATGTAACCTTTTTTTCTTCCGTGTTGTGTAAGTTCTAATGTCAATAGCAGTCATTTCATTTTTTGTCCCACTGTATTGCTACACAGACATTAACAACAACTGCATGTACTTCTAGATTCTCTAAAGAGGTCTTGCATATGAAGATCCAGAGGTGTTTCAGCCCGGCCATTATTAACTGTGTTTTGGTATAATTTTTACTACAGAAATAATTTTTACTAACAGAAAGAAGGTGATTTTTTTCCTGAAAAATCAGAAACATTTCTCTGAGAAATGTCTAGCTTTACCTGTAGGAATAGCTTTTAGCTACAAATGTTTCAGCCTTCTATGCTTGTATAGGACACATAAGCAGGGGAGGAAATTGAAAGCACAGATGAGATCTTTTTAGAAGAAAATGATACATATGCACATACTATAGTAGGTTTGAATTTGGCTTTAAGAAGCTGTCATTTAACTTTAGTCTGAGTTGATATTAATTGAGCAGTAATCATAGTTCACAACCATCCTATGGCATAGCTGGTTTTGTACTGCTATTAATATGCTGAAAAAAAATGAACAGATCTTTCTATTTTCTTCCTTCCTGACAATACTATGTTTAAGTAGCATTGTCACAGAACATCGTTCCTTATTTGTATGTTAATGTATGAAGATGGAGCGCTTTTCAGCCCAGGCAAGGAGGAGTTTCTGACCAATCACCTCCTGTTCTAAGTGGTACTAAGGAAAAGAAGGGCGGATTTGGCACAGAGCCCAGCAAAAGAATGATAAGATCCTGTAATAATTTGGAGAGCTTATGTTACCTGGAAGTTATGTGGCACATTATGTGTTGATGAACTAGTTAACCATATTTTGTAGTCTGCCGACAACATGACAGCATTATGAAAAGCATGGCAAGCATGTGTTACCTGTTAGAAAGTCCATGAGGATGGTCCAGAAGATGGTGGCAGGAAAGAGATGCTAATGTAATTTTCAGAAAAAAAAATTACTGTTCCACCTTAGTTTCCAGTATCAGGGGGCTGCCCATTTACCACAATGCTATTACTGATTTCTTTTGTAGAATCCCACTCAATGTGAGAGACATTGTCTACTGTACAGGAGTTTCACTAATGGATGAAGATGTATGGGAATTCATTTGGATGAAATTTCATTCTACTACAGCAGTGTCTGAGAAGAAAATATTATTAGAAGCCTTAACTTGCAGTGATGACAGAAACTTGCTCAACAGGTAGAAAAATGTTTTGTATCTGAATCTTTTACCAATAATCACTTCAAAATTTATTGATCATCACTTGAGGTTTGGTCTAAATGAAAGAGTTTTTCTTTTCAACCGCAGGCTAATTGTTTAAACCATCTTATGCTTTTGCATTAATGCATATGAAAATTGACACAGATCTTTTCACTCCCAGATTTTCCTATGTTCGTTGGAAGTGTTTGAAGTCCTATAATAATTGCTGGATTTTTTTTTTGTTACTATATCCTTTAAGTATCTTGATACAGTCTGATCTTACAGTTTCATAAAAATGCACACGTAAAATTTCACTCATACTGAAATCCTTTTACATCAAGATTTTTCTGATTCACAAACGTGTCCAGTCTTTGGAATCAGAAAAATAAACTACTGAACTACTTTGGAGATTTAAACTAACTGTTTGACAATGATTTTTTTTTTTCCCTGAGAGTTTTCTGATGTGCTGATGTTAGACAATGTGTTGGTGAAACTAAGTAGGATTTTTTTTTCTTGTTTCTCCCACTAGACTGTTGAATTTGTCTCTCAACTCAGAAGTTGTCCTGGATCAGGATGCAATTGATGTGATAATCCACGTAGCTCGAAATCCACATGGAAGGGATCTTGCTTGGAAGTTTTTCAGAGAAAAATGGAAAATATTGAATGCTAGGTAAAGATAAAAAGTCTAGATTTTTTTCATTTTTCTATCTTTATATAATTTATTTAAATATTGTATATGTATGTATTCATGTAAGTTTCTGAATTTAGTCCATTCTCTTTTAATCCATAAATACAGATGTCTCTAAATATGAAATACATACATATGGGTCATAAATGTATTTATTCATGGGTTATCACACACACACATAGAGACATTTGTCTCTTAGCGATCATCTGTATATATATTGCTGTATTGTATTTGTGCTTATGGTAATGAAATCTATCTATATGCCAAGAGCTGCAGTTCTGCTTTTAAAGAGATAAAAAGCAGCAGTTCCCAAAGGAATTTTGCTGATTTTAAGTCCGATAGAAACAATAATCTTTTTAAGAATGTTATTTCAACTGTGGGAAAAAAACACCAAATCCTTTTTGAAACATTTTCATTTTCAAAAGGATGTTAATGTGGTGTCATTGCCTTTCTTTTCCACTCTGTGTTTCAGGTGAGTTTCAAGTAATAAAGGAGCAACATTTTGAATTAAAAATAGATGAACAGAAAGGAGACAAGGTTGCTCCTTACACCTGCTTCTCTTTCTCTTTGAACAAGTGCTACATGCTCTTGCTCAGAAGCCCAGTCAGCATTTTAAAATGCTTTTTGATGAAGATTTTGATATTAATTCAATGAATAACAAATGTCTTTAGTTCTTCAGGGACATCCTGAGGGCCTGAAATATTGCACAGCAGCTCATCTGATACTGACAGATTAGAAGGGATCACAATTTGATGACGTTTGGGTTCTTAAAGGCAGGTGTCTAAGAATTTCAGACATCCCGTGCCAGGCCATTCTGGACTTGTGAGGAGCCAGCTAGTGTACCACAGAATATTTGAAATTGTATATTTAAGGTGCTGTATTTAAGGAACTAAATCCCAGTGTCCGATGCATACAGGTACAAACTTTCTATAGGTTTCACAGCATCAAGAGTCAAGGAAACTCAGATACTGAGCAACTTTCCTAAAAATTCTGAAAGTTGTTCATGCTGGTTTGGATAATACTGTATAGTATAGTCATATTTTAGAAGTTCAGTTGGGAAAATAGGTTTGAGATGGAATTGGTTTTAGAAGTTTTTATGGCCGGAGTATATTTTTTGAGATCCATTTCCAAAAAGCATTGAGAGTGCTGGGGAGTTTAAAAATTAAGAATTCTCTGCTTCTGGTGTGATTATTCCAGGAATTGAACTTTTACATGGAAAGAGAATGGCAGACCCATTGCTATTATGCAAGCCAGTGCAGATAGCAAATAATTTTTCAAGTTACTTCAGAGATTTTTATAGAGTTTAGGCATAAAGCTATCACAGTCTGTATTGCTACAAACTCATATGCAGTAGCCTTGACGTGCCTTAGCAAGCACATTCATCTGCCAACCTAGTAACATGTGGAGAAGGTTAAACAGTGTAGACAAGTAGATAATATTTAGAAAACTATGCCACATGCCAGATCTTTTGTGTGTTTTAATTTTAAATAGCTTAACTTCACCTAGAATTTGAATTGTACTTATTTCACTTGCTTGGAATGCACCACTGTGTAATCTGAGTTCCTAACAATCAGGAAGCTCTCATAAAAAAACTGTTATGGTCCTTTTTTTTTTTTTTAAATGAGAAAAAAACAGTCTGTCTCTTTGCCCAACACTGTCTTTGATATTATTATGTTCATTCAGTTTGATCTCCAAACACAAGTCAGAGCCATCAAGAAGATTATAGCAATAGATTTTTCTGAAAGTGACATCCAGTTGTGTTTCTATTGATCACCAAAAGATTCAGTGCACTGGAATGAAATAGTTAATGCAAGCTGTACATTTGTGATGTATATGGAAAAAACCATTGTTTTGTAATCATAGATTAGAACCTTTTAAGTGAGATTTCAAGAGGATGGAATTAGTCTAATACCTTGCCCCTTAATGTTCAGTGAAACAGTGACATGATAGAATGCAAGGTCCTACATCTGGGTCATGCAACTCCAGGCACACCTACAGGTTGGGTGGAGAAGTAATTTAGAGCAGCCCTGTGGAGAAAGGCTTGGGAATGATGGTTGATGTAAAACTCAACATGACTCAGCAATATGTGCTCACAGCTCAGAAAGCCAGTTAGATCCTGGGCTGCGTCAAAAGAAGTGTGCCCAGCAGGTTGAGGGAGGTGATTCTGCACCTCTGCTCTGCTCTCATGAGACCCCACCTGGTGTACTGAATACAGTTCTGGTGTTCCCAACATAAGGAGGACATTGAATTGTTGGAGCAAATCCCGTTAGGGGCAAGAAGTTGATGAGAGGGCTGGAGCACCTCATCCACGAAGACAGACTGAGAGAGTTGGGTCTGTTCAGCCTGGAGAAGAGAAGGTTGCATGGAGACCTCACAGCAACTTTCCAGTATCTGAAGAGTGCCTACCAGGAAGTCAGAGAGGGACTCTGTAACTCTAGTGATAGGACAAGGGGGAATGGGTACAAATAGAAAGAAGGGAAATTTAGGTTAGATATTAGGAAGACATTTTTTACTTTGAGAGTGGTTAGACACTGAAGCAGCTTACTCAGGGAGGTTGTGGATGCCCCAACCCTGGTAAGTGTTCAAAGCCAGGCTGAGCAACCTGGTCTAGTGGGAGGTTTCCCTGCACATGGCAGGAGTGGTTGGGACTCCTTAAGATCCATTCCAATCCCTTAATGCGCTATGATTCTATGATTAGGCTTCTGATTTAAGCTCGCCATACTAGGACATTTTTAAAATCTTTGTTGTGGAATTATAGTTCAAGAAGGACATGGACCTGTTGGAGACAGTACCAAGGCTGGCCACAAAGATGATTCGAGGGGTGGAGTATCTCTCCTATGAAGACATGCTGAAAGAGTTGGGAATGTTAAGCCTGGGAAAGAGAAGGCTCTATGGAGACCTTGTAGCACCTTCCAGTACCTAAAAGGACCCTACAGGGAAGCTGGAGATGGATTTTTGAATGATAGGACAAGGGGGAATGTCTTGGAACAGAAAGAGGGAAGGTTTAGATTAGATAATAGGAAGATACTCTTTACTGTGATGGTGGTGAAATACTGTTGGATGGAGCTTGGAGCAACCTGATTGAGTGAAAGGTGTCCCTGTCCATGGCAGGGGAATTGGAACTGGATGACCTTTAATGTCTCTTTCAACCCCAACCATTCTGTGGTTGATAACTGAAGTAGACTCTGTCCCAAGGCATCCTTTTTCTACAATCATAATTTATTGTTTAATTTGATTTAAAATGAAAACACCTTGTACAAAAAATTAATTTAATAAGGTGATATCTCAGTGGTATTTTCCATTTAACTTATTATAAAAGGTGTTGATGTTTCAGGTAGTAATATGAAACAGCTGAGGGGGATTAAATTATAATGCTATTTCCTCTTTTAAACACAGCATGTCAAGGAGTTAGAATTGCCACAAAATATTGTTAACCTTTCATGTTTTTACAGTATGCTGTATTCATGTTGTCCAGAACATACTGATAATGTATAAAATCTTCAAAATCACTCGTATAATTTATAAAGGTGACTTAAAACTTGAGTTATGTAACAAATCCTTAGTAAGAAATCTGTGGGACTAAGACTGCTACAATTTTAAAAAGGAGAATCGAAAATACTATGCTTGAGTTCTTGTTATCTGAGCATGCGCTACATTCTCTCCCTAAAGCATTTTCATCCTGTGTGCACAGGTGTGTCTGTGTGTGAAAATTTAATCCATCAGCTACCTATAAGAATTCCTTCATTCTGAAGTGCTGAATCATTTGTCAGCATTTGGAAATTCGACACTATATGGGAAGGCATTTATATCTGTCTAAAGTAAATGGACTATGCTGCTTCTTGATTTGCCCAAGTGCAAAGCCCATGCAAATGTGGAGCACTGGAGATTCACATCTGCAGAAGGAATGGTGCAGGTGGAGAGCCTGTGTCTCCACAGTGTTTTCGGGAGTTCAGGCATGTAAGGTCCTGGTTCTGTAGTGGTGTTGTCTTGCCTGTGAAGGGTGAGAAGACTCACACCTGTAAGACCAAACACTTTTCCTATTAATTCTTATGTTTCACACCTGTAAAACACTGTTTTGAAGGTGACTTTTCTAGAATTTTTGTCAGTAGAAATTGCTGTTAATGGATGACGTTTTACCAAGTATACCTGTGTGAAAGTTAGGAAAAGCAGATTCTTAACCTTCACCGCCGGCCCAGGCAAACAGCCCTTGGAGCAGGCCTTGCTTGACACAGATAAGCCAGGCCTAAACACCGAGAGCCTGTCAGCGTGCTGGCCCGTGAAGGAAAAGAAAGCAAAAGAGAGAAAGAACACCTCCCCCTTCGGCTTATATACACCTGATTACGTAAAGAGATGGGATGGAATACTTCCTAGATTTTGACCCTGGTTACCAAGGAAGGCCTACGAAAACAACCCATCACAACCTGATAGGCAGTAATCAGCACAGGTGTGCATGAAGGGACTGTTTTCAGAGGAAGGAATTCTCTTACTTCTTGTTTGAGCTGTGACTACAGTAGATGACAAGAAAAATAAAAACCCTGCAGCTGTTTTTATGAGGTTGCTTCTCTAAAGTGGATTGGTAACCTTGTCAAAAGACCCCATCAAGAGGAGCTTTCAGTTTTCTACAGTCAATTATATCTAAGCTGAGACTGTAATAATAAAGGGCTTTGTTAGAAAGCCTAAACATGCTTAAAGGACCATGAAATCCATACTTCCCATAGGAGATGTTTGCCTCTGGATGTTTGTATATGCCAGTGTGACTGAAGTTTTGAGAAAAGAGATGTACTTGCTGAAATGTCCACAAATAATTCAGTTATTAGTAGTCAGGGAGTAGGATTTTTGATACCTGTGTTTTTGTCCTCACACAAGCTCAAGATAGCAAGCAACATAGTGCAAACCTTCCCTAAAACATAATCTTCTCAAAGAGGACCTAGTTCTCTTCATCTTTCTATCCTTCTTACTTTGGCTATCACTCTCCCTCTCTTTCCTTCTCCCTTTTGAAAGAACTATAGTTTAGAATATCTAAGCATTTAAGGATAATTAATTTGGGATTAATAGAAGCAAAACAGAACGTTGTGACTGTGCTCATTCATTTCACTTTGAATTTTGAACTCCTTCTATAAATAAGCTTGTAAAAGTGGAGTATGAACTGAATTGTTTCCCCAGGCAAACTTGATTGCAGTGAAGTTTATTGGTAATACTTACATGTGTCTGACAGAACTAGATTCTCCATCTTAAAAATAATCATGTTCAGATTAGATAGATACTGCTTTAGATGTATGTGCAGATGCAGGTAAGGACTGCTATTTTTCAAGTTCCTTTTACTATGGTGAATGACATCTGACTTGAACAAAAGATTTGCTTTGGGTTTCCAGTCTTCATACTAGAGACTGAAAAAAAAAAAAGAACACTCCAAACCAACAGACCCCATGAACTATTCCAATATGAAATATAAGACTGAAGAAATAGTCAGGTCAGGAGTGATGTAGATACTTCATTTGGAGGATTGAACAAAACTTGTGGGAAAGCAAATGAATAGGAGGATTTGTATGGCAACTGTTTGTCAAAGGTCATTGCTGATGGCTGCTGAAGATCCTTTAAATATCCCTTGCCCAAGCTTTGAAATTTTCATTCCAGGTTGGCTCTTTGAAGGTTCTATATCATGGCCCACGGGATTATTTTAGCAGTATTATTCTCTATCAGTATTATTTATTTTAATTATCAGGTATTGGAACAATAAAATTTGATTCAGTTCACTTATCGAGAGACTATTTGTAATGTAGATGAGGTGGATGAACACAACAGGCAGAGAAGGCTGCAGCACTTCAAAAAAACTGTTTTAATGGTACAGCTAGAAGGATTATCAGAATACTTCTCCATTGTTGCTGCTCCACTCCTTCATTGGCACCTGTATTTTAAGCTGTATTTTGGTGTCATTTTGTGGAAAGCTGTTCCATTAAGTGTGAGGTGTTCTTGTGGTTTGGTCCTTCCTTCCTCAGAAGTGTTCAGTTGTGTCTGTAGTTGAGTCCATTCTGCTTAATGGCATCATACTTAAAATAGCTACAAATATGCAGCCTACAAGAGGGTCTCAGTCTAGAGTTCTAGCATGAAACACTGAAATACCAGTATCCAGTTTTATGCAGTGCTATTCCCTTGACTCCCCAGAATCAGTCCCGTGCCTTTTCCCTTGCTTAGTGAAGATTACTTTCTAATTTTCAGCTGGCCTGGCACTTGCAGTAACTACCTATGCATCTTCTTTTTGCCCTTGCAGGTATGGAGAAGCATTATTTATGAATTCAAAGCTTGTCAGTGGGGTCACAGAATTTCTCAATACTGAAGGAGAACTAAGAGAGGTAATTTTTAAATTACTTTTGGCATGTGAGATTGTATTTGTCATAGGCAGGGTATGGGTTAGGAACAGTAAAAAGGTTGTCCAGAAACTCTGGTTACTCAGCTAGAGTTGAAGGCCCAGCTGCTCATGCAGTTGGGCAGTACAAGGATGAGGAGCAGATTGCAAAAGCACATGAGTATGTAGAGGTGATGTCAGGAGGGGGATTGTGCAGGCACTTCTTTGTGCTTGGCTATATGTGAAGATTTGTTTATTTCTCTTGGCAATTGGTTGAGAAACTAAACCTGAGATGTTTCTAACCAAATTAATTTATGCTGCAGAGGCCAGCCCTTGGAAACATCAGGGTTGAAAGTAGAAGCTGTCAGTGTATTCTCTGTTATTCTCTTGCTTACAGTATTTTCCATGTGAGAAAAACTATTCACTGAATACGCTGGCCAAATGACACCGCAATAATTTGTTCTAAATGCTAAGTATTTCTTACTTAGATGGCAAGCATTTCTCATTTTAACTTAACATTTGTCCTGACTGAGGTAGTTCTGCAGTTGTGCTATGCCCTGCTTAACAGCTGCTCAATCTTGCCCCAAATGGTTGCAATGATTCTTATGCAGCACAATCACCATTACTTGAACTCTGATTGCATTATGATATTTTGCATCCAGTCTCTTGCCTACACTCAAGTCTAGTGGCCTCAGGAGCTTAGGGGAGAGCTGCAGCTCGTTTCCTCAAAATTGCCCACATAGGAATGACAGTGATGGCCAGATTTCCCTGCACAAGGAAGACTTCTGTACTCTTATTTTCCACTTTCATGATAGAATTGGCAAGCTTCCCAGAAAGAAACTGACCTTTCTTTTAAACATTTGTAAACATTTTGGTATAAAAAGTACAGAGATCAGGTAAAGTCTGATTTTGATAGTTTCCAGATCCCTTCCATGCTTTTAACCATGAGGAGAATCAGATAGTTGCAGGATCAGCCTTTTCAGTTTTGAGCCCATGCACGAAGAGATGTTGCTGGCAGTCAGAACTTAATAACCAAGATGAATTTGGTATCACCAGGAAACAAAAATCAACTAGTTATTCATAAGTGTTGCTAAAACTACCTAATTTTATACAAGTCAACATAACCTGCAATCCACTGTGCAGATCAGCCTTGCAATTCTCACTTAAAAAGAACAGTAATTCAAAGCACACCACTGCCATTAGCTATAATAATCCAGGTGATGTGCTCTAATTTGAGTATACACAAGAACAGAGCAGGGGTCTTTTCAGTCTGCAGAAAAAAGTTCAAAGTTTTCTCATAAGGGCAGGAGTATGTTTCAGACATTCAGATTGTCAAATGAGTGCCCACTGGCTGTTTTGCCGTTCTCTTCACACTGTAACCATCCCTTCCTTTTTTCATCAACTAACCTGCATTATATCATCAAATGGGATCTGCAAATCAAAATAAAATAAATGTGTTGTGAACCTTGGTAAACCCAAAGGGCATCAGGGCTGCCTTCTTCTGATATTTGCAAATAAACCTTAATTAGAACCAATTCCAGTGCTCCCAGTTTAGTTTCTAAGGTAGAAATAAAAGTTTAGAGCAGCGGAGCTAAGCTGTAGGAGGTAAGGAGGTAATGATATTAATGTGATCCAGCACTGACATGTCAATATCTTCCAGTGCAATATGAAGCAGTTGCAACACATCTAATTGACAGTCTGCTCTTTTTTTACATTTCCTATTAAATCTTTCTACCCAATATTGCATTTACTTCTGCAGTGATCATGGAGGTTTGTCCTAAATTGTCCTAAGTTTGCACTTATATGTGTGCACTGGAAATATTTTCTTTCTTTAGTTGCTGCAAATTTAACCTGTTAACTTGTATTTCCAGCTAAAGAACTTTATAAAGAGTTATGAAGGGGGAGCTGCTGTCTCTTTCTCTCGTGCTGTGGAAACAGTAGAAGCCAATGTGCGGTGGCAAAGGCTTTATAAGGAAGAGCTATTCCAGTGGCTAAGAAAATCCCTGACACAGTAATTTTGATCTGACCATTTAACATGACACACTGCAAGAGGAAGAGGAGACATTTTAGAAGTGTTCAACATGAAAATTATGAAGACAAGATCAGATTGCAGGGATAAGGGATAAGGATTTTTTTTTTCTTTTTTTTCATTGTGGATTTTTCTTTTTACACTGAGCTCTTGTGAAATTGTCAGGAAGATTTTCAGCAGACAAGATCATGAATGCTTGTGAAATCGAGTCCTCAATGTACACAACCAAACATGATACTAAATGGTGCATGTAAATGTTGAAGAAAGTCAAACAAAAAATCCTTCAAAGACTATTTTGTGCATGCTTGTACTATCCCTGCCTGTATTTTAGCATGCTTATGTATAACAGCCACGTTTTGTGAGTTCCAGTTACATCAAAGTTGGGCATTATACAAAGCACAAAGACTCTACGACAATCAGTATTTCAATGAACAAAAGGAAAGCAAGGAAAAGGAAACGCGGAAGGCTTCCAGCCTGGGGCAGTATGAGATGTAAAGTGAACTTTCCTGCTTCATGCCAGTTCGTCTACCACTCAGCTTCTCTGGATGATTACAAATATGCTAACTCATTTTTTGAGTTGCCAGTTGTATCTGCAGTCTCCATATTCCTATATTTAAATAAGCAGAATAGTGAGAGAGAGGAGAAAGGGGAAAGGAAGGGGGTTAGAGAGAGAAAATGAGCAGAACATCATCCTTGCTTTGTAATCATATACATTTGTTCACTGCTGATCAGTAAAACAGTGTAGTTTTAGCTGTGAATGTGTGCAGTGTTGGACAGGAACTTTGTATTGATTTCACAGAATCCACGAACCACTTCTTCTCAGCTATTTTTCAAGGCAGTGATACTCACAATGGGTCACCCAGGTTACCCAGCCTGTGCAGTAGTAAGTTTTGTAGCTGATAGTGCACAAGTATTACAAATAAACATAAGATTCAAATGGAAATTAGTAAAAAAGGGAGAGTATCTTGTATGCAAAGACTTAAAATTAACCAAGAGGGCTGTCTTGCATGCGGTAGACCAGCCTCTGTAGTGATTTGTTATGATAGACAGGTCAGATTCTTTATGTGGACAATACTTCTGCAAATACAGAATACACCATTTATGCCATCATAGAAAAGTGAAATATGGAGAAAGTGAGGGGTGTGTATGTGTGTTTATTTGTACTGACTAGTACTGAGAACATTATTTTCTTTCTCTTTCCTTGTATTTCACACAGACTGTTGTAGATGGGTGGCATTTTTCTTAATCATGTTTCTTTTTTCTCAGTCCACAATCTGAAAGATTGGTGACACTGTGAAATTGTACCATGACTATCTGCACCATTGGAGCTAAATGCTGAGGTTAAAATTGATGGGAACCAAATTCTCTCTCATGTCTACACTGTGGAAGAAAAATCCCGCAGAATTACAGATAGTTTTTGGGAGGCAGATTGCAGCAGCTTCAGGGGTAGAATATAGGTGTGTGACAGTGTTTATTTATCCTCTTCCAGCCTACTCCAACCATCTGACCACATCATGGGAGCATGTGGCTAACGAAAGTAGAGAGCAGCCATTTTATCTGGTTGTTTCCTTCACAAGGCATGGAAGTTACCAACACTCTTTATGGTTGCAGTTGCTTATTCCCAGAAAGTTGTGAATTGCGACATTAGTGCCAAAAGAACCAAACCCAAGCATCTTCAGATATTTTCAGAATTGTGTGGAGACAGTATTGTTTTCTGGGCTCTCATTCCCATGGTACTCTGCTCCTCAAGAACTAGTGGACCCATTGCATAACTAAGCTGTCATCCCCCTCTTGCACCTGTCATTGTGTGTCTTACTGTGCAGAGGATGCTGTCTGTGGATTGGGTGCATGAAATCCTTGTGTGGGCTTTTGTTCCGCTGTTCAGTGCTGTGTAGAACATTAGCTTGACTCTCATAACCAAAAGAAGAGGAAATCCTATGCTCTTGTACTGTTAACTTTTTGCCTTATAGTAAGCTCTAGTGAACCTAATGCCCAGAGACATTATCATGTTGAAACTGAGTGAAATCCTTCTCCTATGTATTTTACCTACCTCACAGGGGTGTTGTGAGGCTTGACTAATGTTAGCAAAGCACTTGAATATCCTCTGATAAAAGGCATTTAAAAGAGCAAAGTATTATTTTATGTGGTTGACCAAACTCAACCTCAATGCCAGTATGTAGTGTCACATTTTTAATTTCTACTGAGAAAAGTGACATGCAGACTTTTTTATAATAAAAAACTAAACCAAATACTATTTAATATAACCTCTACCCTATAATGAAGGCCAAAATTATGATATCCAAAGAGTATTCAGAAAACCAAGCCCTCAAACATGAATTGCTTTGAGAATTTCAGAGAACAGAAGAGTGTGAAATGGCCTGTCCCTTTACAATTTTATTCCACATTGTCTTTGGTGACTTTTCTTTTTCAGAACCACAGATTAAACTACATACGTTCAGGATGTGCATAAAAGTTTCTGGTCTTCTCACTGATAAAGGACAGGCTAACAATACATTCCAAAGTCAGAAGTTCATTACAGCCTGTGTATTTTGCGCAGTACACAGAAATTTCCACTCTGCTCATTTGAATTGAAGTTCTTGCACAGATAGCTGGTGTTGGACGTACATTAATATTTCAGTGGCCTTGAGAAACTGGTCTACCACAGATATCAAGCCCTAAACATATATATTATACATACCTATTGATGTGTTGCTTATAATTGTTGTATTCTAGTAATGTTGGTATTATTGCTCTAATTAAGGTTGAGCTAGCTTATCCAGTATAATTCTCTATTATTTTATTTTTAAAATTTTGTATTTTGCTGTTTCACACTGAATCAGGATTAAATTTAAATGGATTAAATCCAACAAAACTATAACTGTTTTCTACAATATTCAAACGTCCTGCATCTGATTATATGTCTTTAGAGACTTTTCTTTTAATAAGAAGTTCCACACAGCTGTGCATTAAGGAATAGTTGCTTCCTCATGGAAAACTCTAATACAGTCTGCTTAGAAAAATCTATTTATCTTATTGATTTTCTTTCTCCTTTAACAGTCCTTTTCTTCCTTTGTCCTTATCTAATGGTAGTCCCCATTTTTATGATTTGGACTGTGATTAGGAAGACAAATAGTCCAAACATTTCAACATTTTCTAATCCAGGATTTTGCTTTGTCCTTTCCAGTGAGAGGAGATCTTGCAAAATGCAAATGCAGTGTAGACATGGACCTCACCCAGACCATGGGTGTCATTTTATAGAGATTTGATGAGGCTTAAATCTCTAATCAGCCTTTGTATGACTCAGGATCCTTTGCAGTTATTAATTGATGTGTCTTCTAAAGTATATAGGAAGACATATGAATGATGATTCTATGCCAGCATAACAAAATATCTATTGTGTTTTTATAAAATTGTCCGTTATGAGTATCTCGGCCTGTTACTTTGTAGCTGGTAGAATTATTCATCTATCCACTGCTAATAGCTGTTAAAATGAGAGTAGCTACTAATTGTGACTAGGGCAAAACAATGTGAAAACATTCTTCTGAAATGAAATGTCACTTCTGCTATTATTGGGAGTACTTAGACATTTATTATGATAAAAAAGATTCTTTTCTTCTCAAGTACATCCAAATGTATGACCTTTGATGATCTTTTCAGTGAATATAGCAAGAATTACAATACTGTGTTGGAAACTGAAGATGAATTTTGTGTAGCTTTGGGACTATTGTGGATATTTCACTGAGCTTCACAGTGCCAAAGGAAGTATATTGACTGATGCAAAAAGATACTTGCACAGCAAAGATCCTGAACCATACAATGAAATCCTGACTAGGAAAGAATAAAAAAGGAAAATTNTGATTATTTGGATAGAACAAATTGAAGGCAATAAATGCAGGTGAAGGTGCCTGTGTTTAGATAGCTACATAATAAGGTTTTGGTTTTCCACATGATCATAGCTGATACTGAAAATAGACTTTGAGTCAAATGTGCAACTTTGCCTTTGAGGAAAATGGACTTGGCCTTGAAAATTGATTATGTGTATAATCCACTTAACACTGCTCCTATTATGAGTACTCACCACATCAGGCTGCCTGCCCTAAGCAGGGTATACAGCCACAGTGTCAGTATGAGCATGAAAGCACAAAAGGAACATTCAGCTGTGGAGTCTGTTTGCCCAGCTATGGATGGAGCAGTCAGAGAACCTGCCACTGCCACCAGACCACCTGGGTTAGGAAAGCAGGTGGGAACCCCTGAAATGCAGAGAGATTCCATCCAATTTTCTTTCAGCTGTATGGGAGGGACAGAAGGTCCCTTTGCTGGGTACAGGTAGTGGGTGATCTTCAGAGATGACTGTCACTGCCTTGTGTTAGCAGGAGGCAAAAGTCCAGCTAATGAATCTGCATTGCCCAGAAAAAACGTAAACCCTGAGCTCTGGCCACCCCACCTGAAACTATTTGTAAACGTCTAGAATGTTACTTCCTTTCTTCAGAAGTAATTTCAAACAGTCAAGTATTTAATTTTCAAGTACAAATAGGAATGCAGACACTCTTTTCCTTTATGATGTTTTTTGTTAATATTTGAAAACGTACCATGAGTTTCTCGGGCTTTTATCTAATAGGTGGTTTGGAAGGATGTCACTACAAATTATCTGTGGTAATAATTGTAGTAATACTAATAACTGTACTAAAACCATAAAAAAAATCAGATACCTGTGCAAACCTCTATGGCACTGGTGACTGTGCAACACCCTTTTTGCATACAAAAATGTAAAAAATTGGCCATTTCGTTTCTCATATGACTGTGGAAGCTTCTACCTGTCATAACACAAATACTGAAATCCAATGAAACCCCTCTGACTTGAGCAAGTAGTCCATGCTGACATAAGTAATTTTGTTTTATGTGGGAAGGAAGAGGAGAGAGGATTTTTCACCAAACTAAGGCCACATTCCCTAGTCGGAGCAGAATTTTAAAATCAAGGATATTTTGAGGAATCTGGCTCAACTTCGCTCTATCTTGTATCCATGCTGATAGTGAGGATTTTGAGCTTGACCTCAGACTATGGTAGCACAGTTGGTGTTGAAATTTATAAAAGACATATGGAGCCGGTTGAGATGTGTTTAAGGAGAATCACCCACATGGGCAAGTGCTGTGGGTCAGACCAAATGTGCTTTCTCAGAAGAAAAGGAATTTACATTTGAATGATTTGTAACTAGTGAAGTAAGCGTGACCTTGTCAAATAGTATTTCAGAATGCTTTGCTTATTTTGTGTGCACTGTTTCCTAAGGATGTTAAAGCGATGTTGGTAGAGAACACAGAGGTGAGCAGCTTTGTGAGAGCAGAGTGGCTGTGCTGCAGCAGTCATGAGCCAGGAGGCTTTTGCTAGAGTGCCTCCATGTTTTCTGGATAGCATCACTTGGATTTGCCTGATAAGCATAACCTTGGTACAATGGACCAGGCCAAAAGCCAAGATGCAGTCCCAGTTCTATGTGATACGTTTCGCTCCACTTAATATGTTTGTTTATATAATTTCAAAATAATCTGTAGCCAAACTGACAGCATGTGTGTGGCTGCACATCCTCTGTTGGTACAGTGAGGTAGATCCCTTGAAGTGACTGATGTGAATTAAAGCTGAGGATCTATCCCACTGCTCTCTGAACAGCCCCCTGAGGTGACAGCTTGGCTGGTGTACAGCATCTTTCGCATATTTGTATCTAGCTTTCAGTAGCACATATTGGATGACAAATGTTTTTTTTTTTTTAATTAGAATAATATTTCGTGATTGATTCCAATGTGATAAAGCTTTATAATATTTTTGGAGAACTGTACAATACTGTACTGTGAAGAGTGTGGCTACTACCCTCTTTTTTTGCAAACAATAGATTTCAGCAGGGATGGACTACCCTGGACTTAGGCACTCTGCAAAAAAAAAAAAAATTCTGACAGTTTCTAATGGAAAAATCATTGTAATTACTGTATAACTATCCTGTAAAAAGACAACTTTATTATATGTGTAAATGTAATTTTGCTATGTTGTTGTTATGTTCGCGAGACAATAGGCTTTGGTGTGGGTGAGACATACAGCCTTATAAAAACAGAGATTGTAGCTCCGTGTCTGATGTTTTGCTGAAAGGTGTTCAGTTGCTCTATTTTTGCAGAAGATAAACGTAAATCGGTTCTCTGGAAACTAGTGATCTGTTCCACTATACACACGTCAATGACATAAATGGATCATACTACTGCAAATAAAAGCTTGATGACAAATTTCATTCTTTTCCCGAGAGACTCCACATGTAAGATCTTTTGACACCTTGAAAAGAAAGAAGTCATCTGCATCTGTTAATGCTGGTTATAATGGATGAGTCCCTCTGTTAATTCTGTCTCTGCCTTAGATTAATTCTAAATACTGTAATTGGAAGAACATATTTTTTCATCACTTCTCAAATCTGTATTCTTTGGAATTCAGTTCTTGGTCAAGTAAGAGGCGAAACTGGTTTCAAAAAAACATCTGTTTGCCAGATCAGAATGCTGTTCTCATATAAAGAAAATATAGATGATTGCGTAATATCACATTTCTTTCTCTATGTACCATATGTATGTGCATGTATAGCTTCGAGTTCTGGACATTTTGCTTTAACAATACATTCATTGATTATTTGTATTTATAGATCTTACTCCAAATGTTTCAACTCAGCAGAACAGTTGGATGTAAGGCAGGATATAAGGCTGTGTTGACCAAGACTCAACCAAATATATAGGCATGTAGGCAGGCCCACTGATGTCTGTGGGATTAATCACACGCTTCAAATTAATGGATATTCGTTGCAAACTCATGCATATGGCTGAACTAGTCTTTCTGGAAAGTGATTTAAGTTGAAACCTGTTTCTGCACAAGTTTCAGGTGCAGCATATGGTGATGTGTTTTTGTTGCATTTAAAATCACAAGTTAACTTTAAATGGAGCCAACTGCTCTCCTCTCTTTTTTTTTTTTTTTTTAATGGAAAAAACATGTTTTTCATATAGAGAGGAGGTGCTTACTGATTCTCAGTGTATCTAAAAATGCCAAATTCAACAAAGTTTTTTGTTTATTGTTTGGATCATCCTAGGATTTTGGGATAAAAACATAATTATTCTTACAGTGTTAATTAATGAATATAGAACTAACCAAAACTGAAACCATTAGCCAAATAAAATATATGAATTTCTGTTGCAGTTTAGCAGAACAGTGTTTTCTGTTATATGCATTTAAATGACTGCATAAATATGGGACCACTATGTGTTCAACATACATTTTTTATTCCACTCTAAAGACTGACTAAATGGATTTTTTTTTTAAAGAGAAACTTTATCTTCTGTATTTTAAGCAGAAAAAATTTTAATTTTCTCTCTGATAATAAAATTTTGTATAGTAATGTGTAATTCATCACTGTCTTAATTTTCTGACGTGGAGATATAGCTAAGATAAGTAACACCCAGCCTTTTGATTGTGTTCCCATTTCAGTTGAGATAACAGTTTAATAATGCTGAGTAGATAAACTGAGGTTTTACAATGGAAAACATGGAAGAGAAAATTTTTTTTGATGTGAGGAATTTTTCAAAACACTAAAATGCTGGGACTAGTAGAAAGCAGAGAACCACAGAAAAATACTTAATTTGGGCTTGGAGGTACTCTTAAGGTCTTAAAGACTAGCAGAACTAAGAGTGGAATAGAGAACAAAGTCTGTCTTTTGTGCTCTTGTAATTATGTAAATTTTGAATAAGCAAAAAAGATCTTTTCATTGGTTAAAGTGATTTCAACTAGAATGCACTTCAAATGACTTTTTAATAGAGTCCTTGAATCCAGGCTATTATTTTCCATTTTTTAAGAGCAGTTTTCAGTAACAATGAGATGTGAAATATGTGCAATTATTTACCCATGTTCACACTGAAGTCAGTTGGAGCTTTGACATTGACATCACTGAGAGTAAAAACTAACCCTGTATTTTTCAAAATACAGCTTTCAATGCCAAAATACCTTTTTTCTTTCAAAATAAAGATGTTTTGCTACTGTACTGCACATCTTAGTCTGCTGAAAAGCTGAAGGGAATTTTCAAGGTCCTGATTTTCCAAAGTACAACAGACAGCTTTGATGCTTTGAGCCCAGGTAAGCAGATCTGAGGCCTAAATGAGTATGTTTATAGTGTTCTACCTTTAAACACTTCACTGTGTTATACTGGGGCTAGAATTTATAGCACAGTATGGAGACATACACTTCACACTTTTTTTTCCCAAGTTCAGGTCTGGATCAGGAGTTCAGGGGGATGAGGAGGTGGCTTATGGGCCAATAGGGAGCTTTCATATTAAGATGGAATAATGGTATGTATGATGAACAATGAAAAGCTAAGATGTACTGCTCACAAAAGGGGCCTTGTCCTTCCCCTTTCTACTACACGGACCTCTTTGTCAGAGTTGCATGAGCTGAGAAAAAGTGCATTACCACCTTGGAAGAATTCCTGGGAGAATGCAAGGAGGGAGAAATGGCACTTCCCTCTGAAATCCCACAGGCAGCACATCTCAGAATCAAACATCAGAAAAAATATGCTTGTTTCTTCCCCAGTGTGGCCACTGCAATCAGCAGCACTTCAGTCACTGACTGAGCTACTTTCAAGTTGAACATTTTCATACAAGACCAAATGAAAAGCTGTTTATTTGCTCTCAGCTCAGTGTCTTCAATAAAAGCAGAACTTTAAAGACACCCATTTGCTTTGAAAGCTCCTCAGCTGAGTTGGAGGGTGTAGGAGGAAAAGAAGCTAGAGCCTTTGGCTTGTAAATTGACTTAGGAGTATTTGCTGTCTTAATAACAGAAAATCAGCTTTTGCTGACTAATTTCCTGCTTCCTCCTATTCATAGCAAAAATGTATCTAGTTCCCGTAAGCTGCACCTTCAGCATGGAAGCCACCATGCAGAGTCCCACTGCTGTCAGAGGCAGTCTCCTGCATATTGGTGGGAGAGTGGAAAGAAACAATTTAGTGAGCTGATGACAACGCTGGCTTTTCTGAGAATTGAGTACATAAACCCCATGTTAGACAAACAGTATTGAGAATGACATGACTGAGGCTGTCATATGGATGGGGTGGTAAAATGAGCATGAAGGTATTTGTCAGAAAAGTGTAATGAAGGTAAGGCTGAAATTATGTGAAATAATGAGGATATGCTTGAGAAATTAAAGCCTCATAATGCTGAAGCTTAGGCTTCGAGTCAGGCAGCCACATCTCCTCTGGCCAAAATCTAATTAAAGTAAACAGAAATTGGTAAATGATTAAAAGGAGGCACCCTATACTCTACCAACCTATAGAAACTCTGTGCTGGATCTAGCCCATACTGTCCTTTATGTTGCCAATTTGTCTGAAGTAAACCCATTAGAATCTGAACTATTGGTGCAAGACTCAACAAGAACTGGATCAGCAGGGTCATAGTGAGACTGGATTTTCAGGTACACTTCTCATAGGTTATCTCCTCCCCTGTCTGACTAGTAGTCCTGCTACTCTGCTTCTCAGGCCACAGTAAATGTAGGAACAGCTGGTAGAGCCTTGGAAGTATTTTGTAAGGTTTTGCCTTTGTATCACTCTACCTCTCAGTAATGAGAGCTGCAGTGAAGAAACTAGGGCAGGAGGATCTAAGGAGCCTTGGTCTTCCATGGTTCTCTCGATCCACCAAAGTGCCTCACTCTACTACACTGCTAGGGCTGAACAGCAGCATTAGGGCTCAAGGCCCTAGTATAGCACTTTGGTTATGTAGTGTATTGAGCATAGTTTTAATTACTCATTGTACTGCTACAGCATTACTTTCAGCAAGCATCATTTGCTTCTCAAACTTTTTCAGAAATCATTTTGTCTGTTCTACTTACCATCGTTTTTGACCTGCTCATTGCAGAAGGTTAGGAAAAAGAGGAGGAAGAGGGGGAGGATAATAAGATGCTATTACATGACATGTCTATTACAGTAATTCATTTCATATGGCACAGAACTGTTGCCAGTGATAAATGCACGTTCTTGGTACAATTATGAGATGTACCTTGAGTTTTTCAACAATAAAACTGTCAAAAGGTTGCAATAGGCACAAGCCCAAATGTGAATCTGGCCCTAAAAAGATGGAATAGCTGACAAATATGATTTTAAGAAACGGTATTATTCTCAGAGATGCACTTTAAGATCCATTAAAAGCGTATATTGTCTCTGCTCTACAATCATGGATGTAACACAGTTTTTCTCATCCCACACATTTGCTTAGCTAATTGATACGTTTCAAATACAGCTCTATGGAGGTTAGAGTAATGATGTAATAACAGAAGTCTTAGCACAAAATCAGCATATATTTCCATATGTATAAGTGAAAGTCTGAGCAGTTCTGTCCCTTTCAGAATGCCTGTAAGGTTTTGTGTGGTTTATATCAAAAGCAGGTTAAGTCAAGCAGGTAAGTAACCCTAAGGCAGGTAAGTTGCTCCAAAGGAGAACATGTCAGCTTAGAAAGCAGAGGTACTTGGGGGAGGGAGTCTTTCTTGAGGGTTTTCAGAAGATTTGTGCAGCTATAAAGGACAAGCAGAGGAAGATCCCAGCCAAAGAAGGTAAAGCAAATGAGGAAGAAAAAAAAAAAAAAAAGCCAATATACAAGCAAGAATTGGGACTGTGGCTCTGAGAAAAGCTTACACAGAAGGCACTTTGGGCTAAATCCTGAATTAAAAGCCTGGAAAAATTATCTTCAAGGGATTATTTCACATCAGCAGGTCCAGTTTAATGATAAGCAGTTACAATAATCTTCAGTGAAACCAGCATGATAGGAGAGAGCTCAATATTTTATGTTAAAAAATGTTCACTGGCCAAGATTAATGAAATATGCACGTTAAAATATTCCTCCTGTAGTTATCATCAAGTGTAAGATGATATTTCTGCTTAAGATAAACACTGGTTGATGGTTACAGCTATATGTGAAGGGTTTGAGAAGCAGCAAAGACTTCCTTAGTGCCTTACTCTGCTTTAGGCTGGCTAGCCAGGAGCCTTGGTTAGGATTTCACCCAGTGTGCTCTGCAGCTTCAGATTTTTCCCTTTAGTTTTTAAACCGATTAAGCCATAAACTACCATGTATCTAGACTGCTTGTACCATATTAAAATATATGAACTGCTTAGGGGAGCTCTTGCTTGAACTAAGATTAGTTCATAGAGTTCAGTAGCAGACAAATGGTTGACTCAGGATTTTTTTTCTTCTTTTTAAATCTCCTTATTGTTGAGTGTATTTTTCAGTATCTCATAGTTCAGCCGGGGAAAAATAGATGAATTAAAAACCTAAAGACAAAATATCAGGATCATGGTTTATAAAAGCTCTCCTGCATCTGTCTTTACATAATTCATTCTTCTGTGACCTTGCCTAATACAAAAATTTCAAAGGCATGGATGTGGGTTGCATTTTACTATTTTTGTGTGCACAATAAATTAAAATGGGCAAATATTTAATTGATGTAGCTGCATGGAATTTCTATGGAGGCTAAGGAATCAAAATTACGCATGTAGTAAATGACAAAATGAAGGTCATATTTTCAAAATTAGGTGTGCAGTTGCAATTGCAATTTTAAAAGCATTTCACTTGTGTTCAGTAATTGCACTTTGTAATCAGGTATAAAATAGTGCTATACATTTTAAGTGTCCAAGTGATTTTTTTAGGCTTATAAAAGGACAGAATTATACTACTTGCTTCCTACATGTTTAACTTGTAGCAAAAACTGAAGTAAGCAGTGAGATTTGCTAAAACCAGGGTTTTAAGGGAAATGTGTAATGAGAATCAGCTCTACAGACTTAAGCAAGTTAAGTGCAGGCATGTATAGACAAGTGGATAAACTCAAATAAACAGACTTGACTCACTTTTAGTTGGGCAAGATTGAGTTTGTCTTCCTGTTCACTTACTCTGCATTGTGCTTGCAACCTATAATTTGTATCAGAGTTGGTCGCAGAAGAATTGTATCCATTGGTCTGAAAGCACAATCGGACTGGGACTTTGACGTGTCCTCGCAGTAATGATTCAATTAATATACTATCCAATCCTATTTTAGCTGAGCCAGAGAGATTTGAACAGCTGAGACAAAGCAGTGCAATGCGCTATTCAAAAGAGCCTGGTTCCTGCAATGTGTGTCAAACTTGCTAAGGTTAGTTGTCTGCTAGATAGATGCTGGCATCTGAGTTAGTTGTAGACAATCCTTTAGTCAATGTGATGAAAAAACCAACAAATCACATCAGAAAGTGTGCAACTGATGCAGTAAGGTGGATAGAAACAATGAATATAATGAATTTCAGTAATAGGATATTGTACATAAGATATGTTAAGGCATAACCTGAAGTGAAAGATGAACTTGTGGGAAAAAAACTGACTCCATTTTCTGTAAATTAAATTAGTAACTGAAAGCCAAATCAAGGAGTTGGTCAGAACCTGAAGGGTAAAAAGCAACCATCAAATACAGGAAGCCACAGTAGGACTTTTGTATTTTTTTTCATAGACCTCTGTCTCTTGTGTTAGATGGGAAGCAATATATCCCAATCAAAATATGTTTGAAGAGAGACACTGTCTGTTCTCAAAGATGACAATCCTCTGGTAGCAGATAACTGCTCCGAAGTTTATAATTTGATTCTTCCTTTTAACCTGGTGTAAACCCAGATACTTTTCTCTACACCATTATGTGAGATATTAGCTTTTGTTCACTTAATTAGTAGGAATTTAGGGTTTGACCACTTCCTGATGACATTGCTGAAGAAGAGACATAGAGTAGTGCTTTTGGATAAAACTACTGTAACTCCTTCAGTACTCCAAGGGCAGAGACCAGATGCAGTCTCTGAGTAAGACTCTGATTTGCTTCATTCATGAATAATATAATTTCTTCATGACTCTCTGATGCCATGGTAGGAAAGATGTTGTGTGGGACAGAAAATGCTTTATATTGTCCAGATCTTTTCAGTTTGTAATGTCTCATATTATAAAAGTAGTATTTAAGCACTATGTAAGCAAATGTAAGATGGTACAATGATTTCTTTACAGTGAAGTTAAGTGGCAATAAGTTATGAACAAGGCAGCTGTAGGGGAAAAAAAAAGAGAAAATGCAAAAGAGAAAGAAAAGGAAGGAAGGAAAGAATGAAAGGAAGGAAGGAAAAGAAGGGAGGAAGGAAGGAAGGAAGGGAGAGAAAGAAAGAAAAAGAAAGAAAAAAAAGAAAAGAAAAAGAGAAAAAGTAAAGAAAGGAAAAAAGAAGAAGAGACTGAAAGAAAATACTGTAAGAATATAAAAAACAAAAATGCTCATGATCTTAAATAAAGGCATTGAACTGAAATGGATTAACATGCAACTTTAATCTCGTACAGGAAAAGGGCACTAGACTGATGCGTACTTAGTGAAAAAAGATAGTGAGAGGAGAAGCATGGAAGTGGAACAATGCAGTGTCAATAATCTGGAAATTATGTATAAAGATCAACTGTTGCTTTTGCCCAAGGAAGAAGTAGCATTAGGCTGCACAGCCTCTACACATATTTCAAACCATTATTAGAAACATGGTAGGTAAGTGGCAGTATAGAAATGGAACAATCATTATCTACTACTGGGTTTCAGAATATTGGATGTGGCAACACACAATGATTATGTATACTTAGACAGCCAGAGTGGTGCCCTTTAATAAGTCTAACTTTGATCCTTAGGCTGCTAAAGAAAAAGTGTTAGGGGAAAAGGGCAGTTCTGGAGTTCTGGAAGATAATGAAAGAAACAGCATTAAGTCGAATGAATTTGCTAAGTACAGATCTTGCAAGATAAACCAGATGATTGCTTTTTTTTGATAAAATTGCAAGATTATTGGATGAATTCAGAATAGTAGCTGTCATTTATTTGGATTTTAATAAAGCATTTGACAGCAGCTTTCCAAGTTAATTCAAATTGGCCAGGGAGCAAACATATTCACATAAAGTGAAGTTGTCTGAAGAACTGTTAACGAAAGATAATGAGAAGTGGCAATCCGTAAGACCTGGGTAAGATATCTAGCAAATGTCTGGGTTTGCTCAGGTTTTAATATCTTCATTAGTGATTTCTCAGAAAGGAGAGAAAAGGCAGTCTCTTAATGAAATGTACAGTGTGAAAGACTTGTTAACGACAGTAAGAATGGGGAAAATTTATGAGACCCTACCTAAAGAATTTTATTAAGGACAAGAATAAGATTCACCTCTAAACACAGTCAGATTTTTCCTGGAAAAATCGTTCACAAACTCAGTTACTCAGTAGAATGGGGGAACCTCAATAATATCAGTGCAAAATGGTCTAGGGGAACTAGCAGGTTAAAGCAAGTACAAGTTTGCAATGAGTTATAGTAGCAAAATAAGCAAGTGCTGCTATGGGATCACACTGTAAAGCATAATGTCATTGAGCAAGGAATCTTTGTCTACCAATTTTGGTTTGGCTGCAATTGGATATAGTTTTGCATTCTCAGAAATAATTTAAGAAACAGGAATGAATTCAAGATGAGAAACAATACAGGGTTTAAAGAGATAGTAATTGATTGCTCTAATTAGATGTCTCAACTTGTTAATGAAATTCACTCATTGGCAAAGAGATTATGAAAATCAAAAGTGTATATGTATTTATATGTACACTGAGTAGATATAAGAAAATAGAGAAAATCTTAAATGAAAAGACCAATCACTAAACCAGTCTGTGAGAAACCTAAATGTAGCAAAGGAGAGAAAGTTTCTGTGATTCTTTCTGAAGACAAGAAGAGTCCTAACACCTGTAAGAAGAGTATTTGCAATGTTATCTTGAAGTACGTTGGTAATTGATGTGTTTAATATTTGGATCCTTGCATAAGTTATGGTAACAAGGACCTTTAGAGGAAATAGGAAGGGCAAGAATGAAGTACCCATAGCTTAGTTTTCCTAGAAGGGACTAGATGAATCCTCCGGTAAGAACAATGGGATGAAGTTAAAAAAAGGAATGCCAGACCCAGGTCAGTGGTCTGCAGATACCCTGTCAGTGCTTCCATTGCCTCTCCAGTCTCGAAAACATTACAGAAAGTGAATCAAAATCAATAGCGGGCCAGATTTACTGCCCAGTCACATCATTAAATTTCTCTCACTGCTGTCAGTTTGTGCCTTTAAAAGATGTTTGAAGACCATCAAACACCTTCACTCATTAGCTAAAAGGTGTGTAGATTGACATCTGCCCTGGACATAGATTATACCTACCTGCTGAGAGCAGAGTTGCCAAGACCATGCTGTCCTTACTGGGAGCTTCAAAATGCACAGGGAATGGGAGGGTCTGGACTTACTGTCCCAACTACCGGAGCCTGAAATCAGCCCATGGTCAGTCTTGCCATAGTAATTGCCAGAAGGGTTAGCTTTGCATTGAATAAGTATTGATAAAATATAAAGCTTATAATTGAATTGTAATTTTTTTTTATCTTTACATTTTCTCTGTGTGTAATTGTGCCTGTACCTTGAAACACTCTTACATGACTGTGCTTTCTACTACTCAGTCCCTCCCAGGGACAAATTACAGCAGTGCTCAGAACTCACCCCATTGGTAATTGAAAGCACTTTGAGCATCTTAAAAACAAGATCTTGATGCATAGATAAATCTGGTGACACATTACAATATTGCCCTCTGAAAGTGTGCAAGATATTCCTGGCTTGCTGCATATTACATAACACAGCCATTAAATGCAGATTATCTTTCAAAGCAGAGGCAGAGATTAATGAGTCAAACAAAAATGATGAATTAAATGAGCCTGATCAGACACACTTGCAAAATTAGCTAGCAAAGAGTTCTATAGAAACAAGAAATATTAGAGCTAGATTGCTCAAACATGATTTTAAGAAGACTGGCAATGCATATAAACATACATTATAACATTTTAGTATTCTTAATATATTCTTTTAATTCTCCTGTCAAATGCATAATGCAAAGACATTGCAGGTGTTACTCTGCAAACAATACCTTGGACAAGAAAAAGGGTGACTGCCTTCTTCTAGATCAAGTACTGAGACTGGTGGGTTCTGACCCTGCACTGGCTCTTTCTCCAGTGGGGCTGGAGAATTCAGTGGGACTCTATGTGAATCCAGAAAATTCTTCCCTTGCAGTCAGGCCTGATCAGAGCTATAAATCAAAGCCACTGATTTGCTCTGTGTCTTTAGGCAAATCATTTGTCCCTAGCAGAATGCAAGTCATTTAGCCTTTGCATAATAATACTTTCCCCCCTGAGGGATATTGGGAGGTCTGAGTATTGAAAGTGGAGAAAAGTTTGAAGAGCCTTTGGTAGATGTTGGTTTGTGAATTCAAATTTGTCTTGTTTTAACATGCTGTGATGGACAGGAAGATGATGACTTGCTACATACCACTCAGTGCTTGTTTCCTACTTGTATCTGCTAAGATTTCCTTGTATGTTGGCAAGGCTGTCACTGATACAGTTGTTATCCAGCTGTCACTAATATTGACCTTGAATCAGAAGTTTAACACCTTCCCAATCTCTTTCCATTCCTGCAAAGTGTTCTACAAAAGGACACACTTAGTGCAACAGGGACAGAACTGGTCTTCAAAGCATTTTATGGGACCCCCAGACTTCTGAGGCACATTTGCTAGCACAGTGCAGTACTGTGGTCTCTCCAGTCCATCTCACAGCCTGAACTGAAGCAGCTGACTTTTTTTTTCACCTCCCCCTTGTCAGCTTAAGGGTTGCAGTGTTCAAAGATGGCTGAGCAGCTGGTACTCCTTTCTCTTCCTCAGGTACGAAGTGCTCTGTTGTCCCAGTCTCATTGATTAATGCACTTAAGTTAAGCAGCAATTTGAACTTACCTGTAGTTGTTCTGTTTCAAAACTAAAGAAGGAATTTTGTGCCTGAAATCTTAGAGATATTCTCCAATTCTATCATAAAAATTATAGTTCTACCTACCAAGTTTCTGCAGCCTTCTTGTGGACAATCCTGGCTGCAAAAATTTACAGCCTGTATTTTCAGTGAAGACTGACAAGATGTCTTGCTGACACTACTTTAATTACCATATCATCTGATAAATGACTTCATAGCTTAGAGAGATTCCTTTGGTGAGGGAGATCAAGACACTGACTCCACCAGGCTGATACAACTTCTTTACTTAATTTATGCAAATCTCTGAAATCAGTCAGCATATGTTTCTGGAACTCCCATCTATCACCTCCACGATGTCTTTATCAGTTGATATTAATACAGCTGCTTCTAACTTGAAAGTTAAAAGAAGATGTGAAAATTGATGGGTAGATGAATAGCTGCTACCCTGGAGGTTTCTTATTTTTAATGGAGTTGTGGCTGACAGGTATGTGTTGAGTGAATTCAACAACATTCTGACTGTGTTTGTAATTATATACTCCATATTTATTTTTGTAATAGTTCTGTATTTAGCATTAATGTTTGAAAATATTGTTGCAAAACAACTGTAATCTAAACTGCTATCCAGACCTTGAACAAAGAGTAGTTTATTTTCTGAAAATGGGCAATAGAAATCACTGGAGAAAATGAAAATAATTCAGATGCTAGATCATTGGCAGAGGCACTGGCCTTGGAGGATGTAGCTCTAGTGAAAAAAAACTTACAAGATCTATGTGTGGCTGAGCTGACTGTGGCACTGTTTAATTAACTTGGATGGTTGACCTTCTCAGATACCTTCTAATGTGAGAGATTTTCATTGTGCTTTACAAAGAAGATGGAGAGTGTGCTGAGCAATGTCTCTGGAAGAGTCAAAGCAGACTAGGCAGGGAAAAAGTGCTACCACTGAAATTTACATCTGCTGGCAGAGGCCTGGAAAAGGAGGTTTTAGCTGTAGGCAGTCTGCGTTGGGAGGGAGCTCATGCCCAGTATTCTCAGAGAGGCACAGGGCACTAACCAAGCTGCCACTGAAGATGAAATCGAAAAGCAGCTGCTTTAGGACTGCCATCCCTGAGGCCTCTGCCACCTCTCTGCTCCTAGAAGTTCCTGCCATTAGTTTGTCCTGGTGACTGATGAGCCATTGTCTGGAAGTGCAGACAGACAAGCTATCTTTCATAGCCACACTGGAAAATAACAGTTAGCTTTTTCTTTTTTTCTGATTCAACTTAGCTAATAGCAATTTTTTGACTCTTTCATCTGTTATTCACAGAATTTTTGGCACTGCTGATTCCCATGATTGGTCCCCACAGAAACCTGAGAGACCAGTATCATTTGGGGAGATACCTACCAAATCTTTGCACATTTTCCCTTGAGAAAGATGAAGACAAAGAAAGCCAAAGGCAGAACACATCTTCCAGAGTTGGGGTGGTCTGTTTCAAGCCAGAGTGTCTTGACAAAGCAGCAATAATTTCAGTGGTTAGCAATCTTATGGGAAGAGCAGTGCTGCCTGATCAGAGAAACACTTCAAAACACGTTATGAAAATGATGATAATTCCTTCATTTAAAAACTCTTTCTGGCTTCCTATCAAAGTGTATGCTTGCATTGTAGCCACACAAGTGCTATTACAGATAGCTTTAAGCTAACTATGTTGCTTTCATAACAAGACAAACAAGTGGATACTTTTCTGCATGCTGCCTCGGAACTAAGGATCCTCAGACTGCTCACAGGCAGTTCTCACGTGATGTTTACAATCTTTAGTTCATATTTCTAGTCTAATCTGGTCAATGGCAAGTTGAATCTGAGTCAGCAGTGCCCTGGCAGCCAGGAGGGCCAACCCTGTCCTGGGGGGCATCAGGCAAAGCATCGCCAGCTGGTTGAGGGAGGGGATTGCCCCGCTCTGCTCACCTTGAATATTGTGTGCAGTTTGGGGCACTGCAATATATATAGCCATTAGAAAGTGTCCAAAGGAGGACAATGAAGATGGTGAAGAGCCTTGAGGGGAATCCATGTGAGGAGCAGCTGAGGTCACTTGGTCAGTTCAGCCTGCAGAAGAGGAGACTGAGGGGAGACCTCATCACAGCCTACAAACTTCCTCATGAAGGAAAGAGGAGGGGCAGGCACTGATCTCTTCTCTGTGGTGTCCAGTGACAGGACCCAAGGGAATGGCCTGATATTATGTCAGGGGAGATTTAGGTTGGATATTAGAAAGAGATTCTTCACCTTTTGGTTAGGCACTGGAAGAGGCTCCCCAGGGAAGTGGTCACAGCACTGAGCCTGACAGAGTTCAAGAAGTGTTTGGGTCATACTCTCAGGCACACGGTGTGACTCTTGGGGATAATCCTGTGCAGGGCCAGGAGTTGGAATCGATGATGCTTGTGGGTCCCTTCCAACTCAGCATATTCTGTGACTCTGTGAACTTCATACTACAGTCATTTTCACATTCCTAATCGAATCTTTCTTGTTCCAGAGTCTCTGTGGAAGATTCATGGGCAGAAATTGGTGTTAATAATGCCAAGGTTGTGGGTTCAATCCTTGTATGGGCCATTCACTTATGAATTGAATTTGAAGATCCTTGTCAATTCCAGGTAAGAATATTCTGTGATTCTGAAATTACTCTCTGGGAGGACTCACATGCAAATACTATCACTTCAATGAATTCCACTTCTGCTTCAGGCCAAATTCAAAAATATGTTCTTCTTGGGGCTAATCTTCAAGGACACTTTTTCACCTTTTGTGAAGTGCAGAAAAGCCCTAGCCCACAATTTCCTTTTGAAAGGAACTGAGCACATTGGATATTTATAGCCTATACCAACTAACGCCTAGTGAAGGCCATGGGCTCAAGTCCAAACTACCCAAAGGACAGTACATGTCATCATGGGTGATGATTTATTGCATCTTCAAATAATGGTGATATTGTGACTGCAGTCATTAAAAAGTTCCCAGTGACTGGCATTACCAGATGGAACCAATTCACCAAAAGAATATTATCTGCCTCCAAGGGTAGGTAATATTTTAGAATATTTAATCATGAGCAACACAGACAGCAATTGTCTTCTAAGCCAAGATGGCAAAGTAAAAGTTAATATAGTAATTTTCCTTACATTGTAAGTAGGCACATTTAGCAAAGGAAGACTGCCATTTTCTATCAAATAGCTTTGATCAAGAATCATGACTTTCCTTCAAACCCCGATTTTTTCTTTGAATCTCCACACTTCCTGTAAAAACTAAGGTTTTAATTATATTCTTCTTCCCTAGAGAAGAACTTTCATGAAAAGAAATCTTAAGCCTTGCAGCACTTCAGCATTATACTCTTACTTCCTATTATTAGTGTAATTAAACAAGTTGATTTCACAGAGCCTATGGACACATTTTTATTATACATTGCAGGCACTCCAAGAGTAGATCTCGCAGAGTTCCTTCCACTGGATCCTCTGTGTACTCTCTCTTCTTTCTTTGTCCATACAATTTTAGGGCTTTAAGAGAATGGTTTTCAAAGAGATTGCTCTTTGCTTACATTTTGTTGGACAAAATAGTCATGATATTCAAAAGAACTTGTTAGACACTGTCCTACTTCTTTTCCCATGAAATTAATTGTAAATTTCTCTTTATTCTCTGTAAGCAGAGTTATACAAAACTACTATCATCTAACTTCAGGAATTCTGAGCAGCTTGTTCAATAGATATTTATTAAACAATCAGTCCTAACAATGAATTGTAGTCAAAATAAGTGGTAGGCTTAAAATATAACATCTTTGATTACCAGAGATTTAGTCAGTCAAAGAAAACAGTCAGGCAAAATAATGAGTGATTGAAATACTGCACATGAATCCTTTTAATAGTCTAATTAAGCTAAAAGTAATAACAGTCTTTGTCAAGCTTGTCTGCAACAAAATACTACCATGCTGAAACTCAAGAATGAAATTTCACACTCTTCATCACATGGTACAGAAGAAAACAAATGAGATAAATTTCAGCTTGGAGTGCCAGAGGAAGGCACTTGGGGGATCAATATCAACCTACATCAATATTTCAACCTACATATTGTCAAAATACAGCATTGCACATTTTTCCATTACATTAACAATACATTCTATAGGAGAGAAAGGTGTCAGCTGGCAGAATTAGATTTTAGGGATTGTGAAAGTTCAGGTTGGCTCTCTGCCAACAGCCAAACCTCACAAGAAAGATTCCCCCCTCCCTCTCCCAAAACGGCAAAAAGCAGCAAGAGAAAATTGAAGGAATATATATATATTTACATATATTAAATTTATATACTAGGCACAACAAGACAGGGACCCCCAAACCACCCCAATAAGGGACAAGGGGAAGGGAAAGGGGAGAGTGAGACAAAATAGGGAAAAATAAGACAAAACAAATATATATACAATCTAAATTCAGAAATTAACTCAGTAAATAACAAATACAATAGTAAATTCAATACTTTCCTTAGAAAGGCAGATTCTTAACCTTCGCCGCTGGCCCAGGCAAAACAACCCCCAGAGCAGGCCTCGCTGAACACAGATAAGCCAGGCCCAAACACCGAGAGCTCGTCAGCGTGCGAGCCCGAGAAGGAAAAGAAAGCAAAAAAGAGAGAGAGAACACCTCCCCCCTCAGCTTATATACACCTGATTACGTAAAGAGATGGGATGGAATACTTCCTAGATTTTGACCCTGGTTACCAAGGAAGGCCTACAAAAAACAACCCATCACAGGGATCAACTACTTTAAGGAGAGACAGAATTTGTGATGCAGCGTGCTGCATTTTGAGTGGCCTGGCTCCTGAAAGGAGAGAGCACAAGCACAGGCAGCAGCAGTGGCAATATATTCCACTACTGATAGGATAATGGAAGGAGAGGAAGCAAAGAGTTTCAGAAGTTCGGGTAGAAGTGTGAATGCATTGCAAATATTTGACATGTTTTCCTAATACAATGAGTTATTTTGGCATACATGTGGTAAAAAGCACTTGAACCGAAGGAAAGTGAAGGTCAAATTCTGGCATCTCATCTCCTGAAAAGACTGCTGTCCATATATTTTGTCCCTTCTACACTGCAGAAAATTACTTACAGTAAAGAAAAACTAGAGTGCCATCTCTTCAGGAATTGCCAAAGAGTTGTTCATCGCATGGACATATAGAAAGGAGAAGAATTACATGGTTCAGAATCACATTAGATGAAGTGTATAGTGTTAAAATGTGACACAGTGAGTCACTGGCTAAGACTGACAAGTAGTGTGTGTGTGTGTGTGTGTGTTTCAGGAGCAGCAGCTCTATACATAGAAACTGGACCTAACACCAGGAATTTTGTTTCAGAGTAGCTCAGGTCTCCTGCCATGGACTAAATGCTTGTTAGTTGCTGGAGTGCGTCTTCTGTCTCCATTTCCTCCAGAAGGAATCCATTGCAAGCTTTCCCATATGAATCCCTGACATCAATGAAAGAGCAATAAGGTTTGGGGAATGATGGGAAATTCTCTTCAAAGATATGCTCAGTGGTCTCATCATAGGTTGCTTGTATATATGGGTTCTTTGAAAAGGTAAAGCCCTAAAAGGCACAAAAATTATATTAGAATACAAAACATTCTGTCGCTGATCTTATTCATACTTACCAAAACAAGAATAACACAAATTAAAGTTCTTTTAAAATATGTACATGGTAAGTAATCACATAAACTCCCCTAAAACTGATGATGTAAAAACATTAAAACTGATTTTAATGTTATATAAGAGGAAATTTAATACCAAACTTTGATTTTTTTTTGTTATGACTGTGCATCATTTAGTTGCTTAGGGCACTTAGAGTTTAATAGTCTGCAAACAGAGACAGTAAGAAAAGTATACTTCAATTCGTCATCCAGTCCTTTCACAGCTGAAGGAGGAAAACATGGTGTTGTTCATCTTATTGTAATATGGATATCTAAATTAGGCCAGGTCATATATTGCATGTGTTGCCTGTGCAAAAAGACTAGATACATATATGTGAGGGGAGGAGAGTATCAATCACAATGTCGAAAGTGCTCTGGATATTATTGAATCTTACCTTGATGAATCATAAATAGGTTTTATATAGGCGTTACTTGTAAAGACAATGGACTTCATGATTTATATGTCTATGTCACCATTTATACATACAAAATCTTTTGAAATTGGGTGATATTAAACCAATATGAAAACATTATAGAGGGCAGAAAAAATACATTTATGTTCAAACTACTGCAATACTGTTGATTAACCTGACAACTTAATAATTCAATTTTTTTATTGTTCACAGTTTTCAAATTAAACCCTAAATTCCATTTTCTCTCAGTTAAGCACTTGAAATGAGACATGCAAAATGCCAATGACTTTTGTTTTAATTGCTGGTCATTTCAAGTAGTAACTTAAGTGGTGTTTGTCTTTATTTTTATACGGTCAGAAATGAGATTGTCCCTGTCCTGAATCTTCAAGAAACAGTGATATACACAATGAAAAAATTACCTCCACAATTCACTCTGGATTTGCTCCTTCACTTTGTCTGGGCAAGAAGGTGCTCTTGCTCACCACCAGGAGCAATCTCCATGATTGACACTTCCCTGGATGAGGGCACAGAGCAGGCACAGCCCTGAGCTGCTTTGGAGCTTTCTCAGTAAAGGATTCAGGAGGAAATAAATTATATCAAGGTTTGAAGTAACTTTTCCATGACTGCTACTGATATTCCCAAAAATCTTACCTTTGACGACGATGACTCAGTTTCTGAAGCTGCTGGTATTTGAGAGCCTTGCAGAAAATCCCCACCTTTCTTCACATCAGACATCTTCTGTGGTTGTCTTAAAATGCCCATGTGGTAGATAACTCCGTTGACAGTTCAGCCTGGTTTCAAAGAAACCTTCACATCTTGGATAATGGAGTGTAGACATCTTCTACCTCTAGGCTGCATCCACACTGCTAAATGTCTTTGCTCCAGGGAATTGTGCTTAGCTCCCAGGCCAAATTATACCTATTTTTATATTTATCCTCATTGTTCTGTAGTCTGGGTTCATGTCTCCTTTGGGCTCTGGGTAGCATGGTTATGGCTCCAGAAAATAACTGCTTGCCTTCATTCATTTTCTTTTGTTCAAGGAAAACATCTGGAATAATGCAAAGATTTTGCTACAGACTGCCAGACTCCTCTCATTTTCTTTTCTGCCATTAGTGTTCTATGGACCCTAGGGCACAGCAGGAATGTGCAGTATGGAGTTTGAGGGGTGCAAGGCATTTTGGACTAGTTTTTGAGGGCTGAGATAGCCAGAGCTGGCTAATTGTGCTTACGAATTGTGGGGTATATCCCAACCTGGCTCCCATTCCCAAGTCACTTCACTTCAAAAGAGAGCTGAAGAATGACCTAAGGCACATAACTACAATTTGTGTAGGATCAGGAGAGCTAGGCCTGGGAAGGAGCTGGGGAGCTAAATTGTCTGACAGCTCTGTAATTTTTGACAAGGAGAAGAATGCATAAAAAAGTTGATAATTGTTAAAACAATTGAAGTGGATGGTTCAGAAGGACTACAGACAGTTAGAGCTATAATGACAAATGATATCATCAGAGTAAGATAAATGGGATGAATTTTTGCTTTGATTTTTGAGCAGGATGGTACAACAAGAAGGTATGGTCGTTTCCATAGCATCAGAATTATGCAAAATCATTTTATAAAGACTCCATCCACTTATTTGAGAAAGACTGACATACTGCAGTCAATATGCTACAAGTTTTGGCAAGAGGTACTTTCTAGTTTTTAGGTTGTTTTTTCTTTCTTTTTTTTTTCCCTTTTTTTTTTTTTTTTAATACAATATAATAATTGTATGTATTCTAGGAATATGGGATGTAATTGCACCATTAAACACGAGAAACCCCACTGATGTATTTGCCCAGTTATAGTGCACATATATCCTAGAGATGGGTGATAACTATTGTTTCTTTTCTGTATGATGCAATTAAATTTTTTTTTCTGTACAGTGCAAGTCACAACAGCTTGCCAGTCCTCACTGGAGACTTTGGGAAATTACTAGAATGTCAATATTTACTTCTTTTCTACCAATATGTAGCAAAGCTAAAATCTCTCTATGCATTTGCATGTGTGTATGTCAAGCAAGTACTCTACAGTGTAAAATGGCTAATCAGCTATAGAGCTCAAATTTAATATAATTCCCTAAGAGAACAAATACCATAAATAAAATGGTTGTGCAGAAGATGAACTCAATCTTGTCTCAAATAGAAAAAAAAAATACTGGATATAAAAATGCATAGAATAAGACAGAGACTTGCCCAAAGGATATGTGAAAGGGAAAGAAAACAACACAGATTGGCCAGTGTTTGTAATGTTATTAGTGTGAGTCTGTATTTTGCTGTGTGTTAATGAGAAGGTAAAAAGGATACTCTTTGAGATATGACAATGATTCCTCTTAGAATGAGAAATTATGACCAGAGCTCTTTAATTTCATACCTTCAGGAGGTATGCATTTGAATTGTCTTACATCAGAAAAATCTTAGCATGGGTGTTTCTACACTGATAGTGTAGAGGAGAGAGAGGAGATGAAGCAGAAGAGGAGATGAAGCAGTGAGAGGAGTGCTATGTGCTTAATCTTAATGAAATTATACACATTGCAGTAGAAAGGTAGATGGGGAAGTCCAGTGTAATTTTTAAAACTTTCCAAATATTTTTGATACAGACTTTAAAATTTAATTAAATTGTTATGCATGCTACAGTGTTCTATTTTATGGATTCAGTATAACTTTAGATCACATGCTGTTTGTTTCTGTCATATCATTTGGGTTTCTTCTTCTTCTTCTTTTTTTTTTTTCAAAGTGTGTGATCAAATATAATTATTTTTCATATTTTTACTGCCTAGTCTTGAAACAGCATAGTGGGTGTCTTCACCAATTTCTTTGAAAATATATCTTTAAAAAGTCTTATTGCTTGTTCCAGACCCCACTAAAATAATTGTCAAGAGTTCCACTGAATTTGCTGGACTTTATAGTAGATCCTGAACAATCTTGGAAGAGTGCTGTAGTGTGAATGCCTCAAGACATACTGTACAACTTATCTAGCCTGCAGATATACAGCAGGATCACACAGACACCATGGCAAGTGTGTGAGGAGCAGTAGATTGGAGCAGAATAACAAATAAATCAATGTAAAATTATCAGCTGAATGGTACATGTTGTCCTGAGTGAGCAGAAACTTTAAAAGGACATGTCAAAACAGTGACTTTTTAAAATACTATGGAGTGTGTGTACATGTATACATATATTTATGACTCTTATGATATGTGATTTGTGCTTCCATAACTCCCAAGCCTGAACAAATCCTCTGCATATCAGACTGAGAGGTCCCTATAATTTTAGACAAATTCTTTTTTCTGATAAAAGTACATCTTACTAAAACAACATATTTTGATAGTGTCTGACTACTTTGCTGTGGAAGCTGTGAAGCACAGATTAGTGACACAGGCAAGGAGAGGGTAATATTTTATAGTGATCCCTTTTAAAATGATGAAAGAGCTCTAAAAGAAGTTTGAACCTTAAAATGAAAATGGATCTGATAATCACTTTTTCTAAACTCTTCTGTCCATCGGATGATGTTTGCCCTCTTCCATGTTCCCCTTTGGCTAACAATAGCCATTCAGGAAATTCTCACAAAGTAACCAGTGTGTTCTGAGTTAACACCTTTCCTGTCTACAATTGCATGCAGCTTTATTGGCATGCAGTGTGTCTGCAAGGAGAGCTATCTGAAGGGCTACCACAGTAGCCTTGCAACTCTGTTAGGCATGCCAGCTCCCTCCTTCCTCCTGGACTAGCTCAATTGCCCTACTCTTTCAACCACATAAGTGACAGCACAGACTCTGGTGGGCAGAAACCAAGGAGCCAGAGAGCCATGAGTGCCATTTAGCCCTTCCTTAGCCAAGTGGAAAGCCAGGAGTCCAGAACAGCTTCGTGTTTGACTAGAGCACAGTTGACAGTGATGCAGTCCCTTTGCCAAGTTGCTCTTGCCTGAAGCACCAGCTGACTTGCCAAACCCCATCTGGGCTCTTCTCTGGATCCTACCTTTTCTCTGCAGCAAGCTTTTTGGTGGGGGTGGCAACAGAATCAGAAATTGTAGTCCCCAGGGGTTAAGCAATAATATAGAAGGAAGAGAAGGTGAGAGAATGTGTCTGTAGATGACAAGATAGCTCCGCTACTCCCATCTTCAGGTTAGACGTCACTTATGTCTCATACTTGAGCATTTTTCCAGACTGATCTAACCTGAGGACGAGGTCTGAAGAATAAGGATGGAGCCACTCAGCACAAGATGCGGCCAGGATTTTGCTCTGGCAACACTTTGCTAAAATGACTGTAAATGCAGCTCTTCAATGGTCACTGTGATATATAAATTGAGAAAAAGTAGAAAAGAGAGAGAATTAATTCATCGTACAGTGGAGCAGAAAACTCACATCTGTCCTTTATACAAGCCAGTACACCCCATTTATTAATGCTGTTCTTCGCACTGACGGGTCTAGGCAATTAACTTCCCCTGACTGGCTTCCCTAGCGTGAGGAAAGAGACAGTATGTTTATCTTGGAAACATATTGATTTCTTTTTTAAAATTCTCAAGTAAATTGCAGAATTTTCAATATGTTAGAGACTGGAAGATAAATGCCTGGTCATTTGCAATAATTAAGGGATGAACTTAATCCTCTAAATTCTGGGCTGAAACACCCCTTAAAATGGAAACAAGTGAAAGGCAACTCTGGGTAAATCAAAATTTCCATTTCTAGTCTTGAAATTAAGGTCTAGTTTCAAAACTCCAGGCACTTTTGTACCCCAGAAAAATGCATAAAAATTAGCCCTTCACATGTGCAAACATTAGGAGCATCAGATTTTCTGGGGTAAGACAACCCATGTGCAGCATGCATCTGAAATTTAAATCCACTAGCCCTAAGGCACCTATTTGAAAAAAGGATATTTAGGTTATTTCAGTGTCCATTCTTTGTGTTTTGATGTGGAAAAATATGTAACAGTAGCTTTTATGTAAAGCTCATGCCTTCAACTTGTTAACTCTCCTTCCTCCCTTCTCAAGTCTTGCAGTCCTACTCACATCTGCTGTAGTCTAAGCTGAAAAGGAAGAAAGGGTTCAACATTAAGGACTGACTAAACCTTCAAAGCAAATGACTGTGCTCAATACAGGAATGGATGATTAAGATGTGTTATCACCTCCAACATTTTAGAAAGATTTGGCCTGTTTACTGTGAGCCTCCTTATCCAAATTTTATTTACCCTGATGTTTTTCACTTTGAACAGATGGTGAATCAACCATCTGGGTGTAAGGCTGGCTGGGCTTTTTGGAAAGGATTTAAAATAAAAGATAAAGAATAAGTAAAGTACATCCTCACAAAGAGGCTGTATGACCAAATACAAAATACAGAACATGGCTAAGATTAAAGGTACAGAAGGAGAAGCTGCATCTGTCAGGATCAAGGAGACAGCCAAGGTAAGACTTGTGCTTGTGTACAGCAGGCCAGAGTCTGCCAACCATCCTGATCCTGCACGGTGCCTTACGCTGTGGTTTGCTGCTGGAAGTGGGAGTTATGGGCTTGCCAGCGCTAAAATGGCATGGCACTTCTGCCAAGCTGGGGGACCGAGAAAGGCTCTGCCAGGTTGATTCATGTAGGAACAGACAACCTGCAGCATGCTTGACTGACCCTTTTGGCTTTAATCAAATTCAGGTGGCCTTTCTTTTCTCAAGAACTACTCTGGGGCTTGCAATATCAAGATCAGGAAATCTAAATTCCAAATGCCAGTTGAATGTGCCTCACATGAAAGAGGTAATTTAGGATCAAAGTCAGGAGGAAGTGCTGCTCTAGAGGCTGAGATCAGCAGCCCAAAGAGTAAGGTCAGGCTGATGGAAATGGCCATAACAGTTAAAAAATGGAGGCAATAGCAAAGAAATCATAACGCAAGTGGAGACTCATAAAACAAATATTAGGCCAACAAATGAGAATGCCTGAATATAAAACATCGGGAAGAAATGACCTCTGAGGAAAATGTCATGAAGATGTGAAATAAAGCACAGGAAAATTAGCAGGAGGCAAGAAAAGGCTAAATCAAATGCAGAATAGAAACCGAAAATGCAGGCATGGAAATTATTATATCTAGAAATGGAGAAAAATGCAATGAGTGGGTAAGAGCTAGAACTAGGTGTAAATTTAAGAAGCTCATTAGTGGTGGGTGGAAACCCTGGCAGTTCCTGGCACCAGAGAACCCCTGCAGGGTCTGGCTCTGTGGTGCTCTGAACCATGGTCCTTGCTACACCCAGCAGATGTGCCGACCTTAGACCCTGAGCATTTTCCAGGCAGCTCCAGCCAGCTAAGCTCTGTGGAATCCGGCTGGAGTTTAAAGCCAGAGTGATGTTAGCAATCCACTGGGTTGGATGCTTCCACTGGCAGAGAATCACTGGCAATGAATCAAACAGTCAGTGGATGAAAAATAAGGACAGCCAGACATTTGGTAACAAAACTATTGTCATAGAAAATCTCCAGCTCATTTAGAGCTGTCTGTTGTTGTGCTCAAGGTGTCCGTATGCTTTGGGAGCTGGGCAGTAGCAGAAAACAAGGCACACTGCTTCACTGAAATGTAAACACACCATGGATTTTTATCTGTTTCAACAAACTGCTTGTGAAAGTTCGGGTTGGCTCTCTGCCAACAGCCAGATCTCACAAGAAAGATTCCCCCCTCCCTCTCCCGAAACGGCAAAAAGCAGCAAGAGAAAATTGAAGGAATATATATATATTTACATATATTAAATTTATATNTTATATACACCTGATTACGTAAAGAGATGGGATGGAATACTTCCTAGATCTTGACCCTGGTTACCAAGGAAGGCCTACAAAAAACAACCCATCACACTGCTTCTTCTGGGAAAATTTTCAGTAATTCCCAGGAAGTGCTAGTGAAAATAAGAACTGCCTCCTGTCAAACACAGGACATTTCTCTGTGCAAGGCAAGGGGTAAATACCTGTCCTGCTTAACTTTGGAAGTGATATGATTTGTGACTATCCCTTCTCAGGTGGGCACCAGTATCATTGGGTTGAAAATTAACACTCAAACAGAAAATTTCTGATGGATGCAACTCTGTCAGTTTAGGAAGAGGCTGTCCACAGTTGCCTGTTCTGTCTCTCTGCCAAAGGCTGCTGGTATTAAGACATCAAGCTATGAACTCCAGTGGCCAAGGTATGGGTTCAGTTTAATCAAGCCTGATTTGTAATCCCCGGTGAAGTGTCGAGTTAAGCAGTGATTAAGATGGTCTTAAACCACCTCAGCTATTAACTTCATTGCAAGTGAAGCAGAGCTTTCACATAGTTCTTGACCCAGTGCATATTTTAAATAATTTAAATCCATATAAAATGGAATAGCACCAACAGAAGATATTGAATAATCTTTGCAAATAATCACCCTGAAAGAGATTCACATAAGGATCTCATAGTATATGAACTGTACTCATAGGGCTCTCACATAAATATATGACAGCCTTGTACAAATGTTTGCAGAAAATGTGTAAAACCAAGAAGCCAAACCCCAAGTATTCATACGTGAATTGTAACTTAGTGGTTATTGCCTGTATCTGTATTATTAGCAATTTGCAGAAATAATTAAAATTAAAAAAATATTTGAGTTTATTCCTGGTTCAGGGCAGAAAAAAGTGTTTAGAGTGGCAGAAAATTCCCTTGGATGTAAAGGCATGAATGTTTCAGGACTGGGCTAGTACCTTAGTATAGATAGACATCCTACTGATAATCAAACTGGTTTTGTAGTGTGTATGGTTTGCCCTTCATTCTTAAAGACAGATATTGCAGAAAACCTTTCCTTGCTCTGGTTGTTATTTTCCCTCCATTGTTTTTTGTGCTTTGCTTCTATTTATTTTACATTTCCTCTTTTTTCCTCATCAGTCGCTTTCGTCTCTCCAGTCATTTTTCTTCCTTCTATTCTCCTTTCTGCAACATTCTTTCTTTTTTCCAGTGATTCCCTTTTCATCACAAGAGAAATCTGAAAGAAAAATAGTCAAGGAGCATTTCCTCTGCCTCACCAGAGGAAACTCACTGACATACTGGGCCATCTCTCAAAGGGACAGAATTGGGTTTCTGAGATGCATACACTGAGTACACCAGATCTGCTTTTCTTTTTCTGTTATATGCTGTTACATTATATGCTTTTTCCAGGCAGCCTTGGTGTTAAGATTCATCTTTCCTTTTCCTGCATATCTTCTATAACACCTTCGTAATCACTTTAAAATGTCTGTCCTTCAGTTTGTCCCTCTACATCACTGTTTGGGTTATCTTACAGATACAACGTGAGGGCCTCTTCCAGCCCAGAACTATTACCTCTAGTTTTTTATCTGGTTGTGTAGAGGCACAGAGAAGACAGCTGATAGGATAACTGCCCTATTCAAGCATGGAAGAATCAACAGATGTACTTTTTCATCTGAGTGTGGATTCTTTAAATAAAAAAAAACAAAAACAAAAACAAAACACTCTGAAAATTGTAACATTAGAGCAAATGCAAATAAAAATACAGATGATTCAGAATATGGAACTGGAATACAAAAGGAAGAGAAATGCCTTCACTATGTCTTAGAGAATAAATGGTAAATAATAGCCTTCTTGTACTTGTTCACACAAATATATCTAAACAAGAGGAAAAGGTTGCAGTAAAGACCTAAAATTGGTTGAAAAATTACAGAACACCATCTGTGAGATTTCCTGAGACAAATGATTTATAAGGGATTGGTTTGTGGAGTTTTTTGTTCTCTTTTCCTTTTCCTGAATCTGTTTAATTTTTCTTTCTATTAATAACAAGTGGAGAGAAAAAGAAAATATTGCCACGGCAAAAGTACCGAAGCTCTAACCAATGTAAGGACCACTAGTTTTTATTTCTTTTTCTGGGCTTAAATATTTTGGCAATAATTCAATGTGTATGCAGCACTGTAGCTGCCTGTAGCAACTACATGTTCTTGCAAACACAGGACTGTGAAATGCAGATCAATATCACAGAGGGGCTATAATCAACATGCAGATTAATGAACAGAATTGTATCCACCAGGGAACAGTAGAAGAAAGACTAGTTGTGCAATTTAATTGCTGAGTTGCTACTAAATCTCTGCTTTCTATCAATCTCTCTCCATTATAGCTATTGATGCATGGCAGACATTAAGAATAAAACAATAACAAGTTATTCAGAGCTGCTGCAGTTTGAGTAAATTAGGGATCTTAATGAAAAACCATTGGGATTATTTTCTACCTCTCAGCCTGTGACAAGATCCAAGAGATTATTCCCATTTTTTTTTCTTTGAGTAGAATCTTTTGTTGATCCTTTTGCTCAGTAGTACTAGTAAAGCAAATTAATAGTTAAGCAGAAGCTTCCTGGAACAATTTTAAGTCTATCTGTTTCAATGTACTTTTGAATGAAAGTTCCAACTTTTCATTAATTCAATTAAGTGAAGTGCTAGAGAAAATTAGTATAGTACAGTAGTGGAAATTACCTCTAGTTATGTATTATTTAGCTTAGCTACCTGTAATGAAAGTTTGTTAGCTCCATCAGACTGTCTTTTTAATGCTTTCTTTGGAGCTTTTTATAGACATATGGTTCAGCAGTTCCTGAAGAGGCTGTTCTTCACTTTCACAGGCTCCACTTGGGGGACACTTTCTCTCAACACTCATCTTTAAATTTCCTGCTGCTTCATCTAATTTCTGCTCTTCTCCATTTTTATTCATATCCTTAAATTTTTTGAATCTTGTTCCTTTGCAGTTATGCCCATTCATGTGGATACCTTATTAAAAACTGTCCCTCTCTCTTTTCCTTTTTTTTTTATATTAGTTTTTTGTTGTTGTTGTTGGGTTTTTTTGACAAAACTGAGTACTTTGCTTTCTCCTATTGGCATTACAGTGCTATTAGTTGATTCCTGTCCATCCCTGTACCATTTTTTCTCTTCAGCTAATCTCTGTAGAAGTATGAATCATAATTACACTTCTCTAAATTCGTTCTTAGCACATGGAGGAAAGCTAAAATCCCAGGATGTGTTCTTTTAGCTTATTCAACAGGAAATTGCACTGACTTTCTTATGGCCATTATTTCTTACTATGAACTCATCTCCCATTGCCTGTTTACATAGCAATTTCTCAGCTTTCACATAGTTTGGTATTTTTTTAAACTCATTGTTTTCCAATCTTTTGTGTTGTATCCCAGTTTCTTTTGTATTAACTCTCAGTATTTTTATTAATTATTGCCAGATAAAAACAATCTAAAAAGATTCTCTCTGGCCCAATTCAACTAAATGTTGACACCTCTAAGGCAGCTGCATCTAAAAAACATTTAGGGTGACTACAATTTTACTATTTTCTTTACTATCATTTCCCAAGTTCTGTATGACCCATTAGGAAACCAAATGTGGAACTTCTGCTAACTCATTTTTTTCTGCTCTTTGCTTTCAAATTCATAGACAACCAATTAAACACACACAGCTTTTGCTCATTGTTCATTATATCATGTTGCAAAGCACCTCGATCTCATTTTAATAAAATTTATACTGAAAGTATGGGTCAATATTAAACTTTCCTTGAATCTTTAAAAAGAGTCATCTGCCATCTTTCCTTCTCAGCTATTGGGTGTCTTAAGTCCTGTTTAAAGATGTTGTAAGAGAACATATTTTCTTCCTTCCATAGGGATTCTGACTGGCTTTCTGCCTGCTTCTATTTCTGCATCAATAAATGGACACTTATCAATATGCCTGTGCCTCTGCTAACAGGATGAAGAATAACTTAGAGAGGATTGCTTGAGAAGATACAGTTTTTAGTTTCCCTTTCAAGGTCACCAGGGTCACCTGAGAGTCTCTGCTACCTCTCTCCAGTCACAGGTTTGCATATTAGTGGAAATTCCCCGGCACTCTTCAGACCATTCTTTGACCTTCCCGTGAAGCTCCTGTCCTGGCACCCGCAAGGCAACAGGCCATCCTGGCTCTCTCTAACTGGGTCACAGATGGCCCAAGCCACATTCTTCACTTACTCACTGAAGGAACATCTATGAGATAAATTAGAACAGATGTACAGCAACTTCTTCTTTTGGCATTTACACCACCCTCTGGTCTAATTAATCCTGACACTGTGACCATCATAATATGAACTGCATCAAAGAAATGAAATAGCAGATTGTCCTCTTGATGGCAAATATGCTTATTTTCCCTTCCAGTGAGACATGATTTTGTGTTCCCTTTTCTGTGAGACTTTTTATTTTCTCCTGCTATCTCTAATCTTATAACAATGATACAAAACACCATGAAGCCCTTACACTGATGTTCGTTTAAATTCTCATGAATGGAAAGCAGATACATTTAAGAAAAAAATCTTTCTACTTTCACCCATCTCTTCTGATGCAGTTTTTCATATCAGAATTCTCATTTGTTTTTCTGGTAATAAGGTACTGTACTAACAATTTTGGGTACCTGTTAATAATATATGTGGCAGTTATGCATATTTTATACTAAAGGCTGTCTTAAAAGCTACATCCTTATAGGTAATAACCTGCTTAGAAAAACACTTTCTTGAATTATTTATACCTATTTGAAACAACAAAATCAACTGTGTTTTTATAAGATCAGGCAAACAAGAACTATTAATAATATAGGAACATATCTTGGGACTAAAGTGGCTTAATATTTATTTTTTAATCACATAGGTAAGACAGTTTGCTGCAATGTAACTAACCAAGCAAGACCTGTCTATAAAGCTTTCTAATGTGACTGTATAGGTTAATAGAAAATTTACTAAAAGGATAATGTCTGAGAATGCTTTCACATACAGAGATAAGGGGAAAGGTTTTTGTAAAATCTCACCTCTTTTTTTAAAAATAAGAAGTACTGACAAAAATGTTATTTTGAAAAATCTACAAAACTCCATTAAAATCTTAGGTCAATGGTGATAATGAATGTCATGACTGAAGAAAAAAAACCAGAAACCTGTCACAAACCAAGCCCCATACCGAGACTCACATGGTCAGAAGTCTTGCCTAAGAGGGCATTACAAAATGCAACAACCCTGATTGTTCATTGTCTTAGACTATTTTCCATTTCCCGTGAAACCAGTGTAAATTTCTATTGGGAAATTATGGGATTTTTACACAGTCTTTGCCAAATATTCTTTAGTGCTGTTCATACCATCCCACAAGAAGTGGGAGTTATCCTGGGGCAGTTCTGTGTGACAAGCCTGGTCTCCAACAACCTTCAGGCCACTTGCAGGGTCAAAGTCTTAGAGATCTTTGCTTTTCGTCACATCTGATATGGACAGTACAACAGATTGCATCAGTGGAAAAGTTCCATGGGAACCACACGTTAGCAGCTTTTTATGACTTCAGGCCTGTCCTTTCTTTACCTACCTTGGCTCTGCCTTTTGAAGAACTCTGGAGACAGGAGCAGCCACAAAGACAGCCGGCAATTTCTGTGTGCAAGAGGGAAAGATGCATTGAAGAGTATATTGACATTTAACATCTTTTGTCAATAATAGCTTTGCAATACTAGCATACTCCAAGAATAGGAGCTAGCAGTGAGGTCTTTCTGTTGCCATAAGCCTTAATATAGTTGTAGATTTTAATGTAATTTTATATAGTTTTATAGTCTTTTGCATTTAAAAAGTAGTTTATAACCCCTGTACCAAATACTTAAGCTAGATTTTAACCTCTGTGTCACATTCTTGAAGCCTGTTTCTGTGCTAAGGGGGAGATATTAGGCTGTGTTCAGATAGATACTAGAACATGTATAGTCAAAATACAATATTGTTTAGTCGTAGTATAGAGATGGGGTTAGAGGGGACTGGAAGAACTCCAAGTAGAAGACGTAATGTGATGAAGATGAGGGTGGGGGGAGGAAGGAGTGGTCTTGGGATCACCGACTCAATTCTAAGGGGGTGTTCCTGGGGGGGGGGTTATAGATAGCAGGGGGGTGGGCTAATTAGACATTGGATGTATTTTCTAGATAGGGAAATTAAGTAGAATCATAAATTTGTAGAATTCTGTGATCCCGGCTAGCGCTTCATGGATTGTTATAGCTAAACTCATAGTAAAGGATCTTTTCTCTGCCTTGCCCTGTCGTGGAAGTTTTCTTCCTAGGTATTTCAGGCAACATTTCTGTTACCTCACTGAGTGATTCCCAAATCCACAATCAGATTTCAATATCAATTCATAAATGCATCTTGAGAAAATGTTTCCATGAAAATGTATAAAAAGAAATTCTCCATTATCTTTCAATTCAATGCCAAAGCTATATGCCTTCTGGCATAAATTTAGTGTAACTTCATTTATGTCAGCAGAGATTATATACAAGGATAATAAAAAATTAGGAAAGTGATAGTAGAGAATTAATTTATATTTAGAAAATAAAACTCACAGTCTCTTAATTTTCTTACCTGAGTGTTTTCTTTCTCCTTTTTGTTTTCTGCAATTGTGTTCTACATTTATTATTCAGAAAGCTGTAAGGCCTGATGCACATTGCCACATACTAGGACTCTCATTTCTCTGAAAATTTTTGCAACCAAAGCTTCTTCTGTTAGTATTAATGTGTGTTACTTTGGGAGGGTCAAAAACATCTGTGAAGCTAGTGTTCAAGAGAAGGGTGACAAGAAGAATGTTGAATGCATTTTTGAGCATACTTTTCTCCATGTTACTACCCATCCATGTACATGAGGTACTGACAGTTCTCAAACAGTTATGTTTGCACTTGTGCACTGTGTTTTTCCAGGGCAGAAGTGAACATACTAGGCTGAATGCATGCTTGGATAGGTAATAGTATATTTCTTCCATGACCACTTGGTTTGTATTAGGTCAAACTGACAGCAAGAAAAAAATTGCTTCTGCTGTTCTTCATTGTTATTATAAAAAAGATAGAGAGGAATATTCACACAGATGGATCTTCACTGTTATTTCCTTTTCTGTTTGATTTTGCTCTTGGCTGGGGTAGTACAACTTTTAACCGGAGACAGATATTAATGGAACTACTGTTGCAGAGAGATTAGTAGTCTGTGAAACAAACTGCTGCCTCCCAATCAGAGGAGGAAGAAAGCCTCAAATGCTCTGGTCTTTTGACTGCAATCTTGCTATAAATCTGTGTGGAAATAGATTGTTGCTGTCAGTCATATAAGAGCTGTGACAAAACTTTGCGATAGGACTTTGATTACACCATAAGGGCACACTGGACCCGCTCTAACCCTTGCTAGTGCTTATCAGATCTTTCCAACCAGCCACTGCTGAGTACTGCACAATGGTTTCTGATCTCTTTTCAGTCAATAATTTAAAGCTTTGCCAAGAATCTTCTGGCTGTTAGTGACTGTGGAAGTACCAGCAGTGGTTTTTGTTGGACATCTCTAGGAACAGTGAAGAGAAAGTACTGACATTCTAATATCAGCTGATGCTTTTAAAAAAATTCATTGTGGTGAGTCAAGAGGGTTAATTTGGGCTAACATTTGGGGAAAAGTAACACCTGGGGAAAAATAAGAGACAGCTGATTAGGACTTTTAGTTTCTTTCTTTTTGTTTTTTTCTTCTTTGTATAGTTCTTTTTAATGGCACTCTCCACCATGTTTTGTTAAGATAGTGCCTTTTACAGTTTAATTCACTAACTGCACCCTATATCGTGTTCAGGCAACTCTCCCATTGGATGGAATCACTTTTGCTTGAAGGTACTGTTAGTATCCTGGCCCAGCAATATTCACATTTGTAGCCTTCCTGTTTCTTTGGGTTTTCTGCTGTGCTTCCTTTCAAGCTCTCATGATGCATAAAATGAATATTCTGTTTGTTCTCTTTAATTCATACATTTCAGGGTGTGTGGAAAACTTAGAACTACTATTTGGTAGCCTACTGGTTTGTGAGAGGAGCTTGTTAAAATACTCTTTTGGCAAAGGAAAATGACCACACAGCAGGACTAAATAGTCTCTACTTCAAATCAGAAAACACTTTAGGCTTAAAAAAGTTCTTTTTTTTTTTCATAGCAGCACAGATATTTTTTGCTCCAGTATTGTACAGTTTTCCAACAGCAATGTTCCCTAGGTATTTGTCAATTAATGACCTCTGAAATGGGAAGTGAACAATGTTGAAAGATAAACAAAGTTGGAAAGATAAATAAAACATTGGTCTTCCAGGTTACCATGTGTGAAACCTTATTGCTATTGTTATAAGTGAGTGTTTGCAATGAAATCTATTGACCTCTTAAGACAGTCTGGATCACTCATCACTCTCTATAACTACCTGAAGGGAAGTTATAGCCAGGTGGGGGTTGGTCTCTTCTCCCAGGCAGTCAGCAATAGGACAAGAGGGCATGGGCTTAAGCTCTGCCAGGGGAAATGTAAGTTAGATGATTAGAAAAAAATTCTTTACAGAGAGAGTAATCGGGCATCGGAATGGCCTGCCCAGAGAGGTGGTGGATTCACCGTCCCTGGAGGTTTTTAAACTGAGATTGGATGTGGCACTGAGTGCCATGATCTAGTAAATGGACTGGAGTTGGACCAAGGGTTGGATTTGATGATCTCGGAGGTCTTTTCCAACCTGATCGATTCTATGACTCTAATGCACCTCACACTTCATCCTAATAACAATAACCAAGGGACCCTTATAAAATCTAGGAATATGATGATGCTGAGTTCACTCTGAGAGAACTGTAAGTTTGGCTGATAAAATAATTGCTGAATTATAACAGAACTTTATAAGGCCTTTAACTTATCACTGCAAAATATTCTAATTAAAAGTGGTCATTTTACATTGTCACTCAAGCACATACTAAATAGATTAAGAATTCACTAACTAGAAAATCCCACAAAAGCAACTGTCCAAGGAAGTCATGGACCAAAGGGTTTTCAAGGGTTCATGATGGTATTCAAATGAAGCTGGATGCTATTCAGTATCCTCTTCAATGGTCTTAAAATCTACATATGATCTGAGATGATATAATGCATGGATTAGACAGTTTATAAACTGATAATGATAAGGACTAAATGCTTCCCCAGGGCATTCTGTAATATCCAGTAAATTTGGCTTACTCATGTGGGATGCATTTCAGCGTAGCTGAAGAGTGAGCCAAAAATCTCACAATTGTGAATGCAGAGCATCTGCATAGATCAGGAAGCTGCCTCTTGGAAAGCTATGCCTCAGAAAGAATAAAGGTATTCCAAGGGAGTACTAATTGGGCATGAAAATTCAAGTGATGCAGTGCAATACTGAAGAATGACTCAGGTTGTGTCAAGTGAGGAGACGTTATGTGTTTCACAACTTTGGAAGCCTCTATAGGCTTCTTGGCCCATGTATGATATTTTTGCATTGCTGTGTTGCTGAAAAGGCTTGTCTTCACTGTAAGTTTACTTGGAATGTGCAGTGTTTTTCTTTGATAGCTGTTTGCAAACAGTCACACAGTCAAATCCACATCTGCAGTTCTTGCTAAGACCTCGAAACTGGACATTCCTTGTCTCATCATCTGCAAAGTCTTATTTGGTAGGCATCTTCAGAGCTGGATCAGACCCTGCATGAGTGTAGAGATGCAACACCACATTTAGCAGCCTGCTTAAGCCAGTAGTTGGAGTGTTCAACTGAGCAGCAGGAGACCTGTTTGAAAGTTAAGACTAAGTATCTGTTTTCCCAGGGAAAGATCTCCTTTATACAATTTCCATGTCTGACATTATTGCAGTTACATGAAGTTTGCAGTTAAATAAAATTTTGGCGTCAGAGAAGACACAGAAAGCATGAAACTAAGAGTTACAGGTTAGGACAGTTGAGTGGGATGCAAAAGCCAGGTGAAAATCCTTGCTCTAAATCAGAACCAACAGAGATTTGGCTATATGTACTTCACTTCAGGTGAGTGTCCTTATCATTGACCTATTGGTTATACCAAGTAGCTTTTTATTCCTTTATGACTCTGTTTGTAGTTAAATCATGAACACAGGAGTACAGCAAGCCTTTTTTGCCAAACGTTTTCTTTTCAGATGCTGACTGTTTCCAGATATACCAAGCACAGTGTGTACACTACACATGTAGGAAGAACTGAGGGTAGTACATGAGCCATAGCTTGACCACAGTCTTGGGGTACATGGCTACACATCTCACTGAGACCCTTTCAAAGAAGTACAGCTTATATTTTTTTTTAATGGCATAATGTCTCTTCAGTTGTTATGCTTCTTTTTTCCACTCCTCTGTCCTTTGATATTCCATTTGGTATAGATGTGACACTGTCCAGGAGAAAAGTTCTCACCATGGCTGCATAAAACCCCTAACTTGATGTGACATCATAGGAAATACAGATAAATCAAGGGGGTGCATTTGTTTTCTTCTTATTTTCCTTGAGAATTTAATAATCCTGATTTTTTAGCTGTTTTAGTTCTTCAAGTGTCACAGACTGCATTATATCTCACTGATTGATGGGTCAAATCAACCACTTTGTCTATGTGTGTGTGTGAGGGGAGGGGCCCAGGCCCCCAGCCCAGTGCCCACATGGCCAGCCAAGGTGGCCGCGGGACTCAGCCCCACATGGCGTGACGGCTGCTTGGGGCATCTGTCAATCAATGGCCTGGAGACCCGCCCACACCACATTCTGGAGCCTCTGATTGGCTGCAGCACCTGTCACTCTGGCTGGGGGGGGTGGGAGTGCTCAGAGAGCCAAAGGTCCCTCCAGATAGTAGAGTCTATAAGAGGCACACACCAGGGCCCCGTTTTTGACCCTGACCTACTATCCTGAAAATGTCAACATATGACCTTCTAAGTGGTAACTGTTTTTCTCTCCTCTTTTTATTTCTTTATTTCTTCTCTTAATCTCTCTTTGTTTATTCTTTTTTTCCTCTTGTGAGTAACTTAAGCACTTACTTTCTGTAAGTTGTGGATACCTCCCTTAAGTGGCATGGATTTTGTGTTTACTGAGTGTAACAAAGGTTCTAGCAATGCTTGCTAGTCTCAGTATTTTGTTGTAATGTTTTTGTCAAGTTGCGTGGGTTTTTGTTAAAACCCTTTTTTCCAAAATGCCTATTTTCTCAACAAATTAAAAGAAGTGTCTTTGAGAAAAATGCGTAGTTTTTCTCTGGATGTGAATTGAAGGTATCAAAGAACCAATGGCATTACAAGGGTTCACGCGAGCAAAATCCCTTAAGGCCTGAAATTAAAGTGTTACAACTCAGTAAAGTTGGACCTAGTTGTAACAGCAAGTAGAAGAAACAACATCTTTGTTCCTATGGGGTTTTATCTCTAATTCAGATTATTTGGTGTCTAGTAGCATGTTAGCTGGAATGGAAGCTTTTCCTTATAGTTAGAACATAGATAGCAACTCTTCCAGTAGAGATTTGTAGTGTCTGGTGGGAACTGAGTACGTCTTTCCCTCCTTGAGTAGAATCTACAGTCTTTCTAGTTGCTTATTTTCTGGCATCTTGCAGACACTTAGTAATTTCTAAGACAGTGCTTCGGAGATAATGAATCTACTTCTGTGCCAAATGTAGTGGCAATTTATTAAGGAGCTTAGCACAAACAAAGAGACAGACAAGACAGACACAATGCAATTCCTTTCTTTTGGAAGGTGAATTAAAAAACACATGCTGGATTTTTAGATGTTAATTTGCTTAGCTTCAGCCCACAACTCTTGTTTGTTGGTGTATTTTTTTTGCAGATTATAAAGGTGTTTGTACTTATTTTCTTCCTGTCAAAGCAGTTCTATGCTATAAACAAGTTACAGCTCCTGTTTCTTTTGACAGACTCAACACATTGTACGCTCTAAATCTGTCAGTGCAAGGTATTTTTATTCCAGACCTGAGATCAACCCTATAGTTCTTTTATAAGCATTTTGGCATCTTTTTTGACATCTTTTAGTATCTTTTACCAAAACCACTTACAAAACATGTATACACTATTCTAATATCAGCCTTCCCTTGTTTTGTAAGTTTATATTGAGCTTCGACCAGGAATAAAGTCTGTTAAAAAGGAAAAGGAATCTGAATATTTAGTAGCTTTTGCAAAATTTCGCAGGTTTCTAGCATAGCCATAGTTCTGTTACATTTGTTATGATTGCTGGCTTTAGCAGCCACTGGAGGTTTCAAATGCCTGATGCCTCATAGAGCACTGTTTTTTTGTGAATTGTTTAGAATAAACAAAATATAATAATTTCATAGACAGTTAAAAAACCTTGCATTTAGAAGGATGGAATAAGTGCTGTGCTCCCCACTTTATAAGACAACAACCCAACCCTCTTATTATATTAAATGAGATAACAAATCTGAGCTTTAGTGGTGGAAAAACAAGTTGCAAGCTTATTAAATGACTGTGGTGTGTTAATGTCTCCCAGCTGCTGAATGACCCTGCTGTATATTACTTCTTTTGCAGAAATACTTTCCTGAGTCCCAGAAATACTGCACCACATCTTTGGACATGCCTTTTGTGACACTTCAGAAGGATGTCTTCATTACAATATAGTTCACATCTGGTTAACGTGAATTTTATAGTTCTTTATAATCTCTTTATCTACCTCTGGGGATTAATTTTGTAACTTTCCTCATCAGTTCATCTGCTTGTTGTAGAGATTTTTTTATTGTAACAAATCAGATTTCAAAGTTATTTTAGATTTGTCTTTTTTCCTCTTGCTAATGAGTGACTACTCCAGGATGTAAGCCTAAACAAAGTTGGCCATTTGAGCACCTGTCAAGGCCAGCTGACCTCCAAATGTCCATTCAAACCTGGGATTCTTTTTAGAAGAAAACAAAACCTGTCCTGAAAGACTTGGAAAATAGTTTATTAGAAAATGTATTTTTTTTTTTTTTTTAACTGAAAAATTTCTGGCAGAAAAGTAAGGGATATCAGATGGTTTCTCCTCTTGTAACTGTGAATCTCAGTTGTCATTTTGGTATTTATTTTACCTTCTCTAGATAAGTGCAGATGTAATTACATGAGGCAAAAGAAGGAAGAGCTCTCCCTGCTAAAAAACATTTAATGCACAAAAATATCAGTGTAAGCTGGTGGTCACCTTCTCTACTAAGCCTTTGAAACACAGCAACTCAAGGCGTAGAGACTCTGAATTGTGAAGAAGAACATCCCCAGTCTTCTTGTGGACAAGCTCTGACCCTCTTTCAAAGTAGGAAGAAAGAAAACTTTTAAATAGAAATTTTTAGTTTCTTCCATAAGAAGCTACTCCTTTGTGATGGGTTGTTTTTTGTAGGCCTTCCTTGGTAACCAGGGTCAAGATCTAGGAAGTATTCCATCCCATCTCTTTACGTAATCAGGTGTATATAAACCGAAGGAGGAGGTGTTCTTTCTCTTTTTTGCTTTCTTTTCCTTCTCGGGCTCGCACGCTGACGAGCTCCCGGTGTTTGGGNCTTTAATTTAAATATTGAAAATCGCAACATCTTTTCAGTCCAGTTTTTCTTTAGAAAACCAAGTAAGTATTTTGGACCATCGTCAATACAGGTAAATTTGCATTGTTCTTGTTTCAGCAGACTGATTTTGGTGTATACCTGTGCAGTCTGACAAACTGAGACCATTCTTCCTTTCCTCTGAAAAGCCTGTTTACATAGCTGTGAATCATGATTTTTTTACAGGAGGAAATGATGCACTCTAACAACTCTGATACCAGAGTGTAGTGTCATGTGTCTCTTCACAGTTATTTCTACTGACGCTGACTTTTATGGTTCTGATTTAAGGCAGCACTTTCATTAACAATTCTTTAATTTGATCCTTGGCTAGAACTTATGTAATTAAAAAAGTAAGTATATGATTTAAAAGAGAAGATTTATTTTAGATTTATTTGATCTATTTACTGACACATAATTATTATGTATTTATTGCATTTATAGTTTCCTTTCTTTGAATGGCTCCCACACTGGACTTGGAAAGACCCTTTCTCCCACTTTATAGCACAAACCTGTACAACTGATAGTTTCTCCTACAAGAGAAAATTATTTCCTCCTTTAAAGGTATTTCTGGGAAGCATAGGACTAGTGCATCAACTCAGTTGAGGAAAAAGGACGGCTGCTGTTGTGACCTGATATTTATCACATCCAAGATAGCCTCACATGGCTTCTGACAGTGGGAAAGCAGCAAAATTTGTATTGTTGTGGTGGGTTGACCTTGGCTGGACATCAGGTGGCCACCAAACTGCTCTATCGCTCCCCTTCATAGCCAGACAGGAGAGCTAGAATAAGATGGAAAACAATTCATAGATTGAGAGATAAGGCTGTTTACTAAAGCAAAAGTGAAGGTTTGCATGTGCACAAGCAAAGAGGAAAATAGCAATATTTATTTGCCACTTCCCATTGGTGAGTGGTCTTTGGCTCCTTCCCGGGCAGCAGGGCTCCAGCACGTGTAGCAGTTGTTCTGGAAGGCAAACACTGTAAATAATGAATACCCTCCCTTCCTCCTCCTTTCCTTAGCTTTTCTATCTGAGCTGATGTCATATGGAATGGAATACCCCTTTGGTTAGTTCAAGTCAGCTGGCCTGGTTATGTCTCCTCCCAGGATCTTGCCCACCCCCAGCCCCTTGATGGTGGGGAAAGGAATTTTGAGAGACAGCACTGATGCTGTGCAGGGCTGTTCAGCAGTAGCCAAAACACTGGTGTGCTATCAACACCTTTCTAGCTAACAATGCAAAGTACAGCACTGTGAAGGCTGCTATGGGAAAGTGAACTCCATCTCGGCCAGACCCAATACTAAAAAAGTTTATTCAGGGCCATATATAACTCCTTGGGGTTTTCCAAAAGGCATTTAAACTTCAAAACAAATTTTAAAAGAACTTGAATCACAAATTCCCATCTATATCTTTACACAGATGGGTAATGAGGGATGTTTTGAAGGCTTACACAGTTCTGATCTGTCTTCAGGGCTTCATGGAAACAGATTTCAGTAATAAAGCCTAGAGTGAGGTGGATGATATCTGACCCTAAGCATTTACAAATATTCACCCAAGGAATATTAGGTACTAAACCTGACTACTTTATCTAGTACTTTGGGAACACACTGACCCTCAGCAGGACTTTGAGAACAAATCATCTGCAAATGGACAGTAATTCTTAATGACTCACCACTGGCACAGGCTGCTTTCACAGAAATGGCAGAAGTTTTTGACTGTTCGTTACTCATTGATTAGTTGTCCCAATACAGTTAGTTTTGTTTTCACTGACTTCCTGACTGACAGTTTTTTAAATAGAAGGTATGAATACAGAAGGATAAACAGGCTGCAATTAATAACACTCTATTTTTATTTAATGTNCTGGTGTGCTATCAACACCTTTCTAGCTAACAATGCAAAGTACAGCACTGTGAAGGCTGCTATGGGAAAGTGAACTCCATCTCGGCCAGACCCAATACTAAAAAAGTTTATTCAGGGCCATATATAACTCCTTGGGGTTTTCCAAAAGGCATTTAAACTTCAAAACAAATTTTAAAAGAACTTGAATCACAAATTCCCATCTATATCTTTACACAGATGGGTAATGAGGGATGTTTTGAAGGCTTACACAGTTCTGATCTGTCTTCAGGGCTTCATGGAAACAGATTTCAGTAATAAAGCCTAGAGTGAGGTGGATGATATCTGACCCTAAGCATTTACAAATATTCACCCAAGGAATATTAGGTACTAAACCTGACTACTTTATCTAGTACTTTGGGAACACACTGACCCTCAGCAGGACTTTGAGAACAAATCATCTGCAAATGGACAGTAATTCTTAATGACTCACCACTGGCACAGGCTGCTTTCACAGAAATGGCAGAAGTTTTTGACTGTTCGTTACTCATTGATTAGTTGTCCCAATACAGTTAGTTTTGTTTTCACTGACTTCCTGACTGACAGTTTTTTAAATAGAAGGTATGAATACAGAAGGATAAACAGGCTGCAATTAATAACACTCTATTTTTATTTAATGTTTGAAAACATTTCCATGAAAATCTGAAAAATACGACGGATCATACGCTAGAGACTTATTAATGACTTGCATAACACTCCTATCACATTTTCCAATGAAGTGCAGTCAATCCACCATATGGTTAAGAATATACCTGAGACTTGACATTTCAGTTATTCATCTCCAGTAGACCTTGAAATACTTGTTTCTGACAGAAAACAAAGAAAACTAAAGGAAAATCTAATTCTTTTTAATCTGAAGGTGTACTAAGCAGTGAAACACAAAGGCAGGGAGTAGAGGAAAACATTGCATTATTATTGTCTTGTAAGTTGCATTCTCAGTTGATTTTTCTATGATTTTTTTTCTTTCATTTCCACCTACTTTCTAACTGAAAGGTGTGTGTGTGTGGCTAGCCGTCGCGAACGACGATGCTTTTTATGCCTGCGCGAATGGATTTATTACGTGGAGCTCAGCGTGCGCGGAACTGGCCCCACCCCCTTTAGCCCTGGGACACTCTAAGCCTTGGCCGGGGCAAGCCCGGACGAAGTTGGCAGAGCGAGACCCGCAGGACTCGAACCGGCGTCCTTCCGAGAAGGAGCACGGATCCAGGGGCGGCGGCTTTACCCACACGGCCACAGCCGCCGGCTTAACTGAAAGACTCCTGAGGCAAAATCATGTGCAAAGGCCAATAATGCAACAGCAGGCATAGACAGTAACTTAACAAGAATGAAGCATTTCTTTTTGAGTGGTCACTTTATTCACCTCTTCTTGATTTTATATTCCAGGCTTTTTTAGTAATCACGACTGCTTTCTTCTTAACATATTTTGCCTATTGTGGTGGTGCCATGTATTACTTTATAGAGACTGAATTGCAATTAAGTTAGGAATGTATTTCGGTTTGAGAATATGAAGGCCACCTTTGCCCCAGAAGCAGCTTTCAGAGTGATTGTGCCTGTCTCAGGCATTTTATATATTACAACAGGTTTGTTGATGTAGCTAAGCTGGTGCAGCTCTAGTGGAAAATGCTTTTTCTGTATAGACAGCCTGTGCCAGGAAAGGGAAGCATTGTGCTGTAATTTTTTTTTTTTTTCCGATAAAATAAACTATACTGGCAATAGCATTTTTTTTCCCTTTCAAACACAACTGTATAAAGCACTGGCTCAGTGCTTTAATAATCCTCTGCAAGCTATTGTACCAGCACAGAATGATTATTGGTGCACTAGAGCTGGCTGAGGATTAAATACACTGCCCATGGAAACCTAGGCTCCTAGTAGCATGGACTGCTTTTACTGACACTTTTGATAAAAAATGATTTCTTTTCTGTTGCTGAGACTTCCACATTAAATAAACCTTCTCTCTCCCCACCCCGCACCCGCCACCGCATGTGTTGATGGCAACAGACTCAACTGTGATGCCTGAAAACGGGGTTTATCTTCCTGTTCTGGATGTCAGTGTCTCAGTTTAGACTTTTTCCTACCCTAAATAAATGTGCTGTTTTAGGTGTTCTGAGATCCATAAATCTCACTGTTTTGTGGCAACTATGGACATGTTAATTGTGATGTGAAAGGGAAAACTACTGAAATAATGAAAATCCCTGCACTGTAGAAGAACAGTTTCCAATCACCTCTACTGGTTGCTAATATTTCTTCTGTGTTGCTTCTCTACATATAAATGGTGTGAAAAGGAACAGAGCAGCATTTCACTATCTCCATGTAGTCCATCAGCTGTTAGGTACAGATTTCTCCTATTTTTTCCCCTGGTCATGCAACTCCTATAGAGCTGGGTTTGTGGGTGCTTATGTCCCCTGGTGTAGCACAAGATGAAGAAAGGTTCTTGAAATCACATATTTTTGGACTAAATGAGTTAATAGTGACTTGAAATATTATCATACTATGAAAGCTAGAAAAGAAAAAGAAAAAAATGCTGTGTTTAGAAACAAACCAACAGGGATTTTTGCTAACTATTGTTGAAACGATACTAAAACTCAAATTTTCTCTGAAGAAATTTCTGTAAGTGCAACATAAAGAAAATACAGTTTAATTCACTGGCCTATGCAATCTACTTCACCTTTTGAAAAAAAATAATATTCTTCGCTTGTCTGGTTCACTGCATTGCGTATTCAGAACACATATTCAACCCATCAGTTCTTTCCAGGTTATCGCTTACAAGATGTCTATGTCCCAGTGGTCATAGGAGTGAAGTGGTTTTCCCTTTACACCATTTCCCTTCATTACATGACTTTCATACCACTCTATTTTTTGTTCTTTTTATCATCTTTTTGACAGGAGAGATTTTGTCTTATGCAAAATGGTCAGTGTGAGCTACCTTGAACCAAGTGGAAATAAATACTGTTGTATTTTCTACACTGTTTGCTCAGCTCTAGTTGCTGCTCTTTGGTACAATTCTAGGCAGAGAGCAGAAAATCCCCCTATTTTTACCTTTATTTTGACTTGCTGGTAACCTGCAACTCTTTTTACTTTGTCAGCCACTTCCAAGCAACAGATCAGATTGTGTAACAAGGCAAGCTCTGTATTGCACAGAACTGTATTAATCACATCCGTACTCTAACTAGTCAACTGAAAATTATCTGTACTGATTTGTTTTCTAGGGATGCTCTTTATACATCCAAGAAATGAAGAGAATAGGTACAATCCTTCCTTCAGACATCATGAAGATCAGGCTCATGTCAAGCTACCACAGGCATATAGAGTGGTAATTGGGGAATAAGGTAATGGCAACAAGGGCATAGCAAAAACTTGTTATGTAAATCAGTATATTCAGGATGGGAAATGATCACAGCAATATATTAATGTATTGATTAATATATTTATGTAATGTACTATACATATATATAAATATATAAAAAACATGTTATATAATAATCAGAAATAATAATCTGCCTTAAATTATATTCTAATTAATCTCTTCTAGTATCCTGTTCCCTTCTTTCTCTACTTCACCTTTTCCTCTTGTTTTCATTTTGTCCATTTGTACTGTAGGAATAATTCAAATATCTCATAAATACTTCTCTCCTGAAGTGGTTTCTGCAGATACAGAAGCTTTGAAGTTCTGAATTAAATTATACATATACCCAACTGATATTTCTTGAGACATAGCACTCTGAAAACTTTTAAGTTTCAAACACCAAAGCTTTTATGCATGCTCAAACCCTGCCAGATCAATGATCACTTGTTGGAACTTACTAGTCTGGACAATTACTGTTTTTATATGATCATTACTGATGGACTTCAGAAGACTTCCTTATTTTCTTCCTTGGGTTATGGTCTTATCAGAGTTGGAAAGTGAGAAAAAATGGTGAGTTTTGTTCCTGAGGAAACTCCACAACAGACTTGGAGGAGACTTCAGAAGGAGAAATGATTCCCTGAGGTTTGAAAATTGTGTCAGCGTTAGTTAGGAATCTTTACTTGATCCTTTAGAACTCCATATAGGTCAGAAAGGAGTGTAAGAAATCAAGGAAAAGCTGCCTCAAATTAAAGACGTGTTGTCAGACTTCAGGAGCTTTAGCAATGGTGGGGATTTCCTGGTGTTTTAGACTACATGAGGCAGCAAGAGGTTCTGGTGGTCTTCATCTCTGAAACTTATATAAAAGTAGAATTACTGCATGATTTTTTACATGTATAAGCTTCATAAAAAGAAGTTTCACAGGTTTTGCCTTTTTTTCCTAAGGCCCAGTTTAAGTCAACAACTTCAGCAAATGTAAAGGGAGATGGTGTACTCTGCATGGTGCTGTCCTCAGGAGAAAGAAACTGAAGTATGACCACATTAGGGACCCGATTCAGCTTCTCACATAGACATCAGACTTATGTTCAGACCACTATTTAAAGGTCCTCTACCCTAGAGACAGTGCTGTTAAATAAACCAGTACTTGTCCTGTCTATCCCTGGCAGCACTGAGGTCATGATGGATCACCATGGAGCAGCATGGCAAGGGGATCATTGCTTCTGTATTTTCACTGCATCTTCTGCAGTTCAGGTTCTGCCTATCAAACTATTGACTCTAGATTTCTACTAGGATTTGATCCTAGTTCAAATCTTGCTTGAGTGGACCTTGACTGCTATCTGGAGAGAGCAGTATAGCAGTCATTCAAATAACTTTCATTTACATCAGTCTTCTATCCTGCAGCTGGAGGTGGAGATCCTTATTCTGAGCAGTATTGCTAAATTGCAGTGCTTCATAAATGGATGCTTTGTCCAAACCAAATAATTCATTTTGCTGGATCCACTGAAATGCATTCTGGTTACTGGTGACATCTGTGAACTGTTTTCGCTGAGATGGAAAACATTACCTCAATCTGAAGTTCTCTTTTTCTTCTATTTTAACTAGATTTTTAATGAATTCCACAGCTTCACTGTGATAATAAGTGCATCTGAAATTATTCAAAGCTATGGAGTATAAATATATATTAATATTATTTATATAATTTTACCTCTAGTATTAATTATTAATAAGATTTTGTTGAAACTCGTAGCTGAAAATACATGGCAAGTTGACAGAGGTAATTGTTAGTTTTAGTAATATTTCTGGCAATATGTTTCATTTATCATATCAAATGACAAAGAAGTCCTAAGCTATGGCATCGTACCAGGATGAATGGGACCTTTACAGACAGAGCTGGTCTCAGGGCAGGGCAGTTCCAACCCAAAAGAGATTTGGGGCAGATTAGTCCAGGGTGTCAGAGGGTGCCCTGTGACAAGATGCAAAGGCAAGGTCCATGAGACATCCTTTCCCCAGACAGAGAAAGCAGGGGAGAGCAGGAGCTCCTGCTGAGTCTTTCAAAATAAAGTTTTCCAATGCTCAGTCACCCGCTCAGTAAAGAAGTTCTTCCTCATATCCAGGTGGAACTTCCCGTGCATTGGTTTTTGCCCATTGCCTCTTATCCCTATTGCTTGGCACCAGAAGGAAAAGTCTGGCTCCATGCTCCTGACACCCTCCCTTCTGATACTTATTAGACATCCAGGAGGTCCCCTCTCAGTCATCTGTTCTTGAGGCTGATCAGGCCCAGCTCTGTAAAATGGATGAAGTTTTGGAACATCTCTAAAGTTCTCTTTCTGTGTGCCTCTGACTGAATAAATCCTTTTTTTTTTTTTGCTCATCATACAGAAAGGATCTGCTCTGGTGGTACCTCACCCAGAATAACTGATATTCCACTGACTATGAAATCTTTTGAGGCTATAGATTTATCTCCCATCAGGCTATGAACGGACCTTAGCCCAGATTCCCCTGTATCTCAGCAGATGATCTAACTGCTGTCTTATGGCACACATCAATATGTCACCTGTTAACTGTTGTTTTCTCGATAAAAAGTGGTTGGATTATTAGCAGCTTGAGAGATATCTTTTAAGAAATACTGGTAGAGATGAACACTCAGTGTTAGAACCATAAGATAAATCCAGTGCAATTTCTAACAGGCTGAAAAACCCTCTGTATGGCATACAACTGCTTTTTGAGCCAGTAATGGAATGACATCAGTTCTTCTCAGTGTTACAAAATGTGCCCTTGAGGCTCTTTTTTAAGCAGAGAAATCAGGAATTTTTTCTGTTCCAAAGATCACTATGATGTGGGCAAATGTAAGTGACACCCCTATAGAAGGGATCCAAAGGTTCAGTTAATGTTTTTTTCAGAAGTGATGTTCTTCCCAGACATGAGAAGGCTGTGTAGTTACAGCCTCTTGGGGCTGATATTCTAGGGATTGTTTCTTAGTTTCATGGTCTTTAACTTTTTTAGGTACCTGGAATATAGGAATACATAGATATAAAATAAATGGTTATTCAAGAATCAAGATAATTTACTTTCACTGTACAAACAGGGAGTAAGTAATTTTCAGTCACAAATACACTTGACTATTACTGTACCACTCAAAGAAACCTTTAGTATTCATTAGGATTTCAGTGCTGTCTCAAAGAAGTGAAACCAATAGTAGCATTTCTTTGTATCTGAAGTTGATATCATCAAGTTTTGCTGTTGGCTACAGGATACTGCATGTAACAGAGGTAGGGATGAGAGTGTGATCTTTTAATGATAGCTAAGCTGCATTTTTGACATCCTTGTTTAACGTCTTTTATTAGCTATTTATTTTTCACTGTTGGACTACATTACTCTGTGTTTGGAGACACACATTTTAGTCCTTAGAGTGTTTTAAAATTAAGCACAGTGCAAAAGCTTGGTGAAATGTAGGTACAAGCTGACAAGTTAATATTTGTTTAAGCATGGAAAAAAAAAGTTAAAATGTTATTTATGACTTAAGAATAAAAGGCCATGAAAAAAAGTGAGGCAAAAAACCCCCAAAAACATAAGGCAAAAAAATCTAAACCATCTACCACCCAGCTCAGACCACTAAATTCTAAACTAATGAAGAATACAGTGGTAAGGAGAGGTGAATGAAAATTATAAAGCATCTAATGTTTGCCATTATATATTTTTGGTCTGTAAGAGAGTGATCACTAGCTTGTAAATACCAATTACAAGGCAGAATGAATACATTAAGAAGGCATTGATATTTTATTTCCCATTAGGTTCATGACCAATAGACTATTTCATATGGAAAATCTATCACAAAAAGCTGTAAAGCAGAAACATACAATCTGTGTGTGACTAAAGGTGTGTAAATGCATAATTAAAATTCCTAATAAATAAGTCCTGTCTGATTTATAATGGTAAGAAAATAGAAACTTTGTAATTTAATGTATATAGGCACAGGTAATTGCATATAATTGCAAAATTGTATTTTCTTTCAGCCCTTCTACTGTAGTATCTGTATTTTTATCAAACTTCGCTCTTCATATTTTCTTATTTCCTTTTCATTTGATTTTTGTGTAATAGTTTATTTCATATTTGAAACAGTCTACTGGCCTTCAATAGCAACAAAAGAAATCAGTGCTTTATCTCATCTTTTCTGTATGTGTTTTTTGGAATTGTTTCCTGGATCTCTGCTGCCAAAGGGAAAAAAACCAAACTGCAGAATAGTTTGTGGAAGTCATGTCACAATAAGCTGCTTCTGTCTGGCCTTAATAAATCATCAAATAAGCCAAAAAAAAAAAAAAANTCAGCGGCTCACTTCATACATCTCTGTTTTACACAGAGAGGGAAGCAAAACATTTATTTCAGAAGTTGATGCTCAGTTGACATGAGAGTCTTGCTCAAAAATGTGGATGTCTTATGAGTTACAAGATCATTTTGTACCTGAATATTTTTTTTTATATTTTACCAATAAGTACAATACATCCACCCACAATCTTAGTAAGTACACAAAGAATACTTCCTGTGCTTGCTGGGTTTTTCTGCAGCAGGTAGCATGACTCCTAGTTGTATTTATCCACAGACATTTTGCTTTCAAAAAGTCAGGTAGAAAACTACAAATCTGATACAGAAAACACAAGTACCAGTCACAAGATTAGTAATTTGTGAGAGGTTTCTAAAAATAAGTGAAGGGTTTCTGGTGGGAACTTCATGATTAGCTCTCTACACAGCTCTCTACACTCAGTGCCATTGTGTCCACTGCCAAGATTCCAAGAGGGACAATTTTATGAAGTATTTCTACCCTAGTTTGAAGAATCAATCTGACTTACTCCCTGGTGGAAGGCTGAGAACAACTTTCATTTTTTAAAGGGATGTTAACCACTTCCAAATCTTGCTGAGGATGGAAACCCTGCCAGAATATGCAGGTATCAGTGCTTTGAAAATCAGTTCCATGTAGACCTCATTTTTGAGTTTTGTCATATAACCTTGTACATTAATTTGTAATGTAGTTCCTTTGTCTTTTTACATGAGAGCTATACTCTTTTTGATGTAAATGCTGTGAACCAGCAAAGGTTGGGATCTGACACATTGCCTGTCATTTTTTAAGCTTATCTATTTTCTTCTTCTCTCTGACTACTGTTCTATACAGCTTTTGGAATGACTGGCTGCCTTCCCTGGGAGATGCTCGACTAGTATTGGTGACAAGTGAATTTATGAAAGCAGACACTATTTTTAATGCTCAATGTTTTGTATATGCTCAATTCTGTTTAATGACCACTCTTTGTTAGAATCTCTACTGCAAGCATGTCTCTGTATTGAGATGTTCTTAAGTAAAATACTCCAACAAACCTTCTGCAATTTGAGGAAAGTTGATAATTTCTACCATGGTGACACACTTACTTCCTGGTTAGTATGTGCATTATTCTCATCAGCCTTTAAGATTTATTGCAAAATCTTCCAATAGTTCTTTCAGACTCTGTAGGATGCAAAGATGTGGCAGGATTTGAAGAGAATTAATAGTAGTTTACAGAAGTTGTGGAATCTGTATCATCACTGGCTTATTGGACTGTATGTGTACAACATATTCTTTCCATTTCCATCTCCATCTTTACACACGCATCATAGCCATTTTTCAGTAACATTGAAAGTACATCCCTGACTTTAGCTTACTTTGTGATATCAGTGTTTAAAGCTGTACATTCTCTTGATCACAGTGTTTTTGACTTGTGAAGTACTAAATGGCCAGGGATTTCTTTTCCTACCTGATAGCTTGAGCAATAAAAACATTCAGACTAAAAATTTGTGGTCTCAAAGTGGAAAGCATTCTGTAAAGAGCATCTGAAATATTTTTCCTTAAATATTTATCTGACCTTTTCAGGTATGACCAAAGTAGACCTATCACAAATCAATGGGACCACAGGGTTTTTGAAACAATACTGACATATTTTTCTTTGAAGCTATTTCAAAAGATTTCTTCCAGCTTTATGCAAATTTCTGGGACTAGTTGTAAACTCACTTAAACTTTAGCTTCCAAACTTCCTCTCTGTAATGAATTAATTAACTTTTAGAAATGTAAAATACTTCCCCTCAAATCCACAAAAAACTACAGGGCTGAGATATTTCATATCCCTGATGATATACTGCAGTACTAATATTCAGTACTACAACCATTTTTGGCAGTCATTTCTGCAACGAGGAATAAAGTATTGCTAAATCTTTTCCTCATTTTTATACTTACAATCACTCAATTTTGGTGGTGGGGCACTATAGGAATGCTGATTAATGCATTTTTGTGGAACTACCTTCAGTGAAACAAATGCCTTTCTGCTACAAATATGGACAAGTTCATCACATTTCCACTGGGTTTGAAATGGATCACTTTTCTGTCAGTATGTGAGCTGATATAGAGATAAAAAAAGGACGTTGTCTAACTCTCATCTGCTGGCTGTATGGCCTTTCAGCAATATTGACTATCTCCTGGGAACTGGTGCAGTGGCTCAAGTACCCAGTCCTCTCCCAACCACCTCAGGCTGAGATCTCTGCTCTGTTTTTCACAGGCACCTCAGTCTGTCTTGCCCATGAACTGCTATAAGATCAAGGAGAATTGTGTGGCCAATGGAAAACTGGGACACACAGGGATGTCTGAGAGATTTTTCTGCTTTTAGAACTTTTTATTTTGTTAAAAGTAATGAATTTCCATGGAAACACAGCTATTAGATGAAGTTCAGTTAGTTAAAAGTCCCATTTATAATAACTATAGTTTTGATGGAAATGTTTTTTTTACACAGTAGTGATTACCTATGCAATAATACAAACAGTTCCTACATGCTCAGGCTAGCTATGAAAAAAAAATATAGGCTTTGGAGATGGCTAAATTTTCCTATGACTTTCATTATTTTTTATTTTTTTTTTTTTTTTTAGAAGTGAGCAAACTTCATACTAGTATCAGGAACTGCATCAAAGCTTGATCTTGCTGTCACTAGCTTCAGTGGGAACAAGACTGGACCCCAGATGAACTTCTAAGATCACTGTTAGCTAGCTTAAATTCATTAACCATCTTCTACCTTCCATAACTAGCTGCTGTTAGCAATCTCATTTCATTTTCTGAATGGAAATTGCAGTAATGCTAAAGCATTTAACTTTGTCTCTTTTATATGGCACTATTTTTATGTCTAATAGGAATACTCTTCTGGCATTTACTATCCTTCCTTTATTACAAGTCTCCCTGCCTCTCATTACAATTTCATTTTTCTTATGGTGACTATCTTTCATATTTATCACGGTGGTTAAAATTATATCTGTCACAATCAGCACTCATATACATTACTGAAATATTTATTAATCTGTAAGCAACAGGTACAGTAAATTTAAAAAATGTTGTTTCTCAAAGGACATGAATTAATTCAGGTATTTTGGACATAGGTAAAACACTGTTACTGTGGTAAGGATGTTAATTTATCATGCAATAAATCTTTTGCTTAACCGGCCAATATTGATTATGTGCAATAACTATGACTGACATTGTAGACAGTGTTACAACAGAAAAAAATGTCTTTTTTATAGACCTGTTTTCATCATTATTTAAAAACAACACTGTTAAATGACAATATTCTAACTACTGATGAGTTCCAATAATAAAAGTTAAAGCGTATAAATCAGTAAACAATCTGATTAACTACTTTGTTCAGACTGTTTGTTTCAGATTTTAATTTTTCATCTTCTGTGTTTGAGGTTTGTAAGAGATGAAATACAGCATTTTACCCTTTCTAAAATTAGTGTTGACAAATATTCCTAGTCAATACAAAATGACTTGGTTTCACTTTGAAGCTGCACTGAAAATTTGTTTCCAGAAAATAGTCAAGGTCAATTCTTCTTGGCAAATGTTCCTTTATGTATCATGCAATTATCCTGCTGTCTTGCTTTCTTAGGAAATCCTAATTATCCAAGGTCCCTAGAGCACACATAACTAGCCTATTAAGTCATATTTCAGTTTCCTGTAAACTCTATCCTATTAAACCACTGTTATTTTAACTGAGAGCTACATAGATGCTCAAACCTTGTGTACTTGTGAGGAAGGACGGGGATGAAGCTATGGCTGACCTAGCATGACTTTGTGCCCTTCACTGACTCAGTGTCTCTCATTTCACCACTTGCTCTTGCCTGTCTCAATAGCTGAGGTTCCCAACAAAATCGAGACCTGAGCTTCCTTGCCACTGGATTCTTGGCAAGAGGTGCTCACTGCTCCAGGTCTTCATTCCCATGGCCCTAAATGGTGGGGAAATTCAGTGCTCTAAAATTGTTTTGAATCACAAGTGATGAGGAGAATGTACACATCTCAGTGCTTAGAGTGCTGTTTCAGGACTTCAGAGACCTAGTGTAAGTCTCTGAGTACCAGCATATACAGGGGACACCCTTGGAAATACCTTTTACATCTCCTTTTTGTCCCTGGTCTGATGACAGAATTCTTGCAACAACTCACTATTGCTCTCAAAAGAACAGAGAAACAAGTTTCCATTCCTGTTCAAAGAGGAGACAAAACAGCCCAGTTCAACTGTGGGGAAACAGATGAAGAGAAGGCAGGGCAAAATAAAATGGAACTCTTAGAGTAGAGGGACAATTTATGCTTACATCACTTATACCCAAAGTGGCTGCAGCAGGAGTGTACAAGTCAGCTGTCACCCATTGATCTCTGCTACTGAACAAGGTCGTGGTCTCCCAGTTCTTCATATGCCACTTGATGCTTTCATTCAAAGGGAAAAAGTGAGGCAATTGTTGATGGATATGGGGTCACCTATGGTGCAAGGCTGCACCGTTGCTCTGTACTTCCTGATTTTTGTTAAGTAGAGGTGTACACTGTTATGCTGCTGGAGTATTAAATACACTGTTATTCACTGTTTAAATAGAATGAAGAAAAAAATCTCTGTCAAAAATAATTACAAAATATAACATAATCCAGCTGTCATTGTTGTGATATTATTGCCCTATAATTATACCTAAATTTCAGTCTTCGTTCTTGTCACTCAAATACAATTATTTTAGGTACTGACCCCTAGGTAAGAATTTTTTTACTGAAGAAAAGTAACTTTTTATCTGAGAGATTAATCGTTCTGAGGTGTCCTTTTAAATTTGGACCTAGATGGCCAAATACTAGATCTTTACAATGCCACCGCAAGAACTGGACATGAACTATTTCTTTGCTGAAGTGAGACAATAGAATCTGAAATATTTCTAGTATAACACTCAGTAGGAAGTTTTTTTTTTTCCAAAAAGTGTAAGTCATACACGAATGCCTGTAGCAGCCAGAAAAGTCTGTGATTTCATAAAAAGATATACCATCAGAGTAACTAAGTTGAGATGCCCAGATCCATAGTGGTAATTTGCCCTACTTTTGTAAAAAACTCCATATTTGATGTTTACATCTGGAGTAATTTTTTTATTTCAAAGCCCATACTCACATGAGACTTAAGGCAATCAGGACTGCAGTTTGGTTTGTATGAGACTGAGATTTTTACTTTAGTATGCTCATATTACAGGCTCAGAAGCAGCTCCTGGCATTGTTTTGTCTTAGGCAGATGTATCTTTATTCATTTTTGACCACAGAGACATTTTAATTGTGTTCACTTTGCCTTTATTCCCAAAGGCTCTTCAAAGCATAGCAATGAGTTCTCTGTCATAGAATCATACCACAGAATCATGGAATGGTTTGGGTTGGAAAGGGCCATAAAAGTCATCTGGTTCCAAATCCCCTGTCCTGGGGCAGGGATGCCTTCCACTAGACCACATTGCTCAGAACCTCATCCAGCCTGGCCTTGAACACTGCCAGGGATGGGGCATCTACAACTTGTCTGGGTAACCTGTTCCAGTGCTTCACTACACTCACAGTAAAGAATTTTGTCCTATATCCATTCTATACCTACCCAATTTCAATTTACAGCCATTCCCCCTTGTCCTGTCACTACATGCCCTTGTGAGAAGTCCCTCTTTGGCTTTCTTGTAGGCTCCCTTTAGGTACTAGAAGGCTTCTCTGAAGTCTCCCTAGAAGGCTCTTGACTAAAGATCTCATAAATCACCTCTTGCTCTATAGAGAAAGGAAAAGGTGTTAGTGAGATTTTGTTTTGCAAGGTGATGTGGAAAGTTCACTTTTTCACTGTATTGAGAATGAGACCACATTACAGTCTGAGATGTAAAAATAGCTTTATAAAAACATATCCTTTTAGTTTCTTTGGAGCACATTAAGTGCTAATTATACCAAAGCAAGCTACTTTCCCCTGGGTTTTAAAGTAAAACATCTAAACCAAACTGTCAAGTACATGAATATATAATTTAATGTACTTCCTTTGATTTTTTTAACATAGCAGAAGTGAGCTAACTGTCTCTTTGATGCTGTAAATGATGACAGTGAAGAAATCAGAGACTGGATATAGCTGTGAACATAGGCCATAAAAGGCTGCAGCCACTGCCAGAAGCTTAACTTCAGGTACTACTGCTTTCTCCTTTGGAAATTACAGAATCAAAAGAGATTAAAAATGAGATGACAAGATAATATCTCATTTTACACAGCTAATCGAGAGCTCAAACACTCGTATCAAATACTTTGGCAGAATAAAATAAAGATGAAAGGTAAATGATGAAAATATTTAGAACAGATAAAAGAAATTCTATCCTTTTCTTTGTGGCATAAATACCCCATATAAAATCAGTAGTCTCCACTGGATTTCACAGAACCTGTATTTCTCTAGTTCCAATTTTGCTTCCCCTTCACCTTTCCAGTTTTCCCTGAAATAACCTTCTAATAAGACACCATCAAAAACCATCAAACACCATCAAATGTTAACTACTGTGTCCATGGAAACAGTAGGAGCTGATCAAGTCATGTTACAGTGAGACTCTCTTGGCTTTAACCCTCTTACTGACAGGGCTTTTTTTTTTTCAAATCTTGAGTCAAACCTAGAACACTGTCAAGAACATAAAAAACAGTATTTGAAGAATTTTAAAAAAGGTACAGCATTAACAGCCAGTAGACTGGAGAGTCTCTTGATTCTTCCGTAGACCTCCTAACTTCTGTGAGTATTGATTCCATGTCTATTTTCCCCTTATTCCTTTTTTTTCCTTTTTTTTTTTTTTGGCAAAACTGCTTAGACTGACATTTTGACATTTGAGGAAAGGACTGACTCCTATGGTGCATTTGTTACAGCGCAGAACACTTTGGGATTCAGCCTTTAATTTCATCAGGTTCTTCTGCAGCGCTAAATCTAAAGAATTGATGTTATGTAAGTACCAATATGTATTTTAAATAGCTTTGGGAAGGTTTAAAATTGTTTTGCTGTTGCTTTATTAAGGTGCAGCCAATGATACTTCCTTCTAAGGCCCTACCCAGCAGAGAGGGGTAATGATTCACTGCTTCCCTAATCTTTTCCTTCATTAGGCACTTTTAAAACTAAAATACCAAATTGGTGAAGGGCTGAGGGTTGAATAGCAATATGAATTATTCCTATTTCGTTTTTTTTTAATAGATTACTGAATTCCAGTAACATCATCTATCTGCCACGAGGAACCCACAGACCTAGATGTCATTTTCTGCTGAGGCCATAGATCCATGACAGAGCACATTAGTTTAAGCAGAACACTCTGCTAAAGTGGGTGTTCAGCATTCAAGACAGACCTGGCTTAGACTCACCCAGGTTAGTGTGTGTGTAGAGCAAGTTTACCTGTAGGTGAGCAAATTAAGGAGGCAAGCAGGTTAAAAATGTGCTTTCTCTTAGGAATCCATCCCTTTTTGTACTGCTCTGTTACTGGCTGGCTTTAGGTGCAGTGTCTAGGAGTAAACCTTTCAAATAGAGTTTTTCAAAATATAAGAAATGAAATGCTTTTTGGAAGACAATGCAGTTATCACTGAAATGCTGGATAGTTTGAAGTGCTTTCCAGTTACATACAAAATCAGCCTTGCTGAAAAGAAAAAAAATCAAAACACTCCACCTGTTCCAAAACCCAAGCCAAGAGATAATTTCTTCCTTAATCTATACAAAGCAAATTTTGGAGGTAGTGATATGATCCAGACTGCAAGTTGTCATTTATTTCCTTGATGAAATTTAGTTACATTTAGTTATTGTTCTGTGTGCTATTAGTATAAACTCAATATATGATACAATTTTTAATTTACAGGAAATGAAATACAAAGGCATTAAGAAAGGAAACTCTAAAACTAACTCTAAAAAATGTGTAGTATATTTTGCCTGTCCTCTGAAGAAATTTGGATCAAGTATGTGGGTTTTTTTCTGTGAGTTTACTGCTGTATTTGCTAACTCCTGAAAAAAAAAAAAAAAAAGCATTCTCCTGCATTTTATGTACTTATTTCTCATATAATTTACCCTGCTTTAAAACTAGTGATTTAATTACTGATTTATACCTCTGAGCTGCAGAAAGACACCCCTCAATCTCTATACCTTGTATTTCAGTCCAGGAAAGCAAATATGATCTATTAGAAGTAGCTTCAAAAGTTCCAAACAGACTGAAAAACCTTGAGTTTTAAAAATATGATTATTGTTGAAAGTAGGGGTCGTAAAAGGAAAGCAGAAGGAAAGGGGATACATAATAAAGGAGAAACAGTTTAGGCAGACAGAATAGACACAAAGAGCTTTCCCTACTGTATTTGTACAATGCCTATTTTAAGGAAGGAAGGCAGTTAGCAAGACAGTGCCTGCAGTCGGAAGTGTAAAAGTTACTGTCTTAACAAATCAACCAACAGTTGTGTTAAATCCTAACAAGTAATTGAGGTGCTAGCAAAACCCACAAACAGCATGTCTTTCGGTTTTGACTGTACTCATGGCTCATGTTTCGTTTATTTCATAGATTCAGAAGTCCTAGGAAAAATTAAAAAAAATACTGGGTATTAATTGTTAGCATTTCAGAGAGAACATAATCAGAAAATGTTAGGTAGAGAGATTGCTACAAACTAAGAAAACACCATTCCCTTTCCTCTGCCAGATCCAAGACTGTTGTCAGTGGCACCCAGAGAAATACAAGTATGTAATTTGTGCCTATTAAGATCATGTCTATTTTTGTACCAAGATCATGCAATTGAATATGAGGTCAAATTTAGTTCAGATTTTACATATTTGGACTTTGAGGTTTAATCTTGCATGCAGAGAGCCCTAAGTGTCTCTGTGGCTGCCCTGTGTGAGTAAGAGCTTCTCACCTAGACCTGCTTCCTCCCACACATCCCAAATGGTGCAATATGGTCAAACCAGGTGAGGATGCCCTAAAACCCCCTTCAAATGTCCTGGCCAATGAGCAGACACACATCCATGTAGCACTGATACACTTCTAATTTGGGGGATAGTTTGTGAGAGCAACAGGAATAACCTCATGCCCCTCTGTTGTCCTCCTCATCTGTACCATCCCAGAAAGGGAAGCCAACAACAAAATGACCCTGGGTTCATCTACCCTGGGTAGGAGGCTATGGAATTACTCTGTAGTGATAATGCTGTGGATAAAATAAGGATTTTTAAAATAATTCTCTCTCTTGTTCTCATTATTTATTTCCTTATTTCTGTATTTTCACTTATTTCATTTATTCCCTCATCCTCGTCTCTATTAATAAAATTCATCCAGTCGTTTATTTATTCAAAATTTCCCATTGACCTGGAGTATATTATTTCAGATCTCATCTGATTCTCATGAGAATCTGCACATTTCTCCTGAATTTATACTATATAAATTTCTTCTTCTCTCTCTCTCTTTATATACATATATATATNAAGGAAAGGTTATGATTGCCCTACATATTTCACAGCTAATTATTTTGCTTTGGAAAACTAAAAATTTTCATATGGAAATTTAGCCTTACACTTCCAAAAACCATGACAGGAGATTAATCTATGCAAGTTCAATAATATGATTAAATAATCCACTCTTTGCATCTATAATGGGTATTTTAGCCTGACCATTTGCAATGTAATCTATCATGATAATCAGTAAAATGTGTATAGTTTGCACAATACTTTAACAAGTGTGTTTGTGCACAGTATAAAACTTTAAATGCTGGTTTGAGGAGGTCAATTTTAGCAGTTCTCTGTCAGCCTTATTATGATTAATCAAAGTAATTTATACATGTAGCTTACTTCTGTGTCTGAATTCGTCTTGCCTTTCCACTAGCTTTTATTGATGGAAATCACAGGGCAGGTCTCTGAGACTGGAGTATCTCCTAGGCAGAAGATGGTGAAACTGTGAACAACCACAACCTTTTTCCTGGTGGTCATGGGGCAGAGGGGAAAGTAAATGCAGATGGCAAGCACAGAGACCAAGGTATGCATGGTGGGCCAGAGCATTCCAAAAATCACTCTCCATGAGTGTTTCTTCAGAATTTAAGTTTTCCACGTGCCCTGTGGAGGACAACAATGGAAACACCATCATTTCCTTATGTCCTCATTTCCCTATGTAAGCGTCTTTTTTCGTGATCAGAATTTTTCTAGATAAGGGGAGATATGTTTAACCTGTCTTTTCTGCTTTAGTGATTTCAAAGCATTGACCATAAATGTGGTTCCAGTCTGGCCAACTCTGATGCATTGTTGTATACTCTTCTGCAGAAAAGGAATGTTTCTGGAATGGCCCCATTACTTTGAACTATTCCTGTGAGTAAACATATGTGGTAATCATCTGTGGCATCAGGATCCATGTATGTGATGCCTGGTGAAGTACAATATAGCCATGAGAACTGTTTTAAAATGTAAATTTTCTTTTGCAAGGAAAAATTCTCCTGACAAAAGAGAAAGACAAATATCTGCACCTTTTCCCATTATTTGTTCTGCATTCTGTTATTGCCATTAATTTTCCTCTGTACTGCCTGAAAACAGAACAGTTAATTTATGGTGATTTCAATTACCATTACCCACACCGACTAAATTTAAAACACAGTATCAGGTCAGTATATACTAGGAAAATTGCAATTTTGTTTGAACTTCAGTAGTATTCAGACAGCTGGTGTAGGTTCATTAGGAAATTTTGAAAGAAAAAGACCCCCCACATAGAAAACAAATTGACCAAATGAAACCACACAGTATTTCTCCTTCTGCTTTTGCGTGTGATAACTGCCTTCCATTTTCTAGTCTACTAACTCTTTCAATTCCATTGCAGAGCAACTCCATTGTACTGTGTAAGTTTTAAAAATAATGTTAAAATACTGTAGGAAAAAATCTCTAGGAGACACTGGAGCTATATAACCTCTAACAGTTTCTCCAGGATGTAAGCACTAGGTCAGAGAGCCAAAATGCAGGTCTCAGCAGTAGATGCTTACCTCAAATATAATGCCATTCTGAGGAGATGATAAAAATCCTCTTGAAATAAACTGAATAATGTGCTGATTTTACTACATCTCCCCAAAGAGGCAAAAAGGCCAGAAAGAAAAAAACAGGTGTAGGGATGTTCATAGTTCCCACACCAAGGAAGGGGATGGCTTTATGGTGACAGATCAGGCATAGCTTATAGCAAGGACAAAGCATAGAGAGCATGCTTGGCCACAGAGGCTCCTGCTCTAACCAGAAGCTTTGAAGAAGTGCTCAATGATGGCACCTTGAACACCTCTGGGGGAGAAAGCAACATTCATTACAGGAAGGCAATGAGATGAGCTCATCTCGATAGGTCTAGTGTGTGGATGCAGGGACAATGACCTGACAAGCCTCTTCGTAGGTAAAACATGGAGGAACATAAACATACTTTAGTCCCTTTTTATACAGTTCCCAGACCTCGGCTGAAGCTCTATATATGACTACAAACATACAGGCACCATGAGGCCCTTACAATTATGAGCTTGATTGTTAGCTGAAATCAAAGGAACTAAGATCCACGGGTGCACCATAGCAAACAGCAGGAACTCTGCCTCTGCCTGTAGTACCTCATAGTTTTTACAGCAAAGCTGATCCTAAAATTGATAATAATTCCACCAAGGCTCAAACACAGCAAAACCAGATGTGACTATTATTTTTTTGTTTGCAAGAATGTCTTTGGCATTAAGATGTTAAAATTCACTGGAATTTAAAAAGTAGTCAGTTTAAAGCAGTCTCCTTTCAAAAAATGAATAAAATCATTCCATAGATAACCTTGCAGTTTCCATTCTCTTCCCTTGTAATGGCATAACCACTATCCATTCTTAACTTCTCCATCATTTATAAAATTTCATAATGTGGCTATAGACATTGGCTCTGAGGCTGAATTTATGCCAGATAACTTCTGAGCCTAGCAACAATTTGGGCTTTGACATGTGAAATAAAGGTACCCCAGGGTCTTTAATCTTATTGTGAAAAAGCTTTTATAAGTTTTCTGAAATGTCATGTAGGAAACCTATGTATATAGGGACAAGATTATGACCCAATTATCACCTGTGCAAATCCAGAATGATTATATTGAGTTCAGTGGAGATGCTCAGAATTTAAAATTATGTCAGCTGGGATCAGAATTTAGCTTCTTGTCTCCTGTGCTGACTTCAGACCTAAGTATTCCACCAGAAAAATTGAAAGTTTAACTATATGTTCTATTTTCCCTTTTAAACTCAGGCATTAGGAAAGTAAAGTTTCCTTTTCTTATACATTGCTATTTCATAGTGGGTTTTTTTGTTTTGGTTTGGTTTTTTGTTTGCTTTGTTTGTTTGTTTGGTTTTTCTGGTGTTTTTTTTTTTTCTTCCCTGACATAAGTGATAGTGTGGAATACAATTTTCTTTTGGCAATTTGCTTTCAATAAGCTCTTTAATACCACAGCTATCCAAAGCTCCATGAAGCAAAGGTACTGCTTGTTGCATTTTAGTCTAAAAGGTAATGATGATTATCAGCTGTTGTTGCCTAAAATCAAAGAAATAATTCTCTGGACAGTGTTAATATAGAAAGGTGAAAACCCCAGCTCTTTTAAAAGATGTCTTAGGCACAGAAAGATGGCATATGCACACACACACACACACAGGTTTTACAAACTTATAGTATCAGCTAATTATAATATCTATTACCTCATGGGGATCTGCCCAGTCCAGAATTTGTCCATTCCCCAGGTCCTCCCACAGGCACACTTTCCAGATTTGAGTTGGCAGTCCCAAGACCCCATATCTTCCTCCCATGAAAGTCTTCATTATCTCTCTGTGTCCTGCTTGGACCATTTTCAAGGATTCTGGGCCTTTTCTGATAGTTGAGGCTCCCTTATATCAAGAGAGTCTTGTGCCTGTTGTGTCTTATTCCGAGAACATTTTATACAGATAAAATGTTCTTTATCTTGCTACAACCTTTGTCAATTGGAATTCTTGACAAGAAATACTAAACAACATTTCAGGAATCTAATACAAAGGTACTTACCTGAAGTGCTACTAAAAGAGCTAAAAGAATTATACTTAAAATCTGAACAACATAGGTTTTAAGATATATCTAGAGGCTGGCAGGAACTTTATCCTGTGTAGTATCTCACTGATATCTAATATTGAACCACAAAGATGAACAACTACTACAACATTGAGTCATACAACAAGCCATTATGCAGACACTAACAATATATACAACTAATATGAGTAGCTGTTTTATCCAGGTCCAATTTGGAAATGGTGAAGTAAGTTTGTGGAAGATATCTCTGAAACCCAGTGGTATCTTCAGGACTTACCTGATGTAAAATTTGAGTTTGTTTCCAAATTTTGGACAGATCCATAGCAATTCTTACAAATCGAGTCATCATTTTTATGAAGAATATTGGATACCTTTTGAACTAAAGCCAAATGCAAATTTTGGTTCCAAACTTGATTCATAGTTACCGTTAATACACACAGAAAGAGTACTTCAAGCCACATCTTCTTTATCTGTAAGAGGCTCTCTTGTTCCAGTTGTTCTAGGAGCAGAGGCTTTCTTCACTATGGAGCAGTGAGTCCAAGGTCCTTTACCAGTGACCTTGAAGCCATTTTTGCTATTATAACCAAGAACCTGCTTAGGATGGTTGACTGATCCAGGTATAAATGGCCACATTGTAAACTATATTCTACAAACACAAAGGATAAAGCTATTCATTTCTGATTCAATTCAATATTATCTGCCGTGAGCTTATTGCTCTGCTTCTCTTCCCTCTTTATTCTCCCCTGACTTGAGATCTCAGGAATTCCTATCACAGTCCAAAAGCTTTCTATCTTGATACATCAGATGGTAAGGCTCCTTGTCTTGATTACCTCCTCTATAGTTCATTCATTTACCATTACACACAAAGCTGTTTCCATTAATCCTTTACTCCCAGCCTGGCTTTTCCAATGGCACCTCCCTCAATTCCGATCTGCTTTATTGTCTGCAAAGAGCCATGTTCTGCTACATTGTTAGTTCATGTTGAGGACAAAAACATGAGGGTGACAACCGGTGGCACCTTCTTTTGTTCAAGTGCTGTTTGTATTATATGAAGTACACACTAAACGAAGTGACGATTAATGTAACAGTGGCTGGCACAGGCCCCAGACAGGCCAACCTTGACTAATATTCCTGTCTTAAACATTGTATCCCAACCACTGAGAATCTAAACTCTGTTGCAATCATTGCTTCCATTCTGTTCACTTATCAATATCCCAGAAACTCCAAAACTTTCATACAAAATCCAGGCACTGAGCACTAGGAGCAGAACTTCATTGTTTCAACACAGAGAAGAGAAATATTAAACAACTCAGGAGTCTAATACAAAGGTACTTAGCTAAAGTGCTACTAAAAATATTAAAATAGTTATACTTAAAATCTATATAACCTAGATTTTAAGGCATCACTGTAAGATAATTCAGGTAAGATGAAATGGCTAGTGGATTACAGTGAATTAATTATTTAGAAATGTTCAGCAAAGGATTAAAATTGTACTGTAAACTCTGAAGCAAGAACGAGGCTCTTATTCCGTACTCAGATCCCAGGACAACAGGACCTGTGACTGTGACAGCTAGGCAAGCATACTGCAAATTATGAAAATGTAGTATCACCCAAGCAAATTAGCAATTGATGAGTCTGATCTCAGAGTGGTGAAATTGTGTTATCTTAACGGTGTAATTCCTTATTTACTGCAGTGTAACTATGCCCTACTATAGGTATTCCCCTACCCAGCACTTTAGTTTTATTACAGCAATAATGAGTGTAGCACAGGGCATTTTTAGTGGATCTTTATTCTGCTCTGTCACAGCTTCAGTGCTGCTGTGGGAGATGCAGTAGCACTTCTTCAAAGTATCAGATCCAACACTTTGTTCACTCAGAACCATTTGTCTAGTACAGAGGGAAGCATCTGATAATGTGTCCTACCCCATGGACACAATATGCTCAACAGCATTCAAGTGGTTAAAGGATCAAGTGTGTTTAATAGTCTCTAGCTGCATCTCAGGCCATCAGTTTCATCCCAGCTGACCATTAATCCCAGGAAATGCCCTATAGATAGATCTTTATTACATACATACACAATTAGGGATTTACCTTACACTGCTGTCTGCTGTAAGGTAACAGGGAAGGAGGTAAAAGTTCAGAGGCAGTTGAGTTAAAATGTAAGTTATCTGTAGTGTGACTTGGGATCCCATATACAAAGGCATGTAAATGTCTGCCCAGTGCTTTGTGAGCAGCCTGCAAGAAACCCCCAAAAGCTCTCTTCAGTTTCTAGTTTTTTTCCCCTTTGCTACATAACATAGCCTTTCCACATCACTTTCCAGGTGTCATTTCCTGTGGACATGGCTAGAGAAGCCATAACTCCTTTCTCTTCAGGACTCCCTAAGTTGTAGGTGCACTGGACTAGACTTGCCCAAAAGTTCCCCATTGCTGATACTGGCACAGACTCACCATGCTGCTGGAGGTGGATCTGCATTGCCAGCATCTTCACACAAGCTGCATTCTTTAGTCCTGGGACATCTCTTTCCCAGAGGGTTTTTTTTCTTTACATGGTAATAATAACTTCCATCCACGAAAACTTTGACCTCATGTTTTTCCATCTGCAAATTACAAATTATGAGCTCTAATGCAGACTGTCTTCTCTCTGAGACACTGTCTTGTACAGAAATATGCTGTGATGCTTTTGCCATAAAATGAGGTGAGATGAACAAGTGATAAAGGATAGAAGAAAGCTATTGGCATAGCAGGCTCTAACAGTGTGCTGGGAATTGGCATGGTAGGACTGTTCTCATCCAAACTCCATTGTATTTTTCCCCAAACAGTGTTCAGAGCTTGGGGTTTGGACATTTAATTTATGTGTGCCCAAACTTCAGGAAGTGTAATGCCAGAGAGATCCTCTGGAATGTGTCTCAGACTTGTTGCCAATTGCAGGGATGTGGGAAGTTTGAACATCCAGGAAAAATTTTTCAGCAACATTTCTGTGTTTGATTCTTCAGACCAAAGAGAATTCCAGCTGTCCTCCTCCCTGTCTGCAGTATACAGGAAGGAATTCAACCCCAGGCTGGAAAAGATTACAAAACACCACACAAAAAGCAAAGGCTTCTCAGGTAACTTCATTTTGTCTGGTTATCATTCTGTTCATCCTTGAGGTTCATTTGACCCCACTAAGGGGTATTCATATGAGAGCACATCCAAGGAACAACGTTCCTGGACTTCATGCCACTTGGAAGAGGTACTGTTTCTTTACTTTCTGTAAAATGTCGTGCGTATTTAAGGTGTCATAAAAAATGTTTAAATAATACTTCTTTGGCATTGACCAAAAATGAGAAGATCAAAATTGTCTCAGACTTCCCACATTTAATAAGAGCTGCAAGGGATAAGAATTTTTTTTTCAAGTAAATGTGTTTAAAAGTCAGAAGGGGAGAACTCCTAAATTACTGGCAAACATTGCAGGATCTACCAGTCTTAAGTGAGTGAATGCAATTAAGTTGTAGCTTAATTTCTCAATGAAAAGACTGAATATGAATACAATAATTTTTACCCCTTGTTTCCAATGTAGATTTTTTTCTCTGATAGCAAAGTCGCACTGATCTGTTTGAACAAGTATATAGAAGATTAAATACCTCTAAGACTGCGATCTGAGGTCTTCTGCTTGAATATTGGTGTAACATGAAGACACTTGGGTGCTTTAGTTTTTCACATGAAGGTTCCAATGGATTTTTACCTGTATGTGGCAGCACACCAAGTCTTCTGTGCACATCATATGCAGGACTCTGTTTGCTTTCCACATACACCTCCTGTATTCAGATTTACATGAAATATAGGCGCTGCTTTCCTTTAAAACAAGAGTTTTTTATACAGAAAAACTGTATTTTATGCAATGTAAAGTGGGTTCCTTAACATCAAAGAAAGGAGAGATAAGGCAAGTCCTTCTCCTAGAGAGTCAGAGTTTACTCCAGGGAGTGGGCTAAATCAGTGTCTTTGGATATTACTGACTGTTTAGAGATGACCACTTCTTTCTAGTCTGTTCAGTTTAGGGGCAGGGGTTATCTAGGATCACTGAACCACGAAGGTGAAGCTTCTGAAATATCCTAAGGAATAGGACTTCTATGTGGGAGCCAGGAGATCTAACCTCACTCCCTAACCCGAAAACAGTATATTCAGTTTAGAATGAACAATCCTTAGAAAAAGTCATTAGTGGCACAAGTCCTCCCAAAAGAGACCACTTACCACAATTTAGCCAGTGAATCTCTGAGGTCAGCACAAGGTGCAAGTGCTGCTGGGGAATGCAAGTGAGCAGAGCTCTCAGGAAGCGCTGACAAGGTGTTGGCACAGTGTTTTAAGACGTTCTCCTCAGAGATTTTGAAATTCTTCAGGCAGTAAAGTGAACAACCAGCCACGGGGCTTTACATTCTTAATGAGGGCATTGACAACTGCTTAGTACAAAGTGAACTTTGTTTGTATTTGCACTGTGCTTTTCACAATTTTTTGAAAGGAAGAGCTTTATCTTTTAATCTCAAGTAAGAAGTCAGGACAGTATGTATTAGTTCCAGAAGTTGCCCCTGGCTGTACCTGAGTAAAGGACATGTGTTTAATGGACTGGAGGACTGTTTTGTATTTTATGGGTTATGTAGTTCTCAAAATGTGGCTAACCCTGCTATCTTCATGGATTGAGTTCTGAGGTGACTCTTCACATTCATGAACCTGGATATAGGAGGTCTTATTCATTGAGACAGAGTCTGAAATGAGGATCATGTGTGCAAAGATTAGGGAAGAGCCACATTCAGGGTGGTTGCACCCATTTATAGATGTGAGACAGAGAAAAATACAGTCTACCCCTCTGTTACTATGCCTCATTGGATGAACAATGTTTTGTGTATTAGTAAATCATTTGTATTTTGCTAAGAAAAATATTAGCAATAATTAACATTTATGTTTCATTAGAGAAGGAAAATGCCCAAACCCAGAACAAAACAAATTTTAATCTTCCATGAATTAAGATTGCAAAAGGTTTTGGCTTCAAACAATGTGTTTCAGAAATGTTGAAACTTTTTCATTCAGAAACTAATCATGAAGCACTTCTGTATATTTAATGTTCTTTTACATAAACTCGGTTTAATTTCTCAAAAGCTGTTTTGGAGCAAAAAGTGAAACACTACATTTAACAAATATAAACATTATTGAAAGGTTTTATTTCTGTTTTTCATTAAACAAAAACGTCAGAGTTGATCTTTTCTTAAAACTTGTGAATTTCAGGAGAGGTTGTGTGTTTTTTTTCCCACTGAAAATCTATATTGACCAAGGAATTCAAATGGAACCTAATGATCAGAATTTTGTATGAAAATGAGTTTTTTCAAAACTGACATTGAATTTGAATACACAAGAAAAAATTCATAAAGAACTCGTTTGTGAGCTGTTGCTGAAATGACACAACTCCAGTAACAATCATGTGGATAAAATTTTGGACCATAAAAGTCTTGAAAGCACCAGAAACAAAAACAAGTAATGTTTCCAATCTATAGAATAACAGTAAATCATTTAAGAACACTTTTCAGTGAAGTCTCCTTTTGTAATCTACTGCATCAAAACACATTGAGTGAAAGTCTTTGCAATTACTGGCCCTATAGAGGCAGCTGTGGGATCAAAAAAACAACACAGTACACCCAGTAGAGTCCACATGGAGCCTGAAGGGGATAAGCCCTACCTAAACCTCTGTGTTAGGTGAACATGATGGTAAGTTTGAATGCTTGCTCTTAACCCATGTGCGTAGATAACTGCCATATCATTTTCTACTCTTATTAAACTGGTAGTGTGTGATTCCCTGTGATAACGACTGAGTTATTTTCAGTGCACTGAGTTCCACCAAACACTTGTATGTGACAGTGCATTAAATCACCGGGAGTCCACAAACTGTGCGTAGGCAGGACTTGTCCTATACTTGAGATTTCTATGGAAAAATTGAAACACGAGACCTAAAATGAGAGTTTCTCAGTGTGCATTGAGGGCTGCTGTTTTGACAGCAGTGGCTGAGACCTTCAGAGGTTCTACAGTGATGTATTTAGTTGTCAATAATTAATGTTTTAAGGGTTTCGTAAGAATAATTCAAATATACAAAGTGCAGACATACAGGTCAATAGATGTATTTGAAGGAGTTCATAAGTATGCAAGATCTATTAGTGTTTAAAGAATCAATAATTCTCTTAGAAGCCCATACATATGCATTGACAAGACAGGGAGGGCTGTTATTATAGTCTATCGAATCAATAGTCCACATTTAAGAACTGCATGAAAGGTGGTTTTAAATGTGTATCGGATCAGGCATCACCATGTTGTTAGAGATCCAGGGATCAATAAATGGGTTGTAGCCAACTCTGATGGGATAATAATCCAGGAAAGACCTCATGTCTGATCTTATGGCTTCTTCCAAGTATTTTTGGACCAATTGTTAGATGATATGACTGGCTTGATTGCAGCAGCATTGCTATTTCAGCTGCACTGATAATGTTTTTTGGTGGGGTATTTTTTGGCAGTCCCAAGTGGGTTCTGAGCACTACCACTTCTTCATGCACATCAGAGCTGTATGTTTTCTCAGCTTTCAAATGCCAGGCAATGTTTAATGTGTGATTAATAAGTTAATTCAGAACTGTCAACTTTTGCTTGTCAACAAGGTATATTTTATCTTTGAAACAAACAAACAGACAATGCAAAACAAAACAAGCTTCCAGCAAAGCTCCAGTCAAATGAAATGCTTTTAAAAACATATTGCTGTAGATGAGAAACCTGCCAAATTATCCTGATTCCAATGGATTGCAGCTACAGAACTAGTAACTGTGAATGTCAGATAGAGGTCCAGCCCTGATATATTTAATTGTAAGTATCTTCCCATGAGAAATCTGATTATTCTAGGCAATGCTCCCTGAGAAACTTATTATCGTGATTTGATCTATTTAAGAAAGGATTTAATCTTTTTAAGAAAGAGGTTATGATGAGGCAAGTAGAGGAGGGTACTGCTCCTTTTGTTGAACCCTGATGTGTTTCTAATTAATTTGCAGAATACCAGATACTGTGGACATGCACGTAATGATACAATTACTGAAAAATCAATCATAATGATGCCAGCTGACACTCCCACTAGAGCTCCTCTCTGGAGAATGAAACCAGGGGAAGGAAAACTTCATGTTCTTCCAGTTCAGCTTGACATTAACGGGACACATGAATGGAGGGGTTGAAATGGTCTCAGACCTTTCTCAAAATGTGAGTTAAGCATGTAGGAGAATGAAAAGTGGATATTATCTGAGGAAGAATCATCTAGGAAGTAGGAAAGAGAGAAAGTAAAGAGGAATCTGTGGCTTGGTAATGACTGACACACAGAATTAACCCTTATTCAGTTCCTGCTTTACAGGCAGTTATAGACATTAGTTTACACCTTTCCAAGATGACAGTATCTAGCTCATGTCCTGATGTGCCAGACGTGTGCTCTTGCATTTAAAATATTTCATAGTATTATATCAAGTCCTCAGAAACACAGTCAATGTACTACCTGTATTGGCAAGTCCAGACCAGCCACAGTAAACTTGCTGGGCTTCTGAATCTGTCACCTAGAATTGAAGTCATGAACTCCATATTGGTCAAGAGGATGTTCTATTTTATGTTTCACTCTCATGAAGAAACTGCTTCATTTTTTATTGTACTGGTAAATATTTCACCTATGAACAGTCAGGTGCACCCTCATCCCAGCAAATAAATCCTAGGGTTATGGATATATATCTTGTAATGCCAGAATAGTGCCACAGTGCTGACTGATTTCTTCTGCATAGGAAGGCCTTCAGTCTAACTGTGATCAGAGTCAAGCTTTGGATTACTCAATACTGAGAGTTGTTAGCTGTGACTTCCAAAATACAAAGAAAATCAGAACAGAACCTGACTTTTGAAGGCAGCGGTAGGTCCCCAAATGAGACAAAGACACTGAAATGAAACATATTAAAAGAAGATTTCACATCTTAAAATTCAAGCATGCTTCAGATGATAAAAATGAATACATTAAGTATAAAGCATTAAAACTTTTCTAAAATCTTTTCCTCTCTTCTCTTTCTTCTCCTTCAGCTGCATTTAGAACATATTTGCACAGTATATTCTGACATACTGAAATAATAATGGAAAAAATATTCAATATTTCAGTCTCATGTGGAATTTTATTTATCTGAAATAAACAGAAATTGCCATTTTTCACCAGAAAAAGTATGTAAAACCTTGCCACTGATAAACTGAACAGGTCATAAAAGAATATTAGTATCATAAATTTAAAAAAAAACAATTGAAGAGTTAATATGAGGAGTGGAATTTGCTAGTTGAAAGGTGAGAGCAGAATAGGAGCTTCTTCTTAAGTTACTGGTAAAAATGCAAAAATAATTTTAATAAAGGCTGCAGTCAACCTTTTTTGTCTCAGAGGTGAAATCTTAAACAGTCAAATGAGCATGAGAATAATATGGCCCCCATTAAAGTGATTTTAAATTTAAGCATAATTTTTGCTAATACCACTGAGCAATGGGAATAATTAGAATGGTTTCAGTAATGCTGAAGATTTGAATAATTAAAGATGCAAGATTAATTTGAGAAGAGGCATCGTTAACCTAAATCAAATATTAGATTTCTTGTAAAGGAGAGAGGGTTTAGCCATAACCACATTTTTCAGATAGGGAATCTCATTAAGTACTGTGGTTTGTATTTTACTCTGTACCCACAGGATTTACTTGCATGAATATTAAATCTGTGTATTGAATATAAGCATTTAAATCCCATGATATGGCCCAACATTTTTGTACTATGTAAAGTATTAATTGAATAATCTTGTTTTTACTTTGGATGACAATAGTTACCTAAAGGTCATATTCTGACACATTTTTTCCAGGAAAAGAATAGTAAAAAATTCATGCCTGATCTTCAAAACTGTCTCTCTAAACTCCTTTTTTTAATGCCTCAGATATTTTTATTTTTTTTTGATGAACTAAAAAGCATGTTCATGAAAAGCAAAAACAAATAGTAAGCAGAGGACAGAATATATATATGCTGTATTGGGAACTGCAGTTATCTAAAAAGGAGTGAATTCCTCAAAGGAATAATGAGTAGAACCCTTTTGTTACTTGGTTGTCAACAACACAGTGTATTTGTGTTGATTAAAATGCAGAAGTGGATAATTAAACAAAGAACATGTGATAAAAACCCAAAGTTTTTCTCCATGTATAGGAAAACAGTCCTTCATAAATATTGACTTGGGTTATATTTTTTCCTACAATGTGGTGGTTTCCTATAAATATCAGTATCTGATAATGAGTACTTTCACCACTTATTATTTCCCTACTTGCAGAATTTAATGAATAAAAATGCATTAATTATATGGAAATCTATTTACCTGTTATGCCTTTGATGCAGCCAGTCCCTGATTTGAAATTTTGTCCACCATTAATGATATGCAAAGAGCTGTGTCTTTAATGACATGCGATGAGAATTTATCAATGGAATTTATTAGATGCTAATTCATATTCCATTAGGCAGCTGCATCTCACTTCTCTATCATTTTTTGGAATATTGTTCCTCTGCAATTTTTGTTCCTTTGCCCTTCCCAAAAATGATGGAGACTTAACCTATTTCTAAAGTAGGCTTGAGTTCATTGGCTCATAAAAACCAGTTCCATGTCTTGGAAGCCCCTGGGAAATATTGGCTGATCATGATGAATTTCCCAAGCCTGTGGGACAGCCAACTTGAATTTTGACTCAATCAAAATTTTTGATTTGTTTATCCACTGTTCCGTTAGAAAGTCAGCTTCTTCCACCTTCACTGCCACAAAGTGAAAGCTTACATTGAACCAGGTTGGCTTGAACAAGTGCTAACACTGTATTGAGGCAGTGCTTACTGCTACGAGTCCGGGCAGAAAGAGCATAAGATGATTGTCCATTTGAATACCATACACATTCTTAGTGATGATATATTCTTTGTGCTTTATTTCTGCTTTTCTTAAGTATAGCTACTATAGTGAAAACTGTTCTGCCTGGACTTTAAATGTCATTAGCCTGTCAAGCCATGTCAGAAGGGAAGCTTATTCCAAACATGAAAATGACTCCTCCAAAGAAGAACAGAAGAATCCATTTAATTTAAAACTGTTAAATATAATTTCCTGTTCATAGGTAGCTGGATGAAAAATACTGGCATGAGACTATAGCTAGGATGTTCACATTAGATATTAGCAAAGGTCTGATCTGCTTCAAGAATATCGAAATATTAGCATGTGCAGGTAAATAAAATCTCCATCTATGGAGGGTTTTTTTGAAGGATTTAAATATCTGTTGGGAATTGATCTTGCCTTGGGAAAGAAGCTCCAAGTTTGTTTTCTATGAGAGCAGGAGGGCAGATTAATATTAAATTAGCATGTTGAAGTTGTTCCGTGATAATATCAGCTAATATCTAGCACCTCTCATCTAGAAACACCTCTTCAGATTTGGTCCTTTTCCATGTTGTCTACAAGCATAGGTCCCTCCATCCATGGGGTCACCCTGGGGGAACACTGTGCCCTTTCCTTCTCCCCTAAGAAAGTAAAACTTCCACCTTTTTAAGAAAGGGAAATGGCTATGTGGATCTCTCCTGCACATGCAATCTGGCTGGCAAGTCTCTGTCCCTGTAGGACATTCCTGTACTTTAGCTGCTGAGGATCCAAGTCCTCAGCTGTGCCTCCACCCTTCCTCCCTCTTTCCTCAACCCATATTTTCACTTCCATCATGATCCTGGCCTCTGAAGCAAATACATGCTTTACACCCAAAACAAAAGTTGAACTGTTCTTTGGCAGGCTCTGACTGGATGCTTTGCCTCACCCTGTGTAACTCTCAATCTCATTCACTTGCATTGTGAGTGTTTGGATCAATTAGTACTGATGTTAGCTTCCCTGGAGCGACAGTCAGAGCAAGTGCTTAGCATATTCCCATGGGCTTTCATATTTTTAGCTCCTCCTCAGTCACCTTCACTGTCACCAGCAGCCACAGACCTGGCATCTAAAACAGCCGCAGCAGCTTTCTGGAAGAGAATGCAACAGCTAAGGCTGTCTCTTCCCTCCCTGATGCTTTTTGTCCCTGTCAATGAAGAGAAGGTTGATCAAGTGCTGCAGCACATTTTTTTTCCTGATTTTTTTTTCTTTTTAATGTGGAAGCTGACACAGTTTCAGAGATGTTGCTTCCAAAATTATTCAGGACAACTCTCAGCTTCAAATCAGATCTGTAGAATAAAACCCTCTGTTAAATTCCCTATAAGTATGCTAGATTTGGTTTGCCTGACTGGCAGGAGCATGGCTTGGCCTATTCCTCATGTAATTATCAGTTTTATGAAAAATCGTAGAATCATATAATCATTTAGGTTGGAAAAGACCTTTAAGATCAAGTCCAACCGTAAAGGTGATACTTCCAAGTCCAACACTAAATCATGACTAATGACTGTGAAGCCAATTTTGAAAATGTTACATTTCTAAAATCAGAAATAAATTAATATGAATAAGCACTGCACCATTGAAATGAAACTGAGGGAAGATATGGGCTATGTTTCTGACTTAGAAGACTCACTTTCCCAGAAACTTCATAATTGCTCCAAATTTTGGATGGTTTCATTTCAATCTTACTGTTCCTTCTCCAAGGGATCAATAATTGCATTTTTGCAGAAACAAAATCACATCCTTTTCCAGCTAATTCCTCAGGTTGTTAATCATCTAGGTTATCTACATAACTTAAAGTGGCCTGGTCCTGCACCCTCCAGACTTCAGATGTAAATTACAGCAGAGCTTCAGCACTGCTTTTACATCTCTCACTTACACATGTGCATGGAAACGTTCACTATGGAATGAAGGGTGTGTTGTGAAGATTCCAGATGGCTGGTCAGTGATGATTGGCCTGCGTGTCAGTGAGCCTTAGGGCAGCTACCCTGGCTTAGTCAGCTGGCTACATCAGCATGGGTTCATGCACAGTCTCCCTGCGGATATCACAGTGCGTCCCGTGCCAGATGGGAGTGTAAAATCCCACTCAATCGAGGAGTTTCTTAAAGGGGCTTAGGTTCTTTTTATACCCTGAGGCAGGCACAAGGGAGAAACGTGACAACCTTCTTGGGAGGTTAAACAACACCTTTTACTGTCAAACTTCAGAAAATAAGGGTACTTGGCAAATTTTGAAGAAAACATACAGTCAAAATAAAGTATTTCACAAAGCATTGACTTAGCAAACTCTAATCCACCCAATTTTAAGTTACCCAGATTTTGAGAAGAGGAAATCAGAAGAGAGAGAGAGAGAGAGAGAGAGAAAGAAAGATTAATAATCGCCGCTTGAATTCCAGCATGATCTCAGCTAGTATAAAATCCAAATGGTGGCCTCCAAGCACATGCATCTTTTGTGAAACTGCTTTTATCTGCTCTGGTCTCTAGTGGCCCTCCTCCAAGGTGAGGTTTATGGTGTGTCAGCGGCTAATAGCCATTCTGGGCTGGACTAGAGACTCCAGGGGCAGGGTGTGCAGCAGTGCACTGTCCCACCTTGGCAAAGCTTGCCCTGCCTGCCTCCTGCCCCCAGATACTTTAGTTCTTTTGAGACAGTAATCATTTTTTCTGGTCTTGCACAGGGAGAACTCAGCACCATTATATCAATTGTGCTGGATGTGCCCTACAGCCTCACCTGCAAGCTCAGAAAGCCAGAAAACTCTGGAGAGCAGAAAATCTACTGTAGAAAATCTCCATCAACACCTTTTACTCTAAATCACGTTTTTGTTATAACCTGTGACACCAGCTAGAAGCAGGGAAATTTAGATGATGTGCATTGCCTAGAAATTTGCTTTCTTATCAAAACCCAACCAACTCCACCTGCTCAATGAATGTAGCAGACAATTCAGAAATCATGATGATTTCTGGCTGTGGAATGAAGTATGTTTCAGGGATTAGTGTCGCCAGCCCTCTTATTAAGCTGTCTCATTAGGCACTTTAGTATATATGTTGTAAGGGTAGAAGACTCTTCTGGAAGATTTTACTACTAGGAGATTAGGGGTTTTTGCTTAAGAAAGCTTTCCTGCCTGGAAGAGGCATCTTTCCCAGAGACAGTTTTAGATGTTTTGTCCTTCTACCAGAAAAACTCTCCCTGGTATGAGAAAAAGGTAAGTCCTTGCAGACATCTTGAAAAGCCTCCACAGAGCAGGGGACAGGGATGTTAAAAGCCCTGAGAAGAATAGGAGGTGTGTCTTTCCCCAGACCTGTTGTTTGAAATGTCATTAAGGTTAATGTTCTTTAAGTTTAGTATTCTCAACTTTGGAAATAAATTTTCCTGCAATCCTTCCTACTGCCTGGCATTTCGGGGATATCTGTAAGTTATCTTAACTTCATGTATGTCATTTAGGATGTTCTTAAATGTGTATTGGGCCCTACACACATAGACATAGGCAGTGTCAGTCCTTCCCTACTCTGTTAAGTAGCTGCTTCAGGAAGAATTTTCAAGTGTGTTGACGACTGGCTCAGGAGTTAAGATCTAGAATTACAAGTTGTTTAGACCTCCAGCTTTTACCAGGCTTAAATTAGATTTGTGACTACCTCTATGGGGCTAAGAAAGCATCTTTTGATTATGTTATTTGAGCACTTCATTAAATTCTGTGGCACTTTTAAATCTGTTTATGCCTTTACACATATTCCATGAGAGTTTTATGTACAGTACAATCTGGAAGATGGCAGATATTATTTCACTTCATCAAAGAGGCAGTGAGTCTCTTAAGTTATGATTGTACTAGTGGACTAAACAATGAGATGGTTCCCACATACTGAAGTGTGACTATATGTTCTCTGCCCCCAGCTAGGTTTTGGCCCATGTCGGATAACTCATTCAGAAACACTTTCTGAGAGCTCCTGAACCATTTCTGACTGTTACACTTCACCCTAAATCTCAGCAAACCTCCAGGTGTAGATACAGCCTATTCTATGCAGGTTGGCCTCAAATGGAGGGAAAATTTTATTTACTGGTGAAAAACTATAGCATTATTTTCCAATGGACACCATTTGAGAGAAGCCTGACACTGACATGTTGGGCATATGTGTCACACACTTCTGGAAGTATTGAGGCATAAATGGTATGTATTTTTTCTAACATCTATTTTAAAAGCCATAAAATTTCACAGGCCCACAGCGGCTTAAGTTTTCATGTCCATTAAAACTTAGTACTATTAGACATGGTGAGACCATCTAATTTCCTTGTCCTCTGTTGGTCTGGGTCAGTAATACAGTAAAGTAAGTATCTTCATGCATTAAGAACACATTTTGCACAGAATGAGAATTCATTTTTCAGTAACTTCAGATGGCAGGATATGTTTTCCACCAAATCAAAGCTCCAGAGATCAGTTCAAAGGAACTGTGCCTTCAGGATGCTTTATTTCCATCCCCCTCCCCTCTCAATATGCATACTTGGCAGACAGTTCAAAGAGTTTAACAACGACCCAAACAATAATTATTACTAACAACAACAATAATAATGTTTTTTATAATATTCCAAACAACTGTCTGAGAAAGGCACATGCAAAACTACTGCTGCTGCAGTGGGAAAAAACCCCAAACCCGTCTCACAGTAACTGGCACTTTGAAGATGACATTTCCTCTCTTTTTTCAATCTATTTTACAGCATTTTTGTGACTTTTTTGCTATCTTGTTTGCTCATCTTCCATTTAGGCAGATGCTAAAAGCAGATTGGCTGAAAGCTGTATCCCTGTCTCTATTAGTAAGTAATACAGACCTTCAGACTAGGTCTTTACAGCAAAGCAGTTTGATCCTGAGAACATTATGCCTACATTACGCATGTTTTGAAAATGTGTGAAGGAAGGAGTGAGTGGGGTTACACTTTCGACTAACTGTAGTCCGGTCCCATGAAGCGGAAGGCCATTAACTGTCAGGTATCTCCTGGAGTGTATCTTCCAGCTCAGTAGTAGCTAGGCTGCCTGCTCTGAGACTGTTCAGCCATGTGAACTCAGCAGAGGAAGGGGAGATACTCAGGAATTTTTCTGTGCAAGACTCTCTCTGTGGTGAACTAAAGTGCTAAGGTAGATGCACCTTGTTATCCTGTTGCTGTAAGCAACAAACAAAATGAGCACTTCCCAAATGCTACATATTTTTGTGTAGCAAAATAATGTAAGCAAACACTTTGGATGCAAATCTCATTTATATTTTGTTATATCACTGTTGCTTTCAAAGATACTTGCAATTGCTGCTGGCACACAAACAAAATGAGTCAAAGCAGTCTAAAAATAAAGAAAATAAAATATCCTTATTATAAATGAAATTGGAAATGTCCAAGTTGAATGACTCTCTTGACAGTGAACTGAGTGCTGACAGTGAGAACTAGAAAAAAATGGAGGAATAGTGGTTTTTTTGCAAATCAGCTAAGATATCTGCACTTCTAGTGGAAAGTCAGTCTTGTGAATGTACCATACTTTCAAGGTATGTGATTGCTATCCAAAAGTGAGTGAATCTTCGTGAGTTAAGAGCACATGTCCCTTTTCAATGGACAGATCATTGTGTACAATTAGATGCTAGGTGCTGGCTGGAGGTATGCACAGCAGTAAACAGATTGCCCAAGTGGCTTATTTGATGAGGTTAGCTCATGTGATGAAAAAACCAACTAGGAGTTACAAGCAGTTTGTCCAGGGTTGGGATTTTGTCCCAGTATTTGTAAATCTATCCAAATGCTGACCTTTCCTTCACATAGGTTGGTAGACTGTGGACTTTATAGGTGTCACACCTGTAAGCTCAGTGGTATCTCTGCCTGCTGTCCTTTCTGGCAAGTCAGTACTACTGAAAAAGAGAAAGCAGAGCAAGTTGCTGAGGGAAAGAAAAAGTCAGGTTCAACCCAAATCAACCCCCCCCCAAAAAATTACTTCTTCCATTTAATCTTCTTTAATCCTCACAGAGTCAAAGAATTGAAGCTGGAAAAGATGCCTAAGGTCATTGAGTCCAACCACTGAGCAATACCCTCAGGCTTTCCAGTCATTCTTCCCAAAGCCTGTAGCATTGCTTGGGGCTGTTATGACCCAAGTGCAGGACCTGACACTTCACCTTGTTGAACCCCATGCAATTGACATCAGCCCATCAATCCTGCTGATCCCTTTCCTTCACTTTTCCAAGAATAAAAAACTCTATCATCTGATGGCCTTCAACCGTCTCATCACCCAGCAGTGCTTCTCTGTTTACAAACAGCAGGTCCATTAGGAATGAAGCATGAACCTTCCCTGGCTGGCTCACTCCAGCCTGTCCAGATCCCTCTGCAGATCATTCCCACTCTGAAGTAGATCAAGACTCCCAGCCAACTTGGTGGGAGTCTGCAAACTGATGGAGGATGCACTTCAACCCCTCATCCAGATTGCTGACAGAGATATCAAACTGAACTAGCCCCAGCACTGAGCCCTGGAGAACATCACTTGTGACTAGCCACCAGATGGATATAACTCTATTTATCCATGTGCTGAAAGATGAGCTGTCAGAGAAGACAACGGGCCTGGCTGAACCAATATCCTGTAATTCTCATGAGTGGAAGATCTTAGAATTTATTTTTTTTTAACACTTAGACAAGAGTTTCTGGTGTGAAATAGCTCCCCAGAATGTGAAGATGTCCAGTGAAATTAATCCTTGTCAAATTGGAGACCACTATAGACATCTTCTCTCTATAGTCAAGCCTCCTGAAACAGAAATTAGGCCCTTGGGGAAGATTTATGTCAGAAATATAAGCTCCTGCAGACCTCTTGGCACCTCTAGGCAGCAGCAACATGCGGCTTTTCAGATTAGAATTTTGACAGTAGGTGCTCAAATCAAATAGACACTTAAGTAACACCTGTCTCCTGGTGAAGAAAAGCCAGCATAAGAGAACTCTATTTTTAATGAAGAAAATACTCCTGATCTGTGTGAACACATATCTCTCATCCAGACACTGAAATATTCAGAAATATATATGTCATTACCTGGACTCGAGACACATCTTTGTTCCTTCGATAAAATTTCTAGTTGAAATCACAATCTGGATTGTGGCACATAAAGAAAAGAGCAAATCATTGTACAACCTAGTATTTCTAAAGGACAAAGAGCAAAATTTTTTCCGGAACTGAGATTGAACAGGTCTTGCACCTGATATTGCATCCTCTGGTTGTCAAAAGAAATAGAGATGTAGCTGTTTTCTCAGTGCTATTGTTTCTGATGTAAAGTTTGACATCGCGAGATGAAGTGGCTGACAAAGCACTGTCAAAGCCAGACCTTCAAATGGTGTGAACTGGCATCATTTCATTGCCGGCTGCAGAGGTGCTACCTCAGACAAATGCAGAGAATCATTTCCAACTTGCAAACAATACCAAAGATTTTCCCTGGTTTAGTGGCTTCCAATGCCCATGTTGGGGACTGCCCTGAACAATTATTTGAGTAACCTTTGGCTACCTGTATAAACCCTGAGAAAGTATCCAGAACTGAAAAATGATCATGGCACAATTTTTCTATCAGCTTTAAGTGGTGTCACTTTGACTCATGTTTCTTGAGCAATCTCAGCCAGGGAGTTGTAAAAGGGAACTCACAGGATGTGTAGCAAAGCAGAGCAATCTCTGCTCGATCAAAAGACCTGCTCAGCAAGGGACAGGGGATGAGATGATGCAACGATCTTCAACCTCTGGTTTAGAGGGAGGTGAGATGTCAAATGTGAAAAATCTTTTAAAATACAACAAAGGTTTGCCTATTCTGCTTATAATAGTTAAAACACAAAATCCTGCCCCCGCACCACAGCACTGGATAAGGAACATTTTTAGGATAAACAGCTTATGTAATTTTTCCTTATAGAGTAAACATCCCTGTATTCCATGTTTATATTATCTCTGATTTAAAGACAGTTTTCCAGTATGCATACATTTGCACTGATTCATAACACAGCATTTAAAGAATCCTAGCAGTGTCTGATGCACCTACTGCTCTAATTTAACAAACTTAGTCTCACTAAATTGCATTTCTTTATAGAGGAGGTGAATGGGTGTGTAGTAATTTAAAGAAGATTCTTGCTATGAAGTCAGGGACTGTTGCCTTGGTGAAATCACGTATTTTAAAACCTGAAACATTGGAAAATTGTTTTAGCAAGAAAGGTAATTGACTCAGCTGGTAGTGAATATGTCTGGAACCTGAAGGTACCACAAGTATAATTCAAATAAAATCCTGAGTCAAGGTAAGATTGACTTCAAGATTTCACGTCTGTAAAACAACAACTATGCCTTGCTTTCATTTGATGGCAAAGCAACAATGATGTTATTGACATTTTCATATATTTGATCAAATCTGGTATCTTTTCAAACTGAAAAAATTCAAGTGTTTTCCAAAGCAATCCTCTTGCTGTGAAATCATTCATGACTCAGAAGAATTTACAGAAAGTGGTGGAAAGAAACTGCTGGAGGCTGCCCTGTGGATGCTAAAGAATGGGGCAAAGGTTCAGCATTGAAAAGAAAGGAAAAGGATCTTCACCAAAATATGATTTCTTACCTCCCAAGCATTCTTTTAATTTCTACTAACTCTCGTATTTTCAAAAATCATTTTCTCTTTCTCCAAAGGTAAACTTACAAGTAATATGGAATACACACAAGCAAAACTAATAGTCAAACCAATGAAACAACCAAAGCTGTCCTGGAAAACACCCCAATGAAACAAAGAAGTAAACAGTACCAAGTAGTGTTCCCCAGCTAGGAGGCCCTTTCAGGACTTGCCAGATTTTCAGCAGCATACCAGCTGTATTTAGGCAGATCTTACTGGCAATCTGGAGCATGAACTCTTTTTGGGTCAGCTGCACTACAACACCATTGAAACAAAACAGATTCCTGCCACCCACTTCTGTGTGCCCTTAGACTTGAGAGGAGACAACTTGTATAGTTTTCCCCTATTTCATTCTCTTCGATATGCAAATAGCCAAATCTCTTTTCAGAACAAAGGGAGCTTCAAAACCCAGGAAAGAATAACTGCTAAGAACTAAAAAATAATCAAAGGATATCTGGTATGTTAAATATAACTGCCAGGACTTCCACTTTTGGAGGAGGCTTCTGTTGTCAACATGTCTCTCACATTGTGGGTAAGCAGGTTAAAATTTGTTACCTATATTAAAAATTTTGTAGCCCAAGGTTCTGCTGGTCATGCAGAACCCTCATAAAGATAAGATCACTTGATACCACTGGTGAATTTACGCCAGTATTTTCAGATCTGTAAATGTGGCATAAATTGTATGTAGTCAATAAAGACATATACACGCACTCTCATATCTGCTGTACTGCAATAAATTTCCATCTTATGAGATCACAGGAAAAGTATGGAAGAAACCACAGTGTTTGAGTGTTAGAGACTGAATGGGGGAGAGGGGGTTGCTTTCATCATCCTTCATTACAAATTTTGCTACAATACTCCAGCAAGCAGTGCTGCTGGAGTAAATTAACTGTCAGCACATATTAACATAACTCTGTAAAACTTACTTATTTACTTCTTGACATAATGAAGCCTGAAGAAATGTCAGTCAGTCAAACGGCATTTGAAGATAAGTATACCTATTGGTTCTGGGTTTCTTTGTTGAAAACTAGTATTATTTGCGTCCTACAAATTAAGTAGTTTTTACGGACTGTTTCTTGTCTGTCCTTTAAAATATTCATTCTAAAAGACAGCAACTTTTGGTAAGTTGTTCAGTTAGGGAAGTTGATATGCCAGTCTCATTATTTGAGAAATTTAACAATCAGCAGCAGTAACAATACTCATTAAGTAATGTTATGACAGAGTGTGTAGAAGAAAAACAAAAGAGTAGAGGTTGCATCAGCTTTTCAGTGAATATAAAAATTTATTATCTCTTGAAGTACTTGATACCCATGGTTTGAGGTAATTGATTGTGTTGAGTCTTTTTAGATGAAAAAAGTTCTTTGTTTGCTTGTTTGTTTTTCAATAATCTAATAATCTTCTTTCCATATACATTGTTATCATAAGAATTTAGAGAAATTTTTCTAGTATAATTTTGGGTATTTCCAAAATGCATTTAATCTAATTTTTGCTTTTTTAAAGTATTTAGATGAGTGGAGCCTTAGCAATCACAATATTATTTCAAGGTTTGCTGGGGGTAGAAAAAAGGTAGGCTCTATATTGTAATGCAGCAGGGCCATAGGAATGTCTTGAATGTACTTCATAATTCTTAATGAGAATAACCACACTTTGCATACTTACACAGATGTTGAAATAATGTAATTAATTTTTTTGTTTTGCTTTTAGTTTGTTTGGTTTGGTCTTTGTTTGGTTTTTCTTTGTTTCTGTTTTGTGGGGAGAGGGAGGGAACATTTGAGAAATGCTTCTTTCTGGATACACTTCCACTAATCCAGCATCTCCTCTCCTTGCTCTCAGCTCTTTTATAGGAAAGAACTTCCTGAGTTCCAATTTATACTAAAGGTTTGTTTTGTAATACCCTTGAAAAACAGACAATTTCCCCATGGAAATGTCCATCATTATTCTGATATAAAGATTAATTAGAGACTTGGTTTTTACCACAGAAAAAGGAAGAGGAGGAAAGCACCAAATCAAAAAACAGAATTAACTGTGCTTCTTGCAATGTAGGATTTTTTTTCCTGATTATCTGGTGATTCAGGATCCCATGTTATCATCATACTCAGTCAGAATGGAATAGGAGATGGAAGAAAAAGGGGTTGCTGCAGGTGTGGAGGAAATACTTAGAGAATATTGTGTATAAAATTCCCTTAAACTAGTCAAAAATCATTTACTGTAGTCCAGCTGTTCATTTCCTTATTTTTCTTTTAAGTTTGGCATGAAAATGAGTATATTATTTTTGCAGAGGCTTTTTATTTTTTGGTTTTTGTTGTTGAGATGAGAATTATCAGATGCAGCTGCAGGATTGCTGTGCTTGGGAAGCTGAGAACAGCTAAGTTGAGAAAGAAGGAAACAGGATATGGGATGCCAAGAAAAATACAGTTATGTGTCACTAATATGTAGATTTTCAATACATTTTGTTCACTTTAGAAGAGAAAGAAAAGCAAATCAAAATGCTAAGCAAAGACAGATGTTAAATTCTCTATCAGAAAACCATTTTATTTATTTCAAATTGTCTCTGAGAATTTCATCTGAGTATGAAGTTACGCACCTTCAGCCATGAACTGTCAGATAATGGTGCTGATATATGTGGCTGGATAACTGTTCCCTCCTTTCCAGAGGTGGCTAATTTTCAGTGAAATGTAAAATGCTCCTCATAGGTGGGTCTCTTCACTGCATAATTGTTCAAGGCAGGATTCAGGAAAGCATTCCTCCCCAGGAAAGCCTAAAATGGGAGAACTAATTCTCTAGATAATTTTGAGTATAGGAAAACAAAAAGCAGTTCTTTAACTGAGATGCTGTAGGTCCACAAAACATATTGCACACACCAGCAGTATAGGTCTTTACAATTTTATACTATCATCTAATTACAGTATCTAAACATTACCTCATTGGTTACACCCATCCCAAAAAATTCCTGAATTTGAGTTGGTAGCCTCAAAACGACCACCCCTTCCTCTCCACCTTCATCTTCCCTATCCTTTGTGTCCTGCTCAATGCTTCTGAGTAATGACTAGTTGTTTCAAGTGGTGTGAACCTGTTATATCTTATTCTGAGTACATTTCTACAGATGAGGTGTTTTTCACCTTGATAAATTCTTTGTCCATTGAAATTTTTGTCAAGAAATATTAAAAAGCATTCTAGGAATCTAATACAAAGGTGTTTAGCAAACTAAAAGTATTAGCAAGCTATACTACAATTTTATATAATATGGATTTTAAGGCATCACATGCACATACTTATCTCCAACCATTTGCAGACATCAAGATACAGGTGTAATGATAGAATAGTTATGTACCACTTGCAAAAATTTTCCCTTTAAACATAGTTAGCAATTTAAAATTGTTGAAGCTAAGATATGATGTGTTTTTTACGTACTGAAAAAAATCAGGATTCAATTTCATTGGTCCTCATCTCACTTCTCTTTACGTATCTACAAAACAGCCTCTAAAATCTGACCTACAATTCTTGTGTCTCCTTGTAATAACTGAAAGGAAATGGACTGAGGTGATCTCTGTTGTTTAGATATCCAGCTTAGGACAAAATGAGCCTTGCTAGGCTAAAAGCAAAGAACAGGTATGATATATGTACAAAATGATGAATAAGATAAAGATGACAGCCCACATATTGGCATATAAAATTAAGACAACAACTGTGGAAATTATAGATAGAAAAGCTTTTTGACAAATATATTGCCAACAAATATGTACTTCACCAATGCCAGTGAAGTACATGGCAGGGACTAAATTATTTGTATTACAGATCAACTGTTTGATACCAGCTCCTTCTGGATTTTTGCAACTGAAAGGATTTGGGTTCATTTCTCTCCATTTGGTGTCTGTCTCCAAGTCTGTCTTTTTCTGATCTCCTTGCTTGTGTCATCTACCCACCTCAATATCTCAATTGCAAGGAATGGTGCAAGCATTCTTCTAATACTTGCAAGAGAAGTAATCAACATAACATTTTGCACCTAAGTTTTATACTTCTATTAATTATAAGCTTAAATGTCTCTCAGCTAGATATTAAGGCAATTAACTCTGGCCATGGTCAACAGGTGCTCCTTGGCCACTTCCTGCATCATGGGAAACGAGAACATGCTAAACATACTGAACCATGAATTTTCTGTCTGCATAGATGTTCAGAAACCAAGCTGTGCTTTGGCTCAAGTAGCCATGACTGACAGGAAGTCCAATGGTGAGATTCAGCTGTATAGGCGGGTTCCTGAGTTCAGGACCCTCTGCAGCAGCTCCCACCCAAGCCCTCAGCACCCAAACAGAGAGGAGGGGGTAATGCCAGGAGTATTAGGGGAAGATTTAAATGCCTCCAGGGAGTGTGAGTATGGCATGGCAATGAAGTCATAGCATGGCAGTTTGCACAGCAGTTCATGCAGGTAGGGTGAGCAGGAAGGGCTCCTCTCTGACCATCTGAGAGCAGCGAATAGAGGCAGCAGACTCAGTACCTGGTAAGGAAGAGCAAAGAGATCCATTTAGCACCAGTCCTATTAGCATACTAGTTTAAGCTTCCTCAGTTGTGGTGTTGACACACTATAAAGCTCAATCCCTTAGAGCTGTGGGAGTCACTGAACCGGCCATGTCTGAGGCTTCCAGCCAGCCAGACCTGCTGCTAACAGATGCAGCTCTCCAGGTCACAGGTTCTCAGGAGTGTCTGATGCCTCCTCATGATGCTGGGTCTGACAAACAGTTCTTTTGCAGAAGGTGTGCCATGGTTGAAGAGCTGTGTCAACAGGTGAAGGAGCTACAGGAAGAGAAGAATAAGCTTTGTAGTATCAGAGTGAATGGGCAAGAGAGAGACTACGTATTTTCAGAGGTGCTACAGTCTCAAGACTCATGGGAGTCTCAAACCTCCATTGCAGTTGAGAAGCAGGTGGACTCAGAACTCTACAGAGTAACTAGTCATGGGGCTGTTAGTCAAGGGTGTGCTAAAGATGAAGGCTGGAAGAGGGTCACTGCATGTAACAGGAGGAAGGTTCCTCTTCCTTCTCAGAATTTGAAAGGTAGGACTGGTACCTTCTACAATAGTATGAGGCTCTGAAACTAGAAGGCTAGACAACTCATAAGGTGGGTGGACATCCTTCTGAGGGAGTGGTCCCTCCTTAAGCAACACCAGCTCTACCCTGCATCACAACCTCCTCTGTTAAGAGGAAAAGAAGGATAGTTGTAATAGGAGACTCCCTTCTAAAGGGAACAGGGGGTCTGATATGCAGACTGGACCCAACTCATTGGGAAGTTTGCTGTATCCCAGGGCTTGGGTAAGGGACATTACTGAAAAACTCTCAGTAAAGAAAAGCATGGTCAGGCCTGGTTTACCTTGGGTATTTTTTTTTACAGGATAATGTGTGAGTGTGTATACTTTTGTGGTGGGTTGGTGGGGTTTTTCGTTGTTTGTTTGGGTTTTTTTTTGGTTTTGTGGGGGTTTTTTGGTG
>VXBX01002842.1:648487-756642 GCA_013400415.1 Scytalopus superciliaris
TTGTTTTTTGTGGTTTTTTTTTGGTTTTTTGTGGGGGTTTTTTTTTTTTTTTTTTTTTTTTTTTTTTTTTTAATGACATCAGAATGATTCATTTCAGCTATCTACCAAATGATGTTACAATTAGCAAATATCCGTTACTTGCTTTTTTTATAATAGATCACGACTGGTACAGTTAGAATAGGCATTGAGAAATGTAGCAGCACTAGGTGGTAAGCAAATGCAGGCAGAGATAATTTCAAAGAATTTTTAACCTAAATCAATAGAAAAACCTAAATCAATAGAAAAACCTAAATCAATAGAAAAAGTGTATGTTATTGTCCTCATTCTGCAGATGAATAACCTACAATTTTAGCAGGATGTCTGTACTAGACTTTAGTCTTATGTCTCCCCAAAAAACCTTCTCTTCTTGCTTGGTGTCTTATGGAGAGAGGACCTGGGCTATGGTGTAAGAAGAGGGCTCATGCCCTCTGAGCTGCTACTTCTTGGTAATATCAGTGCCACACACTGGGAGAAAAGCCCCCTGTCTGCTTAGCCCACTGCCAGAGGACTCACTGCAATGAGAGCTGAGCTCTGTGAGACTATTCAATTGTGTTCTTAGGACATAAGGGCCATACCCATGACCACCAAAGTACTGCTTAAGACATGAAGAAGGAAGGGATGCTGGAATATTGACAGAGGCAAACATGACTTTCAAAAACAAACCAACCAAGGCTGTAAAGAAACTTTCCTGTCCAAGTGAGACTTACCTTCAGCTCTATTTGTCCTGTGCTGTCCAAGACACAGGAGGGGCAGAATGAGCTGGCTGGAAACACCTCTTGGAAATCTGTGCTGGCACTGAGACTGCTGGAGCAAAAGCAAAAGTATAAAGAAGCTGTGTTAATTTCAAGATCCATTAGGCACAGAGGACCTGCTCCTGTTGCCAGTGAAGTTTAACTCTCACTGACTGTAAAATTCTCATGGGTTGCAGAGGTGCAGGATCAGTCAATGAAGAAAGAATAACCAATTCTCTGTGTGTAAAAAGAACATTATTGAGCCAGACTTTTCTTTTCCAATCGTTAAACAGACTATTTTCCAAATTCTGAGCATGGCAGATACAAAACTTCAGGAAGGCAATTTACCTGAATATAGTTGCCATGTAAGTAACAAGTTTACCAGGTTTGGGGCCTGAAGCAATCCAATATTTTAATGAGGATGTCTGTAAAGTAGCATGGATTCTTCCATCAAGTGTCTAATCTAATGCATCTACTTTCATGATAATGGCCTAAGGCAAGTATGAAAAATTAGAATTACATTAGGAAAATCTGACCAAACAAAGCCTTCACAATATTTCAGCCAGGAGCTCCTGATTCAGTTCCTCACATGTTGTACTTTTATTGAAGAGCTCATGTGCAGCATAAAGACAGTAAAATATCTGTCAATACCTTTCTACTTATTTGACATTTAAAGACTCTCCTGTTCCATTATCTTTAATTTACTTCACTTCATGACATTTTTATCAACATCAGCATTAACATGGCAGATTTTACAACTAATACACTTAAAAGGTACAAAGATGTCAGGAACATCAATTATAAAAAAAATTACAGCTCCTGCTTTATCTCATAGGTAATTAAATGAGCGGTAATTATTAGCCTACATTCATTAGATTCATTCTCTCATGACCTCCTCAGTTTGGATTATTGTAATTCTTGGTATGTCTGTCTGCCAAGGCAACACATTGGCAGCCTTGAATGCAATCAGAAAGCCAGAGGTAAGAGGACCATTAAAACCCACATTATTTAGACCTTTTATAATTCACTGCAAATGAGTTCGCTATTATCTGTTCATCATAATTTTGCCATAATTCCTTGGCAATTTGCTTCCAGGTTGTTGTCACTTCTGGAGTTGTCTGTTAAGCAGTTAATGGTGTTCAGAGCTGGGTGGCTTGGAATGACAGATCTGATTTGTACAGTGGCATGCCAAGCATGCTTATGGGTGATATGGGAAGCATACTTTTATCTTCTTTGTATTCATTTTGCTTGTACTATGACCCTGCTACTTGGAGATCAGAACTAGAGATGGTTTTATTTTAGTGATAGAAGAAGTAAATAAGGAGGCTAAATTTATAGAAAGTGAAAATATTTCATGCAGACAGTGTGGAAATGACACCCAAGAAGCAAACCCATGTGATAATGAGACAATAGATACAGAACTAATAGTATCTTAGATGGCATTTAAGTGCGCGAAACGTAGCTTCCTAGGCATCATCTAATGAGGTTTTGTTTAAATTTCTGTATGTCTTCAATTCTTCAATTTCTTGATTACAGCGCTATTTGATCCCTGCCTTTAGGGGCACAGCTTTGCAGAACTCCTCAGGCTGAAAGATGGTCTGGCCTCCAAAAATCACATATAAGACTCATCTGTTGGTGAGGTTTTGGCTGAGTATCAAATTTCAGTCTATTATTCAAATTGTCCAAACAGTGCCTCTGGTTTGGTAGACATTGCCTGTGATATGAAATGTGATGTTACAGAGAACTCTGTGAGCTCATCCCCACTGTAATCAGGTACCTGTGCTTTAGATCTTAGCAGAACAAGTTAGTAGAATTGGAAATTATATTAGTTTTGATGTGTAGTTTCAAGGTATTAGTCCTGGACAAGAGCAAAATTATTTAATCTTTGGAAAAAAAATCTCATCAGATATCAGTTAAACCCCCCCCAAACTCACTACAACTCACTACTGTTTTATTTTTATAAACTTATCTTTGTATGCTACATGTAGTTCAAAATCTTATCAGAGATGGCGCCAGATCTGTTTTTTTTCTAAGACACAGATTGACATTGTCATGAATGGCATTTGGACCAAGGGCAACCCAAAGGAGGTGAAAATAAAATATTGCATGTCTCAAATATTGTATCTTCTAGGGCTGTCAGCAAAACACAGGCATTACCTCTGTCCTGTTAAGAATTGATGGAAGAGCTAGAATCCAAGCCCTTTGAATTTCCAGAGAAATTAAAAGTATTTCCTCTTGCTATAAGCTGCTCAAGCACGCAAGGGTAACACAGATTCTTAATAGAAGGGGGTGGATTAGAGTGAAAAAACCTGAAAATATTTGTAAATATGTATATGTAGGTTTTATTTTAGAACAATTGAGTTGCAAAGGAAAGCAAGTATGTAGCTGTAAGAAAATGTATAAGAAAAAGAAAGAAATTATAAACCTAGAAAGTTATGTAGTCACTACCAGTTGAATCCAGCCATGAGACTTGCAATCGCAGTGTCTGCTGGTTGAAGTGATGGTTGCTGTCCTGTCAAAGGTCTTAATCTGTTGGGGATGGGTGAAGTCCACAAAACTCAGAGATTTCTTGAGCCATATATGCTCAGGTTCAGGTGGACACCTAGTATCTCCCCCGGGGCGGGCAGTTTATACACTGTGAGTCATAGGATACTATGGAAGTCTTTGATGGTCTAAGTCATTACAGCTGTCTATTATGTCAATTTAGTTGAGTCCACTATGGCCCATTATGGCCCCTCAGCAAAGGTGAATACTTCCAGGCTGCCTGTGAGTGTCTCAGTGCTTCCCTGGAGGGGAATTATCACAGTTGAGTCCTTTGTGTGAGGAAAAAGAAACAGTACCTTGCCTCTTTCCTTATCTTGTTTCACACCCAGCTTATAGGGTGAGGTGTTGGGTATGCAGTTAGCAAAACAGCCTGCTGTTTGTTTGAGCCATTAGCATTAACAGCCCCATCTCTCACAGGAGGGGCAGAGTGTACTAATGAGTTTGTGGGTTATGGCCTCCTCCCAGCCTTGTTTACTTCTCCTTAAACTTGAGGTGAGACTTAACTTGCAGTCCAATTCCCTGAAATCCAGGAGGCATATTCAAGTGGGGAGTGGGCTTTAGTGATATTAACAATGTTCAAGCCATTAACCATTTCAGTCTCCCACACCTCTGATGCTTTTGCATGTGAAAAACTTCTAAAATAAAATAAAATTAAAATATAAACCCCAAACACCGCTTATACAAATTAGAAAGTCTAATATGGAGAGATACAGAGGAGCAGCCCACAGCAGTGTCTTTGGACCATATATGGTCACCTTTACACTCATGGAATAGCCCCTTACTCAGAAAGTGATCTCATTAAAATTTATGAGAGTGGTCCCATAGTATTGTTTCACTTGATTGCATGCTGAAGCTGGCCATTGCATTGAGAGAGAACAGAGCTGCCTATGGGAACTTGGAAAAGTACCCAGTGTAACCATGTGTGTTTTCTCAGAACTTGCAAGGCTACATTTGAATATGCCCATTTATTTGGGGAACTGCTGTGCCTACAAAATGAATAAATAGCATAAGCCTGTGCACTTGTGTCTGTTGTCTACTACTCATAACTCAGGTCCAAAGGCACAAATATGTGTGTCGATGGTGCTCCCCAAAACAGAGGACTGTTGTTTGACAATTTAGCCCTATCTGTGTGTAGTCTGACTTGCTGTCATTACCAAAACAATGTCCATAAAAAACACTCTATTTTGGGACCTTACACTGGGGTAAAGCAGATATCATTTATTTAACTTGTATTGATTAAAAGGGATTATACTAATTCCTGTAAAATGGTCAGGTTATATTAATTCCTCTAATAATAATTCATGTAGAAATTAAATGCATATTATTAAATAGTTTCCTAATAGAGAGCCAGTGTCTCATTAATCTTGAATGTACCAGCCTGAGGATTCTAAGGATGTCACATGATAATGAAAATTTGAGGAATACCATGTACAGCCCACTGAAATGATTCAACACCCTAGTTCAGATGTAAAAAAATATATACCTTTCCCAGCAAGGTGGGCATTTGACCATGGGAAAGAGTCATATATTAAAGAGTAATACAATGCCAAAAAATCATTATTAATTACTTTCTCTGTTTGCTTCCCAAGATAATAAACCCAAAGTAATTTAAAGACCAAAATCTCTCTGTGTTTGTAAGCCTGTATTTATGTCTTCAGAAAGATGACTTCTGCACTCAAGAGGGCAGAAAATTGGTTCTCATACACCCCTACTCATTTAAGAGTAAAACACTAAAATAATATCCAGAAATGAATTTTCCTGTTGTAATGTCAATTTTAGCTTTTTGCCCATTTCCCACTGAACTGCCTACATAGTACTGTATTACTCAGTGTAACAGACAGCAATCCCAGAAGCTGTCTGTGTAGAATTCCTGCCTATGCAGATAGAAGGCCTCTGTTCCACTAAGTAAATCCAATTTCCAAGGAGAAAAGGAACCCTATTTTTCAGTCCCAGCCATCTGGAATCCTCAGAAGTGAGTTTGCATGTGATAATCCACTTACAGGGAGGAGTCCTTTGAAACCAAAATAAAGTTTCCTACTAAATTCACTGGGCTTTGGTTCAAGGTCAAGATGAGGAAAAGCTTCAGATATTAAAGGCAGAAAGGACCACGGGGGTCACATATCTTGACTTCTTGTAGTGCAAGATGTGTTTCCATCAAGTAATAGATACATCAGGACAGCAACTTTTCATCAAGGCACTTCACATCTCTGAGAAAGACAATTTTAGTATAAAGAATTTGAATGATAGAGGACGTGGAATATACCAAATACTGGCACTGTTAATTAACTGCTGGTAAAAACCAGACACTTTATTTCTAGCCTGCTTTTGTCAACTATTATCCAATCTCATGATGTCTCATAATGCATAATTTTTTAAAGGGATAACCAGTGCCATAATCATGCTGCTAGTATTTTGCATTCATACCAAGTGATGGATCTGGCAGTATGAGTATCAGGAATAGTCTGAAAAGAGTAAAATTTTGTTTCACTTCCCCAAAATATTTTACTGGTGTACTTTGAGTAATACAATCAGTTCAGTGATTTGAAGAAGATGACTCTTCAAGGGCACAGGTAAAGAGTTCTGTGAATAAACTGCAAGTGAAAAATTGATGCAGAAGACAAGTAATACATAGAAACTCTGCTGTGCATTAATGAGAATGCTGCTAAGTGTCCATAAAGTTATTCTTGTCTAGAAGCAGGAGTAAGATCAAATCAGGCTTTATTTTACTAAGTGTCACATTTGGTTGAGAAGCAAATGTAGTTTAATTTTGCTTCAGACACAGACTCTCTGAATGCTTGTATTACTGGTCTTTCTTTGGACATAATCATATAGAATGATTGGTACTTATAAATATTAAGTGTGAACTATTGTCAGAATCTGACCCAACTTCCATTGAAATGGATGACTTTTTCCTACTGGAAATATTACTGGATTGTGAGGATAAGTTCCTTGATGATATTCAGATGCCTTGCAGAGTACTGGCTAAGTGGAAGGTAAATTCTCTGTGAACTTTGATTCACATTAAAGCTGTGAGTTCAGCTCTGATGACTTTCAGTGTCACTGGTGTAGATGACTGCACCTCACACTAGAGCAAACATCTACATCCGATGTAGGAATCACACTGTAATCTTCACTGAGACTGTTGGTTATTTTTATCCATTTGCTGTAATCAGGACCTGTATGCCCAGTTCAGCTATAGATACTTGCATTGGAGACACCTGAAGTTAGATGGATTGAATCCTATCTTGGGTACCTATTGCTTTTGACAGTTTCACTAGACACTGGCAGACATACCAAGGTGCCCCTGTTAGATTTATTGCAATGGAAGGTAGGGGTTTAAATGCCTGTTAGGTTGTGGGCTTAAATGATTAAATGCCCGTAGAAACCTTACCCACAATGCATGCCACCTGCAAAGGGTGACTTATGCTGCAAAAGGCATGAATCTTTCATGAGTTGCTTCTCTCTCTATTTACATGATAGAATGGTAACAGTGACTGCCTGAAGCTGGGACCATGAATCCTCCCTATAACACTTGAACTTTTAAGTTCATGTGTATGTCGTTACAGCACTGCCAGCTTTGTACTTTAAATGGAGCATTTGCATCAACAAATGCTGTCCTATGAAAGTATTAAGTAGGGAATTTATATTGTTTTATGCAGTCCTGAATGAAAAATCCCCATCAGATATTAACTAATGAAATGTGCTAAATTCAGCTTAAATGCTTCCTGGTTTCTGCTATTTAATAACATATAGCAGGTTATCACTAATTCTCCCTTTGTTAATATATAAATATATAAATACTGTAACTGTATTAATTGTATAATTATTACTTCAGGCATTTTTAACAACATATTCTACAGAGAAGAGATTTTAAAATAAAAGTCTAATAGTAGAGAACATATAATACAGAATAAAAGTTTGTTTCATTACCAGTTTGAATTGGCCTAACCCTTATAGCAAAATACCCCTGTCACTGTAATACTGCACTTTGTAAAGGGATTACTAAAAATTAAAAGATTTCATTCTCCTCTGCAACCTTGTTGTAGCAAAGAGGTTTCACAGTCTCCTGACTTCTCTAGTGCTGATAGAAATATATTTGTCATCTAAATATGCCAGGAAAATGTTCCAGTGGAGATTATGGGGTAGCTGGTGTGCCACTGTGATTTGCTTAATTCAAAGTGGTGCTTGAAAGAGACATTTAATCTGCAGTGGACAGAAGCTGCAATGCTGATACTGAAAATGACATTTAGCAACAATTTCTGATGGCTTTTTCTGAAAGTGGCTTGGGAAAAGCATCTCACTGATACCAGTGATGGAGTTAAGCTTCTGAATTTTACATATGAAGATTGTGGAAGAAGAACTATATTTAGATGAAAGGGATTCTCTTCTTCTAATACCATGCAACCAAAAAATCTGAGGTTCTTCGTTTCAGTCCTGACTCAAAATGTTCGATGCTAATTTTTTCATTACTTTCACTGACCTCTCTGGAGACCAGTAGAAAGGCTGCCTAAAGATCAAAGGTCCAGAATTAAATGATATTTACATGTGTAACGTCCAGTCATTTAATGGAATGATTTGCTGATTTTAATTGAAAATTAAGATGCTAAATACTTTTAAGGATCCCATCTTAAATGATTTTAAAAAAACCCGAACAACTAAATAAAGTCCTGTGTTAGGACTGAATGCTTCCTTTTTTTCTTAAACATTTGAGTGAGTGGTCAGTTATTGTAACGGTCAAAAACGAGACACTTTTCCAGGGGCAGTGGACAAGAATCTGTTTATTAATTACACATCTCGATGTATATAGACATATTACAGTGAGGAGGCTGAGTTATGCTAAGAACTGGGATGGGACATTACAATTAGGAGAATACATTATGTTAACTAAGGGGGGGACAGAGGAATCCACATTTATGACCAGGAGGGCAAAGGAAACAATAGATGTTGCTACAGTGGTTTCAGTTCCAGCTGGGGCATACCTCCTATCTCCTTGATGGAGACAGGAGTCCACAGCCTTGTCAAATGCACATAAGGCCTGTCTGGAAAGGAGCCATCCTATCATGATAGGATTAAGCCTTATCACCTTGGAGGTTTCTGTGTTTTGCAGTATTTATATCCTCACAAGTTATACTTGCATTAAGACAAACACCTGGAACTCCCATCACATCATCTCACTGTGTGTGCATCAAGGGGCAAAGTTCCTAGAAGTCAAAAAAGCTCAATTTTTCACTGGCTGGAAATCCAACCAAAGGTGTTGAACTATCAGCTTCAGTTCCTACCTCTGGCTCCACTTTCTGCACCCTGATCCTGGTTTTCATGAAATCTAACTCATCAGCCACCTTACAAAACTCAGCACAATGCACCACCTGGTTAACTTCATCTGCCCTGAAATTCCGATGGGCCATTAACATAAGTTTGATTGCATATAGTGATAGAGTAGAAGAAAAGGATTTATATAGAAGAGGCAGTTGAAGATTCATCAGTAGCTTTAGTGTAAATAGATTTTATAGAATTCATACATACCAAAGCAAACCTGAGGTACTGTTAGTAGACCCCTTTGAAGATAGACATGAGATAGTGGGTACAGCATAGAGTTTATTGAGATATCTGGATAACCTCAAGAAAAAAACCCCACAGAGTAGGGTAAAAAGTCACAAAAGACAAAGGGAAAGGGACTCATAGTCACTGTGACACAGAGAGGGTGTGTGTTTGGTTTGCTTTCCAATGAGTCTTGCTGATAGAGGGGAGGAAGTGCAGGGGATGGGAATAAATTTGAGTGAGCTGGATTTTCAAGAACCAAAGCAATTTCTGTCCAGGCAAAAAAGAGACAGAAATGAAGATTGATAATTCAGCAATAGAAGCAGGAGCACAGTGTAGAAAGATAGTTATGGATGGTTAAAACTTTCTAACTAGTTATAGATAGTGCCTGGAAAGCCTACTTTAGGGCCTTAAGCATGTGCTTGATTTTAATGAGATTTATGCCCAGGCTAAATGGGAGGCATGGTGCAGGGACTTTGGTGAACCAGGATCAAAGAGAGAAAACTGTCAATTACTTTAAGAATGGTGATTTTTTTCATATTCTTTTAAGCATACAAGAATAAATTCCAGATTTTTGTCAGCAGTAGCACTTTAGTAGGACGATAAAAACCACACTGACTACAACCTTCCTGGTATTGGTTTCTACATGTGGACACAAGATCAGAATCAGAGGTTAGTTATTAAAATTTGGAAATGAAGAAGAAGCAAAAGCAAACACTGTCAAAAATTGGATGAGAAGTCTGAAGAAAGAGGGTTGCATTACTGATGGTAAAGGAGGGACAGAAGCAGTGTAAGAAGTTTTTAATGCATAGAAACACTAAGAATGAATATATTATAAACAGTCCAGACATAAAGCTAAAAAATAAAATACAGGAAACAGAAGAAATACAGATTAAATCTTGAAAACACTGGAGGGAGGAAAACATAAGCTGGTCAAGGACAATAGGAATGTGTATTGGACTGGAATGGCAAGTTTTGGTAGTGGAGAGACTGGTGGGTTGGTGTCTGTGAGAGACTGCCAGACGCTTCCCCCATGTCTGACAGAGCCAATGCCAGCTGGCTTCAAAACGGAGCTGCCACTGGCCAAGGCTGAGCCCATCAGTGACAATGCCTATGGAATAATTGCTTCAAGAAGGGGGCAAAAGCTGTTGTGACACAGCAGTCAGAGAGGGGAGCCAGAATATGTGAAAGAAACATCTCTGTGGATGCCAAGGTCAGCAAAGGAGTTGCAGTCTTGGAGCTGGAGCAGAGACTCCCACGTAACCTGCGGTGCAGACCATGGGGAGACAGGCTGTCCATGTGTGACCCATGGAAGTCCAGCATGGAGCAAAGATCCACCTGCAGTCCATGATGGACTGCATGCCAGAGCAGGTGGATGCCCAAAAGAGGTTGTGACCTGGTGGGAAGCCCATTCTGAGCAGGCTTCCTGGCAGGACTTGTGACCACCTTGGAGAACCCATGCTGGAACAGTTTGTTCCTTGAGGACTGCACCCTGTGGGAGGGACCCACGTTGGAGCAGTTTGTGAACTGCAGCCCATGGGAAGAACTCACATTGGAGAAGTTCATGGAAGACTGTCTCCCGCTGAAGTGACCCCATGCTAGAGCAGGGGAAGGATGTGAGGGGTACTTCACTGAGGAGGAAGGAGAGGCTCAGACCAATGTGTGATGAACCAAATGCAGGCCCCATTCCTCTTTCCCCATTCCTCTGTGCTGCTGTAGGGTGGAGGAGGCAGAGAATTAGAGGATAAAACTGAACCTGAGAAGAAGGAATGGGTAGGTGTTTTAAGATTAGTTTTTATTTCTCATTATCCTACTCTGACTTGATTAGTAATTGTAGAGGCCCATAATAATAAATTATTTTTTCCCCCTCTAGTTGAGTCTGTTTGTGACAATAAGGGGTGACCGATCTCTACATTTTCTCTCCTCTGTCCAGCTGTGGGGGAGAGAGTGATAGAGGGACTTTGGTGGGCACTTGGTGTTCAGCCAGTGTCAACACACAACAGGCTGACATGCTGCACAGCGTTAACAAATTTTACTCCCTCCAGGGAGGTGTTTGTTTTGTGTTTTCATACTGCCGTGAAAGTGTGTGCTGTTGCTCACCGAGCAGTACTTCAGCCAAGTGCCCCCCTTGCTGTTTTCATGTTGCTGGTCCTCACACTCCCTCTCTGCCCTCTTCCTTCTTCTTTCATCCTTCTTGCTTCCCTAGTACTTTTCTACTTACATGTGTGCAAGAGTATTGATAATTTGCACCCATGTTTTTCCACCCCTCATGTCATATTCCCCTATAGATAACTTGGCATGAAAAGGAAAACTGGAAGGCAAATAGGAAAGCAAAGACCAAGACATTTCAACTGTGCTCTGTCTTACATAGATAGGAAATACTCTGTTAAAATGAGGCAACACTATATAACCAACATGAAACATCTCTGCCCTACCTTATCTCCTTTCTGTCTCTAGGTTGCAGGGTTCTTCTGGCAGGAGAGTGAGTATTTTAGCATGTTCATACTGCAGCCAGGACTGGAGGGCTTTCATATCATTATGAAAGTGCTGCCAAAACACAGGTAATATTTATAATACTGATAAACAAACCCGTATGTCAACCTTTTTTTTTTTGTAATGTCTAAATAAAATAATAATAAAAAAGAAGTAAAAATGTATGTCAAATTTTATTTCATTTGTTTAAATAAATAATAAATAAAAGGAAGCTTCCTACCCTCTAAGATGCCAGATATATAAACAAACACAGTATTCAATATATCTTCACTGTTACTAGGCAAAACAGTGAGGCCAGCAGCTATCCTACATTTTGAAATCCCAAACAACTGAGACTAAATAAAAGAATAGTTAGGAATAGTCCAAAATTAGTGCTGCCTAAAAGTTTTCCATGCACGTGAACAGACACAATGATCCTAAATTTAGTTAAGCTACAGGTATTTCTACCAACCTCGGTGCTCCTGTATCATTCTTACTAAGAGCGGAGAGACAGTTTATTGCAAAACAACACTTCAACTGTAAACCACAGTGAAATACATATGTGAAATATTATATGTTTACCAGCAGTTGTGCAGTAAATACATCATAGCCCTTATGAAGAACAAACATAAAATGTAATTACACAGACTGTTTGTCAAGATGCATGTTTAGGTCGTGTAAGCATCTGAGCTCTTACTAATGCTAATATTGCTCACTCTGTGGTGGTGCCCATGTCAGAAATGTCTTACAGGTCTTACATAAATGTACTGAGCTAGACCTTGCAGTGCTCCAGTTATTGCTGGCACAAATGATAATGTTTTAAAGCTAATGAAACTTTTTCCAGCTTTTCCCCTGAAGGTGGAGGAGAAGGGAGCAATGGTCTGCCCAGGGGACCTATGGAAGAAGGATTTTGCTGACCTGCCAGTGGCCAGGACTCCTTGCATGCACTTAGAGCTATCAAGGTCAGTGAAGGCTTATCTCTTAGGCAGAACTGCTGGGGCAACTGCACAAAGGGCTTGGCTGGGAAGTTTGATTACGAGGCAAAATAAATGATCTTACTCTGATTCACTCTGCAGGGCTTCCTCCTCTTTAAATTTATTTCTGTAGGCATATTCTGAGTGTAGGCACAATAGGCAGGTAATTTAGGTAATCGGAGTCATCTTGATTGGACCAGGCAAGGGCATTTGAAGTATTGATTGTAGCCTCTGTGTGATGCAATTAAAGTCAGTAGGCAGAATTCATCCATAAATCTTGGGTGAACTGGAACCATTCTTCTGCCCTTGCTCGAGGATATACACAGATTCTTAATGTACCAAAAGTATCTTAAAATGACATTTTGCTGTCAATAAAAAATTAGCTGCTAGTGTTGTCCATGTAAGAGCTTTCCTCTAAAGAAAATATTCTGTTACTGAAATCAAGATAACAAAAAACCCTATCTAATAATACCCACCTTTCTGTGGGTCAACAATAAGGTCACCATCTTGTAATGAAATATATGTTTCATTATACTTGATGAGATATATGCATTAATTTCTGAGACAGCAGTGGACAGTTTGTGATGACATCTATTAATTTCCTTGCTTTTAGTATTTGTGCTTTGTTAGGAGGGAAATAGCTAACTAAATTGGGTTTTGAAACCGGGTTTTACATATACTGCAAATGCATTCTTAAATACATTCTCTCTTGACATAGGAAGACAAAAGCCCTATCTGCATTGTTGTCTGAGGCACAAAACCTGCACAATGAAAATCCCAACAGAAAGCTAAGTGGTTCAAGGAAATCATATGGGGAAGAAATACACAAATCTTTTCTTTAGAGACCTAAGTGTATAGTATGTAGTAGTCATGTGGGCTCACTTTGTTGGAACTGTGGAGCAGACTAGACACTCCAGGGAGTAATGCATCCTACTTACCTCCAACAACAAACTAGACAGTGACTAGCTCATTGACAGGACAAGAATGAGTGAGGCTCAGCCAGGGCAAAGTGTACCTGTTTGTTGCATCCAGCAGGGACAAGCAGTTTTCCACTTGAATGGCCTGTATACGAAAAGTATGTTGCTCTCTGCTAAGAGGCTAAAAAAGCTCTTTTGAGAACAAGTCTGCATTCATTTTGCTTTATGGAGGCTTATAACTATGAAACTTCATTTCATAAACCAACTAACTTACGGCTAGAATTTAGACTTTTTAGTATTATTTTGTTTTCTTTGTATATACAATCCCTGGTAAAAATCACAAGCACTGCATAAATACCATGGCCTGGATCCAAAAAGATGAATTTCTGGAAGAGGAAACAATAGGAGAGTGAGCTAAGAAATCCTTTTTGCTGTTGTGACCATCATACAGTATTGTAAATGTGCATGGTATGTTGACAGATGCATATGCAGCTCCCTGAATTAACGTCAGAGCTGCAGTAAGACTTAGGGTGCTTAGTTTCCTATAGGGTGACTTAGGGCGCTTAATTTCTTATAGGGCAGTTAAACTTACACTGAAATACATACATATATATATGAAGAGTTCATGCCTAAATGCTTTTGGGGATGTGGCCATACAAGACAGATGATGAAGAAATACTGTTTGTGTCTCCTGGATCCATGAGGAATTAAGGAAGAGTGGAAGGAAGGGATTTTTTTCAAGGTCATGCAAGAAATTTTTGTCAGCAGACAGAGAAATTAAACCTGTATCTCCATCCCAGGCCCAAGGCACTGTGTGATAGGAGGTAGGCACATCTGTGTTTGAATCTGTTGCCCACATGTATAGATGTAGTACTATAGAAGATACAGTAGCATTCTGCTCAGCTCTCAGGTGGGGCTTCTCCTGTAAACCCTGTGTTACATCTGTCATTTCTGTGTAAATATCCACAGGTGTCTTAGGTGGCACTGTAGGTTTCTGGGCAAGCAACTGAAACAAGTTCTAAGTGTTTAAGGATGAAATATAAAATAATTAAGTGGGGGAAATGAGCCTGAGAATTAAATATTTGACTGGATTACTTGAAAAAAAATTGAGGAGTGGAGTAATCTAAGCAAAAAGTAACAAAGCAGAATATTCCCAGTTTATAGACCTAATACAAGGGTTTTTTTTCCAGAGAAATCTGGAAGAGGGTGTTATATAAAGCAGACAAATAGGCTTGGATAAATAGCACTTTTCAAATGACAAAGCAGACAAATTATGATACCAAATTTATGATACCTAATCTTTAAAACCTTTTAGAATCCTTCAGAATCCTCTAATGTACATTTTCTGACAGCTTGAAGACATTCAGTTTACCATTAGTTACTTTTCTAGAAGCCGTGATCTGTATCTCTAAGTTGGATAGTGTTTCCATAATGCTGCTGCCTTTTGCTCAGTTAGGAAATTCCTCTGAATTCTGTTTGCATGCAGTTACTAAATGTCAAAAAGGAAACCAACTCTCATTACATTTTGACAGTATAAGATTCTGAAACCTCTTCCAAGAAAAAAATTCATTCTTAACTAGGATTATAGCAAGATAGATACTTTGTTATGCAAATGTGCTTTTCTGTGCAGATATTATAATCCACGTTGGAAATTTCCTTGAACTCTAAAGCCACTTTATTTTGGATTCACAGAGATCTAGTTGAAAAACAAAATAAGCTCTGAGATAGAATTTTTGAGACTGAATAGAGAGAATTAAGTGGATACCAAAAGTCAGCAATATAAATGTTTCTAGTATCATTTTGTTTTGCCTGAGGATCAATTTTTCTCAAAGGTACTGGATTATTTTTTAACTCCTGGATGAGTAAAAAATTGAGTGCTTGTGAAGTTCATTTCCTACTCTATACAAACATCTCTTCCATTATGGAAAGTTTTAAGAATCCTGTCTACAGAATCCAGTTTAAAAATGTAATCTTGATGCCTTCAGTTTCCAGAATGTCAGTTTTGTTATGTGGTTGCCACCTAGAATCTGCAGCAACATCTTTTGTTATGCAACTAACGTGTTAAATGATGATTCTGTTCTTTATCTGACCCCGAAGGATTGGTGGCTAATTTTGGACCTATGACTCGGTTTGAACATGTGTATAAGAGTTCTCTTCAATAATTTGTTTCTTTCATAGAGTATTTTAAGGATGTTAGTATGTATTTTGTCTTTATTTCCACAGGCTCTTTCCCTGGAGATATATAAGACTCCATCTGTTCCAAACAGCTGCCAAATACTTTTGTGAGTGTGTGTGTGCCTATGTATAAATAAAAATACACTAGTAAGAAAGCCTGAGACTTTAGTTGTGATCTCACCTGCATCATTATAATGCAGGATTTTATATATTCCTGTGTCTGAAGCAGAGCTATTACCCTTTCTTTCTCACCTGAGATAGTAGGCTGAATGCCAGCTATCTGTCTGTGCCTCCTTGTAAATATGCAGAGATTGTTTTTTCCTTTTTTAATTGTAGACAGTATTTGGTTCTCCAGGAGGGATGGATATAGGCAGGGATTGATATTGCAGTTGTTATAGGGAGATTGTAGAGAGATGTAGTTGTTTTTGGTGTCTTGACAGCTCAGAGTTTTGCTGGATCTGTCAGCTCTGATCTACAGGTGACTGTGGTAAGTTGGTTTGCGTGGTGATGTTTCCCTTTCTGAAGCATGCTGTTACACTTACCCACAGCACCGCTAACTTCAAGTCAGTCTGCTGTGACATGGACTGTACTGGTCTTTCCTAAACAGAAAAGCAGTTCAGCATCTTTTGATGATGTACAACACAGTGTTCTGCTTGTTCACCCTATACTAGTGGATGATGCTGGTGTTTCAGTTTCTTTAACATCTTCCTGTTCCTTTAGAGACACCATTCAAGGTAGACATAACTTCCAGCAAAGCCCTAACCAAGCTGGCACTAGCCTTCTTTAGAAGCACACACTACCCATGGAGTAGATTTTGTTTTCATCATTACAGAGCATGTAACGAGATTATTAACACAGAGACTTATGAGAAACTAACTACTTAACTTTGGAGATGTTAGTGCTTAAATTATTATACAAAAAGAAGTCTATCACATAGCAATGTGATAGAGCATCTTTTTTCAAGTGTGCTTCATGCTATTCAGTAATTTTGCCTCTGTTGAAGTTCTTTGGAGTTTTGAAAGAGTTTTGACAATACCCCATTGTTTGACAAACCTGCTCCAGAAAAGGTCTATTTCAGTATAGTTGTATATGGTTTAATTCTGAAATCAGTTTCAGCTGATTTCTCCAAAATGAAACACATCTTCCTGAACTAGAAAACAGATCTCAAAACACAGACTCAAGTTAGTGAGCTTGTGCAGTCACTTTGCCTTGTCGTGGGTAATATGTATGGATAAAATAAATAAAAGCTAACAACATTTAATTTAACATATTCATTTACTTTTCATAATTTATGGCACTTGTTCTCTTGCTGGTTTGAATTTTGGTTGTGAAATTATCATATACATATTTCCCATACACAGTGCTTTTCTTCTTATTTGAAGAAGCAGAAGACAACATGTAAATAAAAAAATTTTGCTGTTTTTTAAAAAAATATTAATTCTGCTTGGCACTTACATAGAATTCTACATAATCAAAGTACTTTATTAATAGGAATTATTGAATCCTTATACCATCCACATTAAGGAAAACAAGTAAATATTGCTATCTTAATTTCACCCAAAAAATGTGAGCTAAACAGATTAAACTGTGTGTCCAAGGCATCAGAAATGATTTCAGGGCAGGATCATTTCAGGATCCAACAGCTACTTTCAAACCACTCTAGTAATTGTTCCTCCTTTACTGAACTAATGACATTTAAGAAAAGAGTAAGGATATTTTCTTTAGCTATTTCAATTATTTTTTTTTTAACAGCAAAATCTGCAAAGAAACCTTTCAGTAAGTCAGAAGCTTAAATAGCTGCAGATACATGTTTTTCTACCTTCTACCTCACTACTGAAAAGGATAAAACTAATCAGGAATTAGGTTTTCAGAGAATAACTTAGCCTTGTTAGGCATACTTTATTGAACTCCATGCACTTATTTGCAATGAGTCAAAAGAACTTTAGTAAAATTGCCACTCAACCCAAGAAGTGCTGACATGCACAAGTTCATTGTTTTTCAGGACACTAAATCAGTGACTCAGTGTGCTGGTTTAAAGATAAACCAGCAGGAGGAATGAATCCAATTCACAAACAGATTATAAATCAGAATTATAATTTAGTAAAAAAGATCACATCAGTACAAGGGTACAGAAAAAAGGTCCTTTTAACCCACAAAAACAAGTGTGTGACCCAGCAGCCTGGGGCACAAACAGAATGGTAATTGTCAGCCCCTGTGCTGAGCACCACCTGGCCCTCCTAGGTACAAAGTAACAGGAAAGAAGAAACCTGTTGGTGAGGGTAATGGTCCTGGTCCAGTTGAGAGTGGCAGTCGCAGTCCTGCTGAGGCTCTGGTCCTCCTCTGGATCTGATGATCCCCAGTCCCAAAAAAACCCAGTTTATATGTGCTTAGGCTCAGGTGGGAGTGCCCAGTACCTCCCCCAGGGCGGAGAGTTTCACAATGGGTGATTTACACTCTGGCATATTTTTGGAATCCCTGATGGCCCATTAGCAGACATGACCCCTCAGGCTGGGTGTGGAGGTGCTGATGGCTCTCCAGAGGGATGTTATCACACTGAGTCACTGATGTGAAGACAGGAAACCTTTCTTATCTCACAGAAGTTCCCAAACACCCACCCTGTAGCCTGAGGAGTCAGGTGTGCCCCAGGCAGAGCTGCAAATGATCCATTGTTAGCAGTTCATGAGGGGGGCAGGTGGAACTCTTTTTCATGGGGCAGGCAGTCTCTTTCCTGGTTCCATGGTTGAAAAAGAGAGGAGGTAATCCCTCTGAGGCACAGGGTTGGTAGATGAAAGAAAAATTCCAAGATTTTAAATCCATAACACTCAACCACTTCCCTGGGGCAGCTTATTCCAATGCTTGACAAACCTTTCCATGAGGAGCTTTTTCATAATACCCAATCTAAATCTCCTCTGGTGCAACTTGAGGCCATTCCATCTTGCCCTGTTGCTGTTTACTTGGGAGAAGAAACTGAACCCCACCTTGCTACAAACTACTCTCAGGTAGCTGTAGAGAGTGCTAAGGTCTTCCTTGAGCCTCCTTTCCCCCAAACTAAACAACTCCAGCTCCCTCAGCTATTCCTCTTGTGCTCCAGACCTTTCACCAGCTTCCTTGCCCTTCTCTGGACATGCTCTAGCACCTTGATGTCTTTCTGGTAATGAGGGGCCCCAAACTGAACACAGGATTTGAGGTGCATCCCCACTAGTGCTGAGTACAGGGGAACAATTCCTGCCCTGGGCCTGCTGACCACACTATTTCTGATAGAGGCTACTGGCCTCCTTAGCCACCCAGGCACACTGTTGGCTCAAGTTCAGCCAGCTGTCAACTAACACACTCAGGTCCTTTTCCACTGGGCAGCTTTCCAGCCACTCTTTCCCAAGTTAGCAGTGTCCAGATCCCTCTGAAGACCCTTCCTACCCTTCAGCAGATCAACACTGCCACCCAATTTGATGTCATCTGCAAACTGGCTGAGGGTACATTTGAGCCCTTTATTCAGATCATTGGTAGAGATATTAAACAGGACTGGCTCCCCTTGGGGAACACCACTGGTGACTTGTCACTAGATGGATTTAACTCCATTCACTACCACTCTCTGGCCCAGCCATCCAGTTTTTTTCACCCAGTGATCCATGTCCAGAGCATGGAAACCAGTTTCTCCAGGGGAATGCTGTAGGAAACAATATCCCAGTCTTTACTGAAGTCCAGGTAGACAACATCCACAGTCTTTCATGCATCCATTCAGCAGGTCACTTTGTCATAGAAGGAGATCAGTTTGGTCAAACAGGACTTGGCTTTCAAACACTCATGTTTGCTGGGCCTGATACTCTGGTTGTCCTGTATGTGACAAGTAATGGTAGTCAAGATGATCTCCATGACCTTCCCCAGCACTAAGATAAGGATGAGAGGTTTGCAGTTCACCAGATCCTCCTTCCAGACTTTCCTGTAGATGGATGTCACATTAGCAAATTTCCAGTCCACTGGGACCTCCTTGGTCAACCAGGACTGGTGGTAAATGATGGAAAATGGTTTGGTGAGTACTTCTGCCAGCTTCCTCAGTACCCTTGGGTGATCCCATCTTGCCCTATAGTATTGTGTCTATTTAAATGGCCTAGCGGGTCACTGACCATTTTGCCTTGGACTGTGGGGTCTTCATTCTGCTCCCCATCCCTGTCTTCCAACTCAGAGGGCTGGATACTCCAAAACCAACTGATCTTACTATTAAAGACCAAGGCAAAGAAGGCATTAAGTACCTTCACCTTTTCCTCATCATTTGTCACTACGTTTCCTTCCTATATTCAGTAAAGGATGAAAATTCTCCTGAGCACACTTTTTCTGTTAGTGTATTTATAGAAACTTTTTTTTATTTTTATTGTCTTTTACAATGGTAGCCAGAACAGCTATAGAGAAAACAGAAAAAGCAGAACAATATAAAATGAAGATCTGGGAATTCAGCAAGCTTGGGTTCAATTCAATACTGATTGCTAGAGCTCATGTAGCATGCCCAGTCTTCTAGTGCCAAGCATAACCCATGTGACCTCTAGCTGTCCCTAAGAGGGGTGGTGGTCTCCTACAGGCTCCTTCTGATAAACCAGTCTGTCAAGGTACCTCACACAGTCCATGGGGCTTGACATGATCATGAGGTGCCAATATTTAGGCAGGAATTAATTCACTATTTCCCATGGGCAGTCAGGTGTTCAGCCATCTCCAGGAGAGTAGGGCCGCATCATGTGTAACAGTTACCTGGGAAGACAAATGCCATCACTCCAAACATCTCCCCAGTTTCCTCACTCTTCCCCTGCCTTTATATACGGAGTATGATATATGGTATGGAATATCCCTTTGGTCAGTTTGGGTCACCTGACCTGCCTGTGTCTCTTCCAAACTTCCCAAGAAACCTCCAACTTCCTTGCCAGCATGGCAGTATGAGAAGAAAAGGCCTTGGCTTTGTGCAAGCCCTGCTCAGCAATAACAAAAACATATCTATATTATCAACCCTATGTTCAGCATAAATATAAAACAGAGCCCCATAAGTAACAATTGTGAAGAAAATTAAGTTTATCCCACCCCAAACCAACACATGGAGAAAACTGGGTCATGGTCTGAGACTTTCATTCAAGGAGTGTCTGTGCCCATTGAGACACAGTGGAGACTAAAGAGTGATTAATCTCACCCTGAACTGAAATCAAGCACATAAACATGGTTACTTGGTGTTATTTCATATATCCCAAGATATGTCTTGTGGGGCTGCCAATGCAATTAGCAGACTTAATTTTGGATGCCTTACCTGAACTCTATTCCTCCAGGGTAACTGGACACATATAAGCAGATACGAGTAAATGCTTTTGTTGACAGAGTTTGCCATTATTAAGTACTTCTCCTGTTTAGAGTAATATCAGAAAGGAGGAAATAATAAATGCTGAGGAAAAAAAAAGATGTAAACATAGAGTCATTAATGAAGAAACACAGCAGCAGCAAAACATTTTATTAAAAGTAGACATATTCAATTAAGGCTCTGCACACAACCCTGAATATTCTTTTCCATAATAATCTAATGTTGCCAAAGGATTATGGTGATGAACATTTCTTTTCAGAGTTTTTGCAAGCTTTATATTTATAGCATGATAAGTCTGATCTGTTAGCAACAGCAGCTGTGGTGTGTTTGACTCAGGAAAATTTAATGCATTTGTGTTTGGTGTTGCTTTCATCAGAGGAAATGACAAATTGAGAACTCCCAAAGTGTGAATGTGTCCTCATACTTGTCATCCTCAAAATTGCCATGCAATGACCTCAGGTATTGTTATAAACCTGCAGAATTATCAATATTTAGTTTAAGATGACATATATATGCCACTGTTACTTAGGATTCTCCATGACAGCTGTCACTGAAATCCTCCATGATTTCATTGTAGACTTTTAGTGACATAATCTCAAAAGACAATAACATTATTTGATGCATTAAGTTAGGTATATATTCTACAGGCTGGCTTAGAACTCAAATCTAAAGACTCACCAAAGATTCCTTTAAATACTGTCAAGTTAAACCATACTTGTCTACTTACTAATGGTGACTTTTTCATTTTTATATGGAGGGATCAAATCTTTCTTGGTGACAGACTTTCCTACATACATGTGATACAGATTTAATTTGTTGCACTATAATGTTGCAGTTATTCTAACAAATATATTAACAATGTAGTTTGTTGGGTTTTGTTTGTTTGTTTTTTTTAATGGAATCATGATCAGATATCATTGTCTTACGTCACTATGATTTGCAGAAGCATTTATATTATCAGTTAAATTCCCAACAAATTTTCTGGTTTATTTATTTAATTAATTTTAAAGGGAGATATATCCTGGATGACCAGGACTGTCCCCTACTTCTTGCATTAAGGTTAAGAATCCCGACTATACCTTAGAATGAATGCTTAGTAAACCCATTGCATAAAATTTATCTACCCATTTTTCTTTTTGTGGAAAATCACAGGTAATTTGAATTTATAAAATTATAAAAGATGCTAAGGTGTTGGGATCTAAACTTAGCAGAAAAAGAACTGTCAGGAATGCAGCAGGCCATGGGCAGCAGAGGCCAAGAGAGGTTCCTCCCTTGGTAAGACAGGAGCCTGGCCATGAGAAGATACCTTGAGGATTAGGACTGTTTTCAGCTATCTCTGTGTATTAGCCCTGTCTCATCTTGCAAGATATGGAAGGACTTTATAAGATGAGGCAAGATATCCAGAGGCCCTTTGTCCCCTCCCCAGGTGGTCCGAGTGTGGAGACCCTATGATGAAATATAGTGACTGGATTTTCTCAGCCCTAGTTAACATAACTCATTCCCTTTATTAACATGCCCCATCTCCTCATTAATATAACCTGTTCCTCAGTTCTATATATTGGAGCGTGAATGTTCAATAACTGTCTCAGCTTTCTATCCCCAGGCTGGGTCTGTTTAGTTTTTGACTGATCAACACTAAGGTGAAATCTTTCCTCTTGGACCTGATAACATCTGTCTACTGTTAACAGGACTTGGTCAGCAGCTGTGAAAATTATATACCCATTTTCAAATTATTCCTGCCAGTAAATTCTGATAATCAGAAACCTCCTGGTATGAATTTTATTCACCTCAGATGAGGACTAGAGTCAAGACAGATCCATCCTAACTTTGTGAACTTAAATATTGCCTTATAGTAACTGATCTATGGTTTAGTAGTTTATTTACTTACCAAGTAAGAGGAAAAAAGTTATGTGAAAACAAAATAGCTCTCATCTGAACATGGTATGTTATTCTGATCCATGAGACAAACTCTGAGGCCTGGACCCTGTATTCTGTCCATTTAATGTTAGACATGCAACTGAAATGCTTACATTTGTAGGCTACTTGCCTTAGGCAATCTTTATTTACAACAGAGATAGGCACTTCCAAGGAGTGATTCAGATCTTAGGTGGTGAGATAACAGGAGCACAACATTGAAGTTCTGTATCACTAACCCCTTGAGATAATCAATTTTATGTATTCATTTACAATTAAAATCTCTGCTTTGAAGTTGCTATCTCTATTTATCGCCCAAGTATTCATACACCAGGGAATTTAGTTGAAAAATTATTTAAGAAAAATCAACAATGCAGGATATCCAGGCATGATATTAAGTAAATGCAAATAAATCCCAAAGCAGGCCATAAACAAAACAAACACTGAAATTTCAAGAAAATAAAAAGCCAGCTCAAGAAGGATAGTGCCACATGAGCTGCAACTGAAGATCAGGATTCACAAAGAAGGAATACATGATATGTCCATAGTCACACCCTTGTGGGCATGCATCATCATCTCCCCAAATCTGTGCAGTAGCTGTAAGAGGCAATACTTTGAAGGAGAGACTGAAGACAATGGTGTATTGAGAGAGAGGTAGGACTACTTTCTGTGCTAGTTTTGTTAATTTTTTTCTGCATACCAGCTACTGTGCTAAGTGTTAACTAGAACATCTTACTTTGTTCATGTTCTGTGATTTACAGTTAGCTATTTGTTCACACACACACATTTAGTAACATGAAAAATTTGCTATCAAAAACCTGGAGTGCTGCTGGATTTACACGTGTGCTAGGTTTTACAGGTTTGTAGACAGAAGGGTGAATAATATTTCAAATAAATAGGGTTAATAATGACTTTGGGTTTAATTTAGGAGATTTTTTCAGGGAAAAGAAAAAAAAAGTTGTGCTTGTTCCATGCTTTTTACTATCTTGGTATCACTGATCTCATTCACTATCTGATAACTGGGAACAAACTGATGACAAGAGCAGCATACTGAGCTCAAAGAGGGACAAGTTAGTTTGTTCTGCAAAAAGCTGACTAATGAGTAGGACTTCCACCTGAAAGAAAAGTTCTGCATTTTTATTGAAAGTGGTTCAAGCTTCTGTCTCAGTGTTTGCTAGAGTAGAAACTTGCAACATACAGACAGACCAGATATCTTTATGATATGTTGACCATGGTGGGACACTGCCTATCAGACTGATTATGTCTTGACAAAATATCTAGTAACTCTAACAACCAAGACACCTCTGACATGCTCAGTGATGGCACCAGTGTGTTAAATATGCTTGTGCAATCCAAATCCTAAAGACTATTATTTCCCTTAGATTAGTAATTTGCAATAGTGTACAAGTAGTAGTGAGTGACATAATGGTTTCTTCTATTTACGAGTAAAGGTGGTTTTGCACTTCTTTTGAAATAAAGTTTGGCTTGCATGTGGTGGTGCAGAAGAAGTAGAAAGGAAGAGCAGCAAAAAAATACCCTATCACAGAATAGTCCCTTTATAGAAACAGAAATATTCGGGAAGAAACACATTTATTCTGTAAAGAATATGTGATGAATAACAGCAAAGTTAGACTTTATTTATTACTCAACTATTCCTCCTCTGCCTCTGCTGTGATACCATTGTTCTTCCACTGGACCATTCATTCAAGATTCTTCTGCTCCAACTCAAAATTTCTTGAATGTCCATCTATGTATGTACTCTATTCTCTTGCTTAAAAATAACTGCATCACATTATATTTATCCAGAGTGAAGCCTTAAGCAATATGGTATCTAAAATATGAACCAGCAGTAAAGGGCAATTTTAAGTGCAGAAGAATAGGAGACATCACTGGAGAGACCCCCCACCACTGCATGGCTCAGTCAGAGTTATATTTTATATTCTGAGATTCCTGATGCATTTAGGCTTTAGCTTATCTGAAGTTTGTATCTAGCTTGTCACAAATGTTAAGTGTGTGTCTGCTCAAATAAGAATTAATGTGTAGGCAGAAACCAGTTTAAAACTCTACAGTTTACAACACTAGCTTTACTAACTTTGTAAACCTGAATATCAAATAATTGCCACCTACAGCTTATCTTTCCACCTTTTAAAATGAATTTAATGTATTTAAGATTATGTAATAAACTTAGAACATAAACTCACTGTCTTGAACACAGCTCAATGTTTTCAACATTTATAAAATACAGACTACAGTTCAGATTCCTATGAGGAAACACACAATCTAGAATTATTTGCAAAAGAATCTATCTAGGTTCTTATATGAATGTATCATGACTTCTGGAGTCATCAGAATTAAAATGTTTGTCCAAATCCCGAATACTCGGTAAGGAAGAAGTAAGAAAGAAAGGAGACATTGCAAAGCTAACACTTTCATTATTCCTAGAACTTGAGCTTTGTGATAACAGAGAAATATTTCACAAATTTCACCTGCTTAAAATAAGCACTATTTGAAAATAACATTTAACTATAATTATATTAAGCCTCTTTGAAAAATACTTTGTATAAAGAGCATAATATCATACAGACAGTAAAACACACACTAATGAAATCTACTTGTGAATGGTGAAAATGGCCTTCATTATTTGGCATCACACTGGCTTATTTTGCTGCAAAGAGGGCTGTTATTCCTGAATTAATTTAGATTTTTTCTTAGACATTACCACTTTCTATCCTGGAAGTTTAGGTAGTAGTCAATATGCATATACTCTTGCTTTATGCCTATTAGTTTATAGAAGCTGTACAAGATGAGTAAGTTTAGAGCTTGGTAGGGTAACAGAGAGGTGAGTGCTACTCCTTTTTTTCATCAGCAGAACAAAAGTAGTAGACATGTCCCAAATATTAGGTGGGTCTAAATAAGAGGTGAAAATTTTAGAACTTTCTACAAAAGATTGGAAGGTTCAGTTTAGCTAAAAATAAAAAGTAAACAATATTCTGTGCCATTAGCACCTCTGGTCACAACTTGCTGAGTAGAGTCTATCACTTGAAGTTCATTTACATAAAAAAGCAAATTCATATAATGGTAGTGTGGCGATGCACTCTCTGAGCCCTTTCCCATAACCAGTGGTGTGAAACAAGGCTGTGTTCTCGCACCAACCCTATTCACAATTTTCTTCAGTATGATGCTCCAAAGGGCCATGGCAGACCTCGATGAAGACAACGGCATCTACATCCGCTATCATACCGATGGAAGCCTATTCAACCTAAGGCGACTGAAGGTCCACACCAAGACCCTCAATCACCTTGTCCGTGAGCTCCTTTTTGCTGACGATGCCGCCCTCATTGCTCACACAGAAGCAGCTCTGCAGCACTTAATATCCTGCTTTGCAGAGGCTGCTGAGCTTTTTGGGCTGGAAGTCAGCTTGAAGAAGACAGAAGTCCTCTATCAACCTGCACCTCACGAAGTCTTTCACCATCCCCACATCACCATAGGCGAATCAGAGCTTAAGTCAGTCCAGCAGTTCACCTATCTGGGAAGCATCATTTCCTCAGATGGTAAAATTGACAAAGAGATAGACAACAGGTTAGCAAAGGCATACAGAGCTTTTGGAAAACTCCATAAAAGAGTCTGGCACAATAAACACCTGAAGAAAAGTACAAAGATCAAGGTCTACAGAGTCATTGTACTGTCCACTCTTCTTTATGGCTCTGAATCCTGGGTTATCTATCGTCACCACCTGCGACTCCTCGAGCGCTTCCATCAGCGCTGCCTCCGGACAATACTAAACATCCACTGGACAGACTACGTGACTAATGTGTCTGTTCTGGAGCAGGCAGAGGTCACCAGCATTGAGGCCATGCTGCTGAGAACGCAGCTGCGCTGGGCAGGGCACGTCTCCAGGATGGAGGATCACCGCCTCCCTAAGATTGTGCTCTATGGTGAGCTTGCCACCGGCTGCCGCAAGAGAGGAGCCCCGAAGAAGAGATACAAGGACTCCCTCAAACAACACCTCAGCCTTGGCCATATTGACCACCATCAATGGTCCACTCTGGCCTCCAATCAGGAGGCATGGAGGCACACCATCTATAACGCTGCTGCTTCCTTTGAGAGTGCATGCAGGATCAGTCTGAAAAAGACAGCACAGAAAGAACCGTGTCTCGCCAATATCACCTGAGGAGACTCCACTGTGCCTATTGTGACCGGACTTGTCTGTCTCACATTGGTCTTTTCAGCCACCAGCGCGCTTGTAGCAAAAGTGGGTAGAGCCCTTCTCAAATCTTCATTCGCAAAGCCCAGCCATGATGATGAGTATTTAATAGACCTTGTAAAATAGATCTGCCTCGTGTTTTAGTTAATTTGAAAATCTTCCCCTAAAGACATGTGCAAATACTTCTGCATTTGTTTTAATGAGTCTGACTCAGACAAACACATATATCCATATTTGAGCAGCCAGTACTGGGAGCATCCAGACATCCTAAAATAAATATCATTGGAAAGGTGTAGGGGTAAACTTCCATATTACAGCCAAAGCATGATGATACCCCTCTTGTTTAGCTGTGAAGAAAAATGCTAGATATCTAGCTCTTTTCATCATTCAAGCCTCACACATGCCTACGTTTAAGAGACTATGTGTAGTTTTTTACCTTAAGGAAAAACAGACAAAAATCTAAACCTTATGGCAGCATCTTGCTTTCATCCTTTTCAGACTAATTTTGTAGTCCAATTACATGCCCAGGACTGAGCAGAAAGTTCTCTACCTCTAGTCATACACTACTAGCACAATGCTCACACTGACAATTTTTTTAGAAAAAATTGAACAGAAAGTCCTAGGATCAGAGCCCAGCAGAGCAGGACATTATTCTAATCATTTCACTGGATTTAGACTGTTTATTGCTAGTTCTGCTTGGTCCCATGAACTTTACTTTCTTGGCAGCAGAGTGACTCAACGTTAGCAGAAAGTGTCAAATGTTCTCATTATGAATTACTGTGATACAGGGCTTTGGACCAGCAGTTTGGCTTGAAACATGATTAGGATGGCTATGTCCAGAATACAGGTAAACCATTTCCTTTCTATGTGCTCTGATTACAAGTATATCATGAGAGAGGCAGCCTCTGTCATTGCCGACTAGTTGTGCTCAGGATCTTTGGTACTTCTGAGGACTCATGCAGAGCCTTGGCAGTTGTCTACCTAAATTAAAGTCACTACAGAACTCTAAATCAGGGCAGTAACAAAGCACACAACCCTGAACAGATATTTCTTACCATGCATAAAGGCTCACAGAATTTTAATGGAAGCTGGGAATAAGAAGGAGATTTCTTTTAGGAGGAAAGGTGGATCTCCACATATGGAACTTTAGGTGCCAAAAGGGACCGTCCTGATTTTTAAAAAGTTTTATTTATTTATCTCCAACTGTTACAGCAGTTAAACCCTGAACATGCTATTTGAGTCAATTCTCTATTTGATATGGGCTGCATCCACAAAGCAAGATAGTTTTTGTCAAGCACATACAACAATTTTCTATAGTTTAAGTATTATTCTGTAGTTAGTTGGAATGGGAATTGTCGTGATAGGTTTCAGCTCACTGTTATTACTTTAACACTAGCAGTCAGCAAGATCTTCATTGTCCACAGTTAGAATCCTGAGTGTATTCCCACTTTTTTCATATCAGCTGGTGCAGTTATACAAGTCAGCACATCAGAGATAAAGAGAAAACAAATTAAGCAGAATAATTACTCCATTTTTGTCTATGTTTCAGATTATATTTTAGAACAAAACCATTCTGCACATACTTTTCTAAATTAGTTTAGTCTCATTACTTTTTTTTTAACTTCATAGACTAGCAGAGTCAGTTGAAACCTCAATTGATAACAATATTAGAGTTCAGAAATCATCATAACTTAGGCGAATCTCACTATGTATGTTAACAAACCCATTGATTTAAATGAGCTTTCTTAATTCCTTCATTAGACAATTTCCTGACTACAATACAAGGCAAAATGAACAATAAACTGAGTCTTTGGTAGGAATATGGATGTCATGAGAGCTGTTGGCCATGTTTTGGATAGAAAGTGGAAATGTCCCTATGTCACCAAAAGAAAGTCTGTTGTGATCTGCTGCCCAAAACAGTTCCAGATTCCAAACCTGACTCAAAGAAAATCCTATACAGTCAAGTGGGTATAGAAAAGCAGAGTAAATTTCCATGGTTGCATCCAGTGATCAGCAAGGAAGGAAAACATATCAAAATACTCCTTAGATAGAGTACAATGATTTTCAGAAAAAGACCTAGAGGGTATAATAATTCATTTCAATCTACTCATACTAAGAAAAAAAATAGCTAAAAAAGGACTGTATATCATGGATCAATTTGCAGACACAAGTTACCCTCCATAAAGACAATCCAAAATAATTAGATTTAGAATATTATTTATTTTTATTTTAGGTTATCTAATCATCAAGGTAATTGGATGAATATAAAAGGAGTATTTTAAATACAGACAATAGCTCACAAAATTACCCACAATTAAGGAATGACTGCATATCAATCAAGAGATTAAAAAGATACGAAGACAAAGACTTCTTTAAAACAAATGTTAATTTCAACAGCAATTCCCCACTGAATATTAAATCATAATATTTTAAAGTAATTAGTGTTTTGTCAGAGTAGTGTTAGGTCACCACAAATATAATTATGTGAATTCATTGTGGTATTATGGGAGTAATGATAGCAGCCAGGAAACAGAACAATCCATTGATTTAGATCTCATTATGCTCTAATGTGGTTTTTATGTTGAAACCCCAGGTCTTGATGGACAGTCATCACCATGTGTTTCTTTACCTCTGCAGTGTATGAGCTTTTTAGCACTTCATTTGTGTGTCTTTTTTAAAGCACAAGGAGGAAAAAAAGAGTATTTTTAACAGATGGCACCTGACATATGAATTAGAGGTAACAGGTGTGCGAAAGCCCTGCTCATCAGAAGTTTTTCTGTCCATTTAAGCATAGGCTGCATATGCACGTGCTTGTTTATGGAGGCCAAGAAAGCCATCAAGATGTCAATTGCCTGTTGTTAAATTCATATAGGGATATGTATGTTCTGAACACAGGACATTATCACAGTTGGACACAAAAGCCTGTTGTCAGTGATGCAAGAAATAGAAACAAAGAAAATATGTTTATTTCATCAAAAAGATGAAAGTTTCCATGTGGTTAATGTGTGTTCTGTGTACTGCCAAACAAACTCGAGAGCATAACAAAGCTGTAATAAAAATGAAATATTTGGTGAAAACAGGTCAAAGATTATGATTTTTATTGAATTTTCTTTTTCATTTAGACTCTGTATCAAAAGATCTCTGGAGTAGAGTCATATGAGTGCTTTCCAATTTACAATTTTTTTTAATTAAACACTTAGTCTGGTTGTAATTTATATTACAGAAGACTAATAATTTCTCTTCTATATAAGAAAACTGGACTCAGCATATCTTTATTTTCCATAAATTTTCTCCTGCCCTTTTCTAAAGGAAGAACTTTGAAGATAGACTGTTATAAAAATTATTAAATTAATCTAAAAGTAAGGCAGCTGAGAAAATAAGAAGTTTGCATAATGGACCACCTCTAATTTTTTTTTCCTGGCCTTCTAACAGACATAAAACTTCCTGTGTGCTATATACCTCTATGACCAACTTCCTGCCCATTCTTTTTGTCAGGAGCTTCATTGATTCCAATACATTTGATAGTGAATTACAGAGTAATTTCCAGTAAATTTCTGAAAATAAGTATTGGTAGAGGGAGGAGTGAGGCTTATACTAGTGACCTCTCTGAATAAAAGTCTTTGGTACGAGCTAGCTGAATTAGCACATGCCAGCAAAAGCCCCAGGCAAGCATAATGATTGTGGAACTTGTTATTTTTATCAAGTGATTTTTGCTTTTTTCACTTATTGATGGTTTGGGGGTTTTTTGTTGTATTTTTTTTTCATCCATAATCTATTAAAGGAAAAGAAAAATACATGGCAAATTCTGCACAATTGTATCTTGTGGAAGCAGTACGTTTAGTCCTTTGCTGAATATGAAAATGCACATTATAAATACATGGTATTTGTTAGGATATCAAATGCTTTGTTTTTATAAGATTGCTATTTCAAAGTGAAAGTTCAGAAGTATTGGGAACCAGTCCATTTAAAAACCTCATGTGTCCCAGAGAGACACTGTACAAAAAAATGCCAAGCCCTGTAATGCCTGTATTCAATAGATACTTCACCTCTTCCTCTGACAATTTCCTTGTAGCTGGTATTAGACAACAATTTCTTAAGTGCCTTTTCAGAAGAATGACCCACCATCTCCCACTGAAGCCCATTTCTGAGGCAGGCTGACTCAGGCTGCTGCAGCCTCCCGGCACTTACAAAGAGCAACATATTTGCTGGTGCTTCCTGCCTTTGTATAGTGATCAGGTAGGTGAGATATTCCTCTAGCAAGAAATAGACCCACAGCTTGATTACATGAAAGACAGATGGGGCAGGCAATTGTCACAGCCCCAGAGTTTCCCAGGCATTAATAAGCTCTCCTTCTTGGAGCATCCCAAATGCAGTGGTGCACTCACAACAGAGGGAGGCAGTGAGAAAGGCTACCTGTCTTGCCAGGTTAACTCTCACCTTATGGCTTTAGCACTTAACTAGGAAGAATCTTTGAGCTTTCATATCCATCTCCCTTCTGTGGTACATCTCTTACATGAAATTTCTGTTGGACATGACATCCTGAAACAAAATTCCAGAACTTTTTGTTTGCCTCTCATTTTTCCCTCCACAGGAAATATCTCTTTGAAATGCAAATGCAGCAGACTTGCTTAGAGTAACCCATTTGGTCTGTTCTAAAGATCAGCAAGATGACTCTGCTGAAGTACTTAGCATTACTTGCCTAGTTTCAACAGGATCACACAAAATGTGCAGCTAGAGCCAGAAAGATGCAGACAGCAATGACTGCATACATGAATTTATATTCATGAACACAGCTTTCAATTTATGGACCAATAGGGTAGCCAGTCATGTTTTTGCTGCCTTTATTCTAGCATATTTTGCCTTTACCATGTGTTCAAAACCCAGAATAAACATGTTTTCATTTGGCTCAATTTATTAATGTAATTCTATAATTTGTTGATACATGGTTGTTTGTTTCTTTTTATCTCACCACTTTATTGTGTGTTTATTATAGTTCTGGGCTGAATTTAAAATTTATACTGTTATACTAACTGTTAGTTTACTTTGGATACATGATTGAATTCTTTTGCAAAAGAGTTAAAATATGACAAATATAGCAGACCCATGTGTTATCAACATATACAGGCAATTTCCTTTCCACTGTATTTTCTCAAGTTTTAACTCTGTTATAGCCTTAAATAATAAACGAGGTGCAATGATTTCTATTATCACAGACACCAGAAGCGTATTGATATGACATCTCGCTACACAATGACATACTATATTAGAGAAGTGTCATATTTTTATATTCAGATTCAGTTACTGAGACTTCACATTTCTTCTTTTTCTTTCCGACTTTTCTGCAAACTAGATACTCTACAATGCAAAATGTGCTTTTTATTTAAATTTCTGCATTTGTACAGTATCTTGTAACTAATTACGTGAACTTCACAGTGTGATAATTTCAAAGGCAACTATGGAATGAGGTGAGAAAATATTAAAATTTGAAAACTGTTTTGCAAGAACAGAGGTGCACAGTAGAGTATAGTAAACTGGAAATACTTGCCTTTGAAACATGTAGTATAGCCCAGTTGTCAAATATAGCAAGAATAATCCTATTCAACCACATAAGAAACTTTCTTAAAACTAACAATAGCAGTGCTTTCAGCTTCAAGCTAAAATTTATAGAACCTTCATATACTTTTACTAGGAGATTCTAATCCTTCTCTGGTCTCACTTAAATGCTTGAAACAACCAAGATTTCAATATGTAAAAAGATGAAATACCTGCTTGGGTGATAATTTCAAAAGCGTATATAAAGTAAATAGTTGGTATTTTCATTCATTTTTCCACAGAGCTGTGAGACTATTTAATAAGAACATTTGACTTTATTCATGTCACTTTTTAAATCTATGGTTAAGGGAATGTGAGTGGAAGCCATGAATACTTGCCTACAGAAATCTGTTCCTGCAACAAGCACTGGGAAGAATTTTATGCTTTGTTTTCCCTTTCGATCCTGAGTGTATGTGTAAACAATATTACTAGAGGAACTTGTAGCAACTGTCTAAAGTTTGGATTTGTGTATAAATGCAAATGTATATGACTTGTTCCTTTGGGGGATGGCAAGCAGGGAAAGAAAGCTACACAGTAGGATTCAGGAGTAAGTGATTACCTCTAGGACGTCTCTAAAGGATTGCTCTGATGATGACCCTTCAGACCAGACTTCTGACCCTTCTGTTTTCCAGACTTCTGAATTTGGTGACAGGAACTGCCAGAGCACCCCTTGTGTAGGGTTGGGCAGGCTCAGGATGCCATGGTGGATGAGGGCATTCGTCAGTGGTGTGCTCGAGGCTGTCCAGGAAGCAGTCATTGTGACAGAGGGGGAATGGACCATAGCACATGCAGTGCTTACAGCTGCTGTATAAACTGAACAAGTACAGTCCCAGAACTGAATCTTTAACCCTGTTGTGTGAGAGAAGTTTTTCTTCCTCCCGCTTTACACTGTCTTCCCTATTCTCAGTCGGTGGGAGAGAATCACTCCCAATGGCATAACATGTGCAGGTGTGGATGCCCCTTGAAGCTGGTGATCAACCCAGGGAGCTGTACCCTCCACTTCATAATTTCTTGTGGGAGTGTGAGGGCAGTCTTCTGCTGCTTTCACGCAAGCTATGGGCCTCTACATCCCTGCCTGAACCTGAAATTCATAAGTAAAATCCATCCCTTTCTTCTGTTGGCTGTTACTAATTCCTGTCTTTTCTCAAGAGATTATGAAATTGATATGGTACTGTGTTTTATTTCTAAGTGTTGGGATGGGTTCCGCTGTACCTTCTCCTCTTTAAATTGCTACTTTTCTCCCTACACAAAGGGTAAAAAAGAGGTGCTCCATAACTAGCAATTTCTTTTTTAACAATTCATAGCATTTATTGTTTATAGTATTGCACAGAATATATTTTTTAAAAACAGAAGTCAACTCATACAATGAAGTGCATTATATACTTATGAAATCTGTCTTAAATGATAAACTATTTTCTTTCACATTTCTCTGTGAAGATTCATCACACAGGCTTGTTGTGTGGTTCCATCCAGAAGAAAAAGTTATCATAATATTAAAAAGGACTTCCCCACACCCCCCTTTCTTCAGTACTTCTAGAAGTAGGAAAACCAAAGTATAAATGGCACTTATTTTAACTTTAATTTGTCTAAAGTGACAAAGGAAGCTTGAAATGTATTAAGCACTTGATTATGTGGGTGACTTTAGTTATGTTTTCAAAAAACTGAAACAAAATACCTTTGGATTTTAGTAAATCAAAACTCATATTACAAGTCTGCTTCTTATTCAAATGCACAGTTTTTATTTTGAACCATTGATGGATATTTGTTTAAGCAGATGTTGAGAATAACTGTGATAGACTGTCAGCACTTTAGTCTGCATCTAATTCAATATATAATTTTATTTGTCACAATGGTAAATATGTTATCCAATCATAACAGTGTTTGTTGTCTAGAATTTTGTGTCAGTTGTTTTTTTTTCTTCTTAATTTTATCCTATTATTTCAATAAGAACAGTACTTATAAAGACCTCCAGAACTTTTTAGGAAACAGCAAAGCAACAAGAGAAACAAGCATGTAGTCAACATCTACGTTGTACACTTAGTAATATCAACTATATGAGGCAATAGATAGAATTCTTTCCTTCAATGTTAGCAAAGTCAGAGGAATGGCATTCAAGACGTGGCCTTTCTCACTTTGCTGTTTGTATTCAGAGAATCACACACTCAGAGAATAGGTAAGGTTGGAGGGTACCAGGGTGGGTCATCTGGTCCACCCTCCCTGTTCCTGAACAGCAAGCAAAGACAGACTGAGCCCAGGAGCTGCCCTGCTTAGGGAGGGCTGTTTGGGAAGGTTTGGGACAGTTAGGACGGTTTTATGGAAGGATTTGGCTTGACTCAGTTTCAGCTATACAGACTCCATTGGTGCTTCATCACTTTCTTGATATGTTTTAAAAAATTTGACTTCTAAGTTCCAGTCTGGAAAAGCAGTTCTGTAGAAATAGCATAATAAAGTTCTGCCTTTATTGTCTTTGAATTGGTTCCAAATTGAAAATGCTCATTTTAACTGGGAGTAAAATAAGAATTTTTTTTCAGCTTTTAGTCCTTCAAACTGAATCTGATCTCATAAGTCAAGGTAGATAACACTACCTTTTTCCCATTAAAAACTACAAAAAATTATTTTATCTTTTGTTGCAACTAACCCTTCATCTTAATAAAATTGTATTCTCATGACCTCAGTGAGAGGTCTCTCAGTGAGAACTGGGGAAATAATTTGTGATTGCCCAGGTAATAACAAGTCACATGAGCTATTTCAGAGGGGTTAGTTTTTCAGGACCAGTAAGAAGAAAAGGTGTTAGACATTTTCTTTACTGAAGGGAGCAGAAATGACATTGTCAGCACATGGGGAGACGAAGTGTTGTTTTCTACTGTTCTGAATAGAACTGCTTTTTAAAATACACAATGGGTAAAAACAGCTTTTCAGAAGTACTGTGGTTATTTTGCCCATGGAATAGGACTTTTTTAATGGGAGTTTTGAGTCTTAAGCAGTTGGAATTAGGATTAGTCATGGGTGATAATGCTCACAATTTGATTTTAAGCTGACTGTTAAAAAATAAGTGGTATGGAACACACCAAATAACACAGAAAAACCTGAAGATGTAGCACAAGTACACCACATGGGATTACTGACTGGAAATACAGAAGATGTAATTTTCCATTTAAGCTGCATGATGCCTGAAGTATTCTGTTATTTCAGGGACCTGCCTCATGACTTTTAATGTTTAGGACTGATACTATTCCTCCTGAGCACAGGAGAGGGAGACAGGTTTTGCTGTGGCAAGGAGGGTCCCCAGGAGAGCCAAGCTGTGACTGACACAGCTTTTGGCACAGAGCCCCAGGCTGGAGTCATGTCTGTGTTATTGATGTGACTTGCCAAGAGCCACCAAAATGGGTGTTAACATTCTATTTTGCTAGAATACAAGTAGTGCAGAAAAAAACAATGCTAGGAACAGAGGAAAATAAGATCTGTTAGGTGCTATACTAAACAAAACATCTAAATACGTCTTCACAGACACTTGTGTGTGTGCTGGTACGTTTCTCATGCTTTTCTATCTAAGAACTATCAGTAGCTTTCTGGACTGAAGTAAATTTTTCCTGTTCTCCCCAGGTTTCAGAAAAGTCTTCTCTTCTCCTTTGTCTTGGTCAGTGTTTGTTCCTGGTGTCAGAAGGCTCTCCAGACCTTTTCCACACTTACTAGGGCAGCTTCTCTGTACTCAAGCTCCTTGCTTCTGTCCAGGAGCTTTTGCACTGCCAGAATAGTGTAAACAATAGTCCTGCTTCCCAGTTGCTGGCCATACTCTCTTTAACAGTATTTTTGTTGAACTGTAGTCCATTAATAGCTTACATGTATCATACAATACAAAGAAACAAAGGGCACAGCTGAGACTTCTTTTAGACTTCTTACCTTAGTATATCCAATCAAGTAGAAAGTAAAAAGGGATATGTATCAATGCCTAATGCTTCAAGGTATCTACCATTACTAAAACCAAGAAATATACATATTTATACTTTTGACATCAATTATTCTAATGAGAATTATTATACAATAATTATGTAAATTATATGCAATTTACAATAATTGCTATGAAAATGAAAGGTAAGAGCACATTATCATCCTATTAGTAATGTGCTAAATGACAATGAGTTTTAATCCTGAGATCTGTGGAATTCTTTGCATTAAAAAGTATAAAGAAAAAATTTCCAACTAGAATCTTTAGAAATATCTGAATTAATATTTTGTTTTCACTATTGTTGCCTATGTGACTTACTTTCAAATAAATTCCATAGTATATGGTCAGTGGAAGTAATTCTATCTTCTGCATAATAAGCTATACCTTTTATGCGCTGGCTGTCAATATTTGATGAGGCCCAGCTGTGAATTTCAAATCTTTAGCTACTTCCAAACTTTTTCAAACTTTAAATTCATGGGTTTTTTTGAGGAAACTGACAATGGTATTTCAAACTGAGAGACTGTTCTTTCCCTTAATGCTCAGAGACTTCAAATCTAATGTTTCAAACTCTACTTTGCAAGCTAAAATTAAATGTAGTAAGTGACTTGTGACATTTTACATTTGTGACAGACATATTTGCAAGAGCTATATAAAATGTCTGGCATTTTGTAATAAAGCAATTATGTCACAACTAAGAATGCAAACTATCTCCCAACTTGCAAACCTTCATATTCATTAGTCAATACTTATCTTTGTTATTACAGTTAGTTAATTTCAGTTTGCACCCAAAAATATGCTTTAAAAATTAATATAGATCTGTTTGAAGGTTCTCTTTAAAAAGCATGCAAATGAATAGGTTTTAGAGATTTTTTTTTTTTATGCAAAGTAATGATGACATTGTCTCCCTATTTCTAGTTTAAAACAATTTTGTTTGTGGGAAGAGAGAATGGTATTGTAAATGTGGTTTAGAATTAAATGCTTTCTAAGTAATTACATTTCAGATATCTTACTGTAGACACAACACATCCTAATTACTATTGCACTGCACCTTCCCACACTAATCTCTATCATTTACTCTGTCTCTTTTTTTCACTAATAATTTATTCAAGGATAGTAATAGGGATATAATTGAGGCAATACTCATCTGACATAAACAGAATTGATACTCATCTTTGCTTTCCAATTCATCAGCTGTACTATCATCACTACTTGATTTTGATTTTGCCTTACTTTTGTCAAACTTAAGTATGGTTAGCACTGGAGTATTTTGCTTCATGAAGTACAAGTACTAAAAATCTGTTTTGCCAGACTATGGCTTCAACCTGTGTCTTTTTCATTAACACTATATATTCAAGGTTTATAGAATTGCAATAAAATATAAAGGAAAAGGTGAAACAAATTAATGCTTAGAAAGGTACACGAGAGGTTTTTCCAAGTTATCTGTACTTGTTCTGTCATGTTGGATAGATGTCTAACATGAGCACACAAAAACTACCAGCAATGGAAAGTTCACAGAATTAGTTCCCTGGTGAATCAATCTTCTGACTAGGAAGTCCTTCTAAAAACTGACCTAAGTCTCTCCTGTCACCAATTACTTCTTGTCCTTTTCTCACCAATATGGTGACCAGACTATTCCTTAGTGTCCAGCATGTCTCACAGATTTGTTGGATGTCATTCTACAGCCCCTCGCTTTTCTCATGAAAAATAAATAGAAAAATTGTCTTCAAGATTTCCCCAGAATTTACATTTTTAGACTGCTGCTCATTTTTGATTGGTGCTGGACCTCCTCTCAAATTTGTGCATGTCTATACAGAATAGTGGTTCCCAAGACTGGACATGAGATTTCAGCTACAGTCCTACTAATGCTGACTGAAATAGACGTCTGCATTCTACATCCTCTGTATGAAATATAGTCTGGTTTGTATGCCCTAGATTGATGGAGTATTGTTGATACTCATTTTCACTTGTAACTACACACCTCTCTGTAGAAGAGAGACCATTTTCCTTTAATTCATTTCCAGACTATAGCAAGTCAGATGTGCAGATAGGAGTAAGGTGATTCTGTCAGGGCACTTAGTTTTCATTCTATTCCCATTAATTCAGGAAGTGAAATCCCAGACTGCTAGTAGCCAAGGGAGGTCTTCAATAAATTTTCAAGAAAACCAAATAGCCTGAGATCCTGTTGCAAGCAGTTGTGTGCTATGTGCATCCCCCAAATGGCCCCTATCTACCCCTTCTATACATTACAAAGGACACAGTCCCATTGCACAAGCTCAACAAGAAGGACTATTCTAGGGATTTTTGATCTTCAGTACCTCAAATTGAGGACTCTAACACTTAACATGACTAGCTATAATTTTAATTATATCCTGCCCTATTAATGTGTTACTTCAAAGATCAAGGTCTACAGAGCCATTTTACTGTCCACTCTTCTTTATGGCTCTCAATCTTGGGTCATCTACCACCACCACCTGCGACTCCTCAAGTGCTTCCATCAGCGCTGCCTCTGGACAATACTAAACATCCGCTGGACAGACTACNATTGCGACCGGACTTGCATGTCTTGCATTGGCCTTTTCAGCCACCAGTGCGCTTGCAGGAAGCGTGGGGAGAGCCCTTCTCAAATCTTCATTCGCGAAGCCCAGCCATGATGATGATGAGTGTGTTACTTATTTTGGTCAGTTACAGCAATGCTCAGACTGAAGCATAAAGGAAGCTTCTATCTCAGACTGTGTAAGCTTAAAGCAGCAGGCCTGTGAAGATCAGAAATGTACTTCCCTTCTGGGTCAGAGAATCACTGACATGATTTAAACTACTGACAAGGTTTAATATTCAACACAGTTTTGTAAAGTTTTGCAGAACTGGGGCATGAAACAAAAGTGAAGTAGGTACAATGGCCAGAGATAAAGACTGCTAAATTAAAGAGTTCCTAAGGCTTTATGAATAACAAGTTATGTACATGTCCTTAACTATAATGATCTGTTTCCAGCTCTTAAGAAAAGCAGATTGGATTTTGTCCCTTCCTCTGGAGATCAACAGCACCGTTTACTCACCTGAATACATGAAGGTGATATCTGTGTCCAACCAGAGATATTAGGGATGAGTCTGTCTTCATTTGCTGTCCTTTGTACATCTACTCATGGGTGACAAAGAGTTGTGTCACAGTGTATTTTTGGCATATGTCTCTATGTACTAAGTGTATCTTTTGGTCTTTCAGTGAGTACTGAAGATGACAGCCATGATGGTCCTTTTTTGATACGAGGGGGGAAAAGTGAGACATTTTGAGCTGAAAAACTTCCTCTAATGTTGTTTTGAACATAGTCAGAGTATAGCTAATACTTCAAAAGTTTATAGAAAATAAACTTTGAATGTAGGCTTCAGTGAGCGAAGTGCTTCAAACACAAACACAGATTGCAAGTAATTCAAAGGCCAAAATACATTTATATAAAGATGGAATTATTCTAAATTTTTACCAGTAATCTATGGACAACAGAAAAGACAAAATTCTTCAAATGGATTGTTGCACATATTTTGTAGTCTTTTAGTATAAGCTTGGTGTAGAAAAAATATTCAAGAGTTCTGTCATTTTTCAGTAACAATAACTGCTATACCAAAATGTTTCTTTTCCTCCCACTTAATTGTTAGTCAAATGACTAAGAAAAAATAGGGGTTAATGTTGATTTTTAAAAAAATTATATATTCAAACCTACATTTTTCATTATATTCTACATTTACAGCCTCAGGAAGAAAATATGTGTGTAAAATTCAGACCTGTTTGTCAGATAAATGTATTTGAAGTTCATTTATTTTTACACAGTTTGATGGCTTAATGTCAAATTAAGCCTATGGAAGTCTCTAATGCTGTGTAACATCTCACGAGTAATGAACTGTATCACAATTCCTAATGTGGTCCTGACTGATTAAGAATGTTGACTCCTTCTTGGCAATTTTGAAATGTCTGTTTAGTAAAAGATTCATGGTGTGGTAATATTTATCCTCAGAGAAACATGATACAGCTTAATAGAATTTATTGCATAAAGCTGTTATGGGTTAGATTTCAGAGTATTTGCTTCAGCTTATGTGTGATTTAAGATCTAGCGTTAGTGGACTTGCTAGTCAGCAGGATAGGGTGATGGTATTAAAAGAATAACAGATGACATCTAGTACACATTTTAATTTTGTTAGTCCTATGTTCTGTCACAGCAAGCATAGAAAACTGTCTTCATGCTAATGTTGCCCTGTATCAACTAAACTTTAATTGCTGCATTATTCAAAATAGAATTGTCAATTTATTTGTCAAAGTAAAGAAAATTAATTGACTTATTAATGTTTTTTGACACAGACTTCTTGTTACTGCTGATACAGTAAAATAACACTTAAGTTACTATTAACATAGTAACATGGAGGAGGATTTGTCCAATACCAATGTGAAAATAAGCAACCTACACTTATCTTTTCAGAAAGAAGTAATTTTGCTAAAAAGCCATGTACCGAATAAAATTGCATATGCAGTTAAACTGTATCTGTGTTAAAAAATTGCACTGGCAATCTGAGCATTTCCACCCAAAATCTAAGTGCTTTCAAGCTCCCCAAATTGGGATTTCATCTGTAGTGTGTTGTAAGAGAGACTTCACTGTGATTTCTCTCTATTCCCCATCAGATTTTTCTTCTTTTCAATTCATAGCTCTCCCACCACACCTTGTTCAAGACCCTCACCAGTTTGCTGTGAGATTCTTGTATGATTTCAGAGCTGAACATTATGCCACTTAACTGCTTTGGGACTGTAGCATGTGCTTCCTAGAGCATGGACAAATTGTGCGCTTTCCAGAAGTACTTTGTTTCAGGTTTTATTGCTTTTACAAGCCCATTCAGCAAAGTGCTGGACTTTATCATCATGCAGGTGGGCTTTTTCCCACTCCTGTCTGTGTTTTGAGTCCCACAAGCTCTTAGTGAGACATGCTGAAACAAAATGATAAATTAAGTTGTAAGTTCCCAAGACTGAGTGCTTTACAGGGTTCTGAAAAACAAAAACAAAAACAAAACCAACAATCCCCCCCCACCCCCCCCTAAATATGCATCTAATAAGGAACATGTTAAAAAAGTTCATTAAAATCAGCCATCATCCTGTGGGACTGGAAAGTGGCAAATATGTCTCTATTTTGAAACCATGTGGATGCCATCCAAAACAGAACAGATCACTGAACTGTATTTTGGAATCAGTTAAAATGGCTGAAATAAATAGAAATGCTGATTATTACCCACCTGCTGTAAAAAATCATGGTACAGGTAGAGTAAATAGTAGTCAGTGCCTTTGCCTGAATACTAGAATTAGAGCATTTTCACACATAAACTGATTAATGTGGGGATCTCTTTCTTTGAGAATGTCAATATAGTTATTGAAAATTAACTGTATGTTTAAAATCTATCAACACATTACGTATATTAAGAAAAGCTCAAGTAATCTGTAACTGGGAAGTGTCAGACTGATGCACACTACCATACAGCTGTTTCCAGCATCTTGTGTCTTACCATCAGTTATTTTCCTCCAAATTAATAAAAATAATAATAGATTAAATATTTAACATAATAATTACAATTATGATAATAACAATATCATTATATATTGAGCTTGGCAGCAGGAATCAAATCTGGGTCTTACTCACACCTGAAGAGAAGCCAAGTTGTTGAGATCTCTGTTGTTATGAATGAGAAATAATTTCCCATGTTGAGGCAGACATGGTAGGGTAGAAAAGAGACATAAGCATTCACATGTCAGCATATAATCAAACCCCTTAAATGGAAAAACTTAGGGCAAAATGGGTGTCTAGGAAACAGTTTACAGGATAATAGAGTCTTCATACTTTCTTTGGAAACACCTGTCATTAACTGCTAATAAAGACAGGATATTGAGCTGAATGGCCCACTGAGCTGATCAAGCATGAACATTTATATATTACTGTATTCCATGTGTTTTGTGATCATTACCACATGCTGGTGCTCAAGAAAAAAATATAACAGAGTGACAGTGATAATAGGTTTCAGTTGTTCTTCTAGTGTTTTATGCATGTTCTTAAGCCTAGAGGTAGTATAGGTCTGATTTTAAAATTTAAGTTAAATTAGGGCTCTCATTTCCTCATTTGGATGCTCATAGCAAGAGAGAACAGTAACTGGGAAAGAGGAATGTGTCACATAATGTAATAGAAAGAATAAATTTTTCTAATGCTTCTATTTGCTGGACAATCCAAGCATTGTAGGACATTCTCCTGATATTGGTGCAATTTTTTCCTATTATGGCAGGCAGCCTGAAACAGAGAGTGAAGTATACCTGTGTGTCATCTTCATAAGATATAATTTTGTGATATTGTAATGACTACTGCTGGAATGGAGAAAAAAAACTGAATTCAGAAGTCCCTTGTCATTATTTTTCATTAGCTACATTTCTACATAAAATCATTAAAATGGTTCATCACTGGGAAATGGGTTCTCTTTTTCTCAAACGGAATATTGTAATAATAAAAGGCATATCAATTGTGTTAGAAGTTAACAACCAATTTGCCAGATGTCTGCAATGATAACACTTCATGAACAGGGAGTTCATCTCAGTGGTGTGATACCAATATTAGTATTAATATCAGGTTTAGAATGATGTGTAATTTGTATCTATTAGTCAAAAAGAAGATATGTATTTTCTGAATTACTAGTAGGCACAACTTTACTTCTAAATTATATTGTTTGATTTAAAACCATAGAGAGATTTTGAGGAACATAATTGAGTAGTCTGATACACAAGAAACTTCTATACTGTTAAAATTTACAGGTTTCACAAAGATATTATCAGTACTTTCACACAAGGCTACAGAAGGACAAAGAGGCATAATAGAGACAGGTAGCCACAGAAATATATCAACAACATATCCAGTGTGAGCTCAGAATGTCATATGAAAAACACACAGCTGAATCTAAAAATGGTAAATTAAATGTTTCCTATAAAAATTCCCAAACATACTGCATCTTTGATTGTAACAAGCGTATTATAAGAGAGAAAAAAGCAAGATAGAACAAGGGGGAATGGTTTTAAGATAAAAAAGGAGGGATTTATATTAGATGTTAGGTAGAAGCTCTTTACTTAGAGTGTGGTGACGCACTGGAACAGATTGCCCTGAGCATTTCTGGATGGCCTGTCCCAGGAAGTGTTCAAGACTGAGTTGGATGGGTCCCTGAGCAACAAGATGTAGTGGGTGGCATCCCTGCCCATGGCAAGGACGGGTGTTGGAAGTGGGTGATTTTTAACATCCTTTCCAACTCAAACCATTCTATGATTCTATGATGTGCATAATGGCTGTAATAAAGAGAGCGGTTATTCAAAATAACAAATCCTGGATGTGCTTTGGAAACACTGCAAGCTATCAGGCAAAGCCAGTGAAGAACAAAGCAAATTCAGTGAGATGGCAGAAGTAGTTAAAGGTGCAAGTAGTCTTCTGGGATAGCCCCCCAGGTTAAAGTAGTTGGGGTATTGTGCATCCCAGAAGTCTGGAAATCTGTATCATAAAACGCTACAGCATCTCAGAGGAAGAACATTTGGTTCATTAGAAAGCAGATAGAGAGGAAATGGAAATGAAAAAAAGTGATCCCTTTTTATGGAAGCACTACTGAACTGCATCACAGGACATTTCGCTTGGTCCTCTTCAGTGAAAAGAGACGTAGATAAAATAGACTTCTGAAAGGTAATGATTAGAATGCATGGAAACAATTAGGAGCTTATTAAACAGAAATGTTACCTATAACCTTCCCCTTCTCATTATAAGTTCCATGCATCAGTCAGTAGGGGAGTGACTTAATTCCAAAGCATGCTTTTCATTATTTCTCTTTATGTTGCACCAATTTTCTCAGTATTGAGCTCTCACTGGCTCTCCCACTGTAGCTATGTTCATCCTTTGATGTCAGAATAAGAAAAGAAATGCCAGTAAAAGAGAAAAAATGTGGTTATGTATTATGTATTTTCTAACACAAGTGTCTGAGGACATCCAGGGAATGTGAAATGAAATTGCACGTTCCTGCTCTGTTGGATGGATGACAGGATATAAAGGGGTAACAGGTGCTACCTTTGCAAATAGGTGCCCAAGCAATGTGCCAAAAGAAGACCACATGCCATAGGTGATGTTCCTTTTCTCCCATTTAATGTAGGATAGAATATACTTATTTGGTTCACCCCAGAAGAAACACAGCCTGTGTTGCATTATAAATAAATCATGTTACCCAGAAGTAACTGCAAAATAGTGCTTTCCACCAGACAGATTAGAGTGGTTAACATCTGAAGAGGAAGATTTGAAAGCATACCTGTAGAGTTACGCTGGTCACAGAATTGCTGGATGCTGGTCAAGATTTCTGCACCAGACTGTAGAAAATAGCAGTATGCCACCATCACTAGCCATATGATTGCAACCCAGGAAAAATAAAAATTCGTAGCAGTTCTCCCAATGAATTTCATCCTTCCTCTTACATTTTCCTTGACATTTCTCAAAGAATCTCCCTTTCTATATAGTATTTAACACAGAACTACTGAGGCTTGAATATATCTACATCTCTGCTCTTCCAGACTGAAAAAGCCTGAAGCTTTTTTTCCCCTCAAGGGGATCATGAAGGCCTAAAGTATTTCCGTGGAAGTCTGCTTATTGCACAGGCCATTGCCTTTTCCCTCCAGGTAGCCTAGAGGGAACCTGCATGTACTTCGACATACTGTAAATAAAGAAGAAGTGTTCACACTCTTCAACCATTACTGGAAATCACTTTAGTGAACACAGTGGGGCAAAGAAACAAAAGCACTTGAGAGGAGAAAAAAGAAAAACCACAAAAAACCCCTCACCAGAAATAAAAATGGGTCCTGTTCTTAGAGACAGAAAAAGAAAAAGCTTTTCCTGTGACATGTTTTTGTCTTTAATCCTTATCTCTTGGGTTGTTTTTATTTCTTTTTTTTTTTTTTCTTTTTCCTTTTCTCCCCCATGCCAAATGGATTTAGTCTTTCAGTTGCAGATTAATTTGACTGCATGCTTCTTGCCCTACCAAGCTGCCACTGCTGTTATAACGGCCCACAGGTGAATAAGCTTCCTTCCAATTTGTTTGCTGGATGCAGCATCCTCTGAGGAAACAATTCTGAGATTGCATGCACTTTGTAAAGCCAGCGGATTGACTTCAAATGACAGCTCCTGGGCAAACTGATTGCCTACAAGTGAGATGAGCAAAAGGGTCTAGCTCTCTGCTCCATGGTTCTTTTCTAAATATTTCTCTGTTGTTATTGAAGAATTAGAAACAACAACCTGTCACTTAGAAAAAAGCACATGCTCTTGATTCATAGGGGGTAATGCTCATAAACTGAATCTCCAACAGTTTCACAAGTGTGAAGATCTGCAGAGAAAGTAGACAAAAGTCAATATGAAAACAGAGGGCTTGATTTTGCAGGTTTTACTTTTGTTAAAAGACATTCACACAGTAATGCAGTTGCCTTTGCATTGGACACACAACATGGTTCATTTTTATGGGACAAATATAGAGCAGAATGTTCAGAATTGTGTTTGGTTGGTGTTTGAATATGTCCACAGCTGGAGACTTCACAATCTCTATGGGAAATCTGTTCAACCACCATATGAGTGAAAGAGTTTTTCTTATGTTTGAATAAAATTTCCATTATTTTCGTTTGTGGTCATTGCCTCTTGTACTGTCCCTGAGCATCCCTGGAAAGAGTGTGGCTGTGTACTATTACTCATCTCCATCAGGGATTTATGCATATTGATATGATCTCTCCGAACCTTCTTTTCTCAGGCCAAACAATGCCAGTTCTCACAGCCTCTCTTCACAGGAGAAAGGATCCCATCCCTTAATAATCCTGAAGGTTCTTGACTGGTCTATTTCCAGTAGTTCCATGTTACTCATGTACTGGGGAGCTCAGCTCTAGACCGAGTATTCCTGATGCATCTCACCAGGCCTGACAAGAGCAGAAGGATCACCTCTCTCAACCTGCTGGCAATGCTCCTCTTAGTGGAGTCCAGGAGGCTGTTTGCCTTTGACACTAAGACACACTGCTGGCTCATGGTCAGTTTGGTGTCCACCGGGAGTCCCAGGGCTTTTTGTTTGAAGTTGCTTTCAAACCTTCCTGTCTCCAGACTGCTCTGGTACCTGGAATTATTCCTGTTCAGGAGCAGGACTTTGCACATTTCCTTGATGATTTCATGAGGTTTCTGTTAGCCCATTTCTTTAGCCTTTTGAGGTCACTCTGAATGGCAGCATAATCCCTTGGTGTATTAGTCATTATTCCCAGTTTTGCATCACCTGAAAACTTGCTGAGGGTGTACTCTGTCCCATCATTCAAGTGATTAATGAAGATACTGAAAGGGATTTGTCCCCCTGTTGATTCCTGGTGTATATTTTGTGTGAAGGAAATCAACACAAAACTGTAGAATCTTCAGCTAAGCTAGTTTAAACATAGAGATTTATCTCATAAAATATTTTAAGATTATAGAAATAATTATTGTTCTGTTCAATATCAGAATTTCTGTGTTCAATACTCTGCCTTTTACTGGAGAAATACTTCACAAAATAATTCTGGTTAGCTCTACTTTCAGTAGTATGTTTCAACTTTTTCAGGGGGAAAAGGGTGGAGTTGGAAGAAGGAAAAAGAATAGCAATATGAGGTTTTACAACCATACAGTTATTATTAAAAGAATTTTATCTGAAGATTTTGTGAAATTGTGTCAGTTCAAACCAAAGAACTATAGATAAAGAATAAAGAACTTTCAAGCACTGAGTCAAGGTGACAGTCTGACTAACTCCATTTTTTTTCCTAAAAATATTTGCAGGATTTATTTTTATTAGAGTCAGGAAGGAAAACGGGTGTCAAAAAACTCAACAGTTGTAGAATAGAAGTTTCATTCCATTCCGGTTAGTTCTATACTGAGAAATTTTGAAAAAATTCCTGGATTACAGATCACCAGTAAGTGATTGTGGCTATTGCTTTTCTCTAAAAATGTCTCTTTATGTAGGTTAGCTATAAAGTACTGAGTTTTAGAGAAAAAAGTAGTGATGGTAACAAAACTGCCTTTATCTGAAGAGTCACAGTTTATTGAAAGGGTCATTTCAATTTCAGGTTACTCCTATTTTCTGACAATCACCAAATCTTTAATCAAAATTGAACACTGCAGCAAGTCAAGTTTCACTTCTATTGCTCCATGTAAATATATTGAAAAATTGTCAGCATAAACAATTGCAAGACAGAACCACCCGTACAATCCCTCGTTTGTTTCTACTCTGAAGACAGGCTATCATTAAGTCACAATTTGTGGTAATCATCTTTTACATTTAGGGCCAATTTTTGCAAGATACTTGAAATAACTTGGAGAAGCTACTGCTCAGCAGTTTCCACAGGCAATCATTCTAACATAAATCAGTAGGTTAAAATAAATTGTCAGAAGCAGAGATGTGATTAGAGTAGCACTATTTTCAAACTGGTGATAGATGAGGATTGTTGTACCTAAGCCATGTAGATACGTCCAGATATTTTGGATGTGCCAAATATACATTGGACATTTAGCAAGACCAAATTTTGATATCACTACATCCCATTGTGGCATTATAGAATCAGTCATGAAGCAGCATCCAAAACTATGATTTCACCTGGGGACTACTTTTGACTGATACATTTAAAAACTAAAGACTGAATTTGGTACCATCCAATAAAATTTCCAGAAAATGTGTTAAACTGTTGGCTATGGACTTTTTAAACTTGGCCATATGATAATCACAATACCTTCAATAATAGTGTAGTTTCTGTCATAGCACTGTCAATAGACTTTCTCAGAGTTTTAGCAAACAACCTATAAATTTGTTTGTTCTGACCCATAGGAACCTTGAAGGTAGGCCAGTGCAATATTTCCAAATAAACAAGCATTTAGTCCCAGTTTTGCAACCATTTTATGGTGCATATTTTGCCCAAGTCAAAGAATACAACTTTTAATTTTAGTAAAGATTTGTGACATTGAGTTTATAGCTTTTTCTATAAGAAACATTAACTTAGTTCTGCTGTGTGTTTGTCAAAGGCACCATATTTAGAAAACATATTTGTAGAGAAAAGAGTGAATATTTTCCTCCTCGTGCCTTCTATTCCATCCATGTGAGGAAAAAGTGTAACATTTCACAGCTGAAAGAGGAGAAATACCACCTGATAGAAAATAAGCAACTTAATGTGCTGTGCAGTACAATTTTCATTAAGTGTGAAACATCACATAACCTAAGAGAATGTGGAGGGAAATGTGAGTAACGTCAAAATGAATGGGACTCCGAGACTTTGAAAGACAAATGCCTTACCCAAATCACTAAACTCAAAACTAAATATTCAATATTCAAGTCAAAGTCACTCAATGGACATGTCAAGATTTTTTTTTTAGAAAAAAAATTTGAAGCCTTCTCGGAATCATTGCTCACCTTGGATGGAAAAGAAAGCAGGAATGATGAGCAAGCTCTAAAACCTGTGATAACAAGGTAGCTAGCTGTGAACCTATCTACAAAAATGCTTTGTTGTTTTTAGTGACGGGGCACATTCAGCACATTGCTTTATCTTGTATTTTGTGGTATAGATGACTCATGGAAGCAATGACCACAAAAGTACTGACAGCTGAAAAAGATAGATTAAAAAAAAATAGAAAGGATTTATGCCTCAGCTCCTGAAGAATATTCAGGATTTTTATTGTGTGGATAGCCATCTTTGAGGATTTGACTCAGAGGTATGGGTTTCTTTCATATTCATTCCCACATAACTTTGGATGCCAAAAGCTTTTGGCTACTGTTGACCTAAGGGGAGATAATTAACTTTAGGGAAGAACTTGTCTCTCCAGGTACACTGTCTTGACAGAAGATAATTTGTTTTCCCAAAAAGGAAGGAATGGTAGAGGCAGAAGTAAGATGAAAACACATGAATCTCCCAGATGCTCAGCAGAAGCCCTCTGTAGCTTTAAAAATCAGGTCAAAGGTAATTATGTCTAAGGGACCTAAGAGTTGTCTAAAATTTAACCCCCAAAATATTTATCTGTAATTTCTTACAGCTCAGCACTTCTAGTTGGGCAAACAAGCTGTGCATAAATAAATCATCAGGTTATGGTCCTAGGGAGAGGAGTAGAGAAGGACAAGGAGGTGCTCAAGGCCAGCATTCACCAGTGATGAAACTGACCCCCTTTGTTTAAAAAGGCTCTGCACTGTTCAAGCTCAGTGATAGCAATTAGACAGTTGTTATTTGTCCATGCAGAGTGAACAGTTATAATTGTGTCATTTTTGCTTTCTCAGTTTCTTTCCTATAATAATTTTGGCAACTGTGCGATGAAATGCTTTTTTGCAGACTTGAAAACACCATTACAAATGAAAGCATCTTGCATTTATTGCGTTGGTGACAGTGAGAAAAAGATGGCTTGCTTCCAAACAATTTGTCACACATAAAATGATTGTTTGCCCCACCTTTTTCTTTTCCTCCTCTTCTTTTTGTAATCACAGCACTTCATCCCTGCAGACTCCTTACCTAATGTTGTTGGATGATCTTTGTCAGGAATGTTTTGTGAGATAGGATTCTGTGAGCCTGACTTTTGTACAATAGCTCAGACACTTTTCTAAAAATGCTATTCTACTTTTTAGATATCTTACATTCACTATTGAATCATTCTTGGACTGATTCTTAGGAATTCATGGTCCCCAAAACACTTATGAACAATTTTAATCTTTCTCTCAGAAAAACTGTGCTCAGTGGCACAGATTAGCTGTGTAAATTTAGACATATGTGAGGTTATATAAAGTGAGGCATGGGCATATGTTTGCAAGACTGGAGCTCTGGTTTGTGCTAGAGGCATGATATGAACAAGATTCAAAATCTGGACAGTTATAATTACACAAAAAGCCAGGGCTTATTAGGGTAAAGGATGTCTTTTTCTACTAGTCATGTGTATGAGACATATCTTAAGTGTAGTAAACTAGAACTGGTAAAAGCAATGATCATTCTGTTTTTGTCCTAACTGGAAGTAAACTTTAGGTCATACTCATGAAGAACAATAAACAACATGCCTGCAAAAATTACTATTAGCCAAACATCTAAGATGAGCATCAATAAAAAATTTCCTTTTTTTTCTTGCAAAGTAAAGTGATAATTCCTTTAGTGTTTTTTCTCAATATTCTATATATATATCCTATAAAAATAATAGAATATATAGTCTTTCTTAAATTTCCTCATCTATATTTTTTCCTACAAGTTACGCAGTAAAAGAGAGTATACAGAACACTTTGGTTTTGGACCTTCAGCAAGTTCTTGGGAGGTCAGGTATTGAACAAGACCATGATAGTTCTAAACTAGCCCTGTGAGCCATCAAATCATACCAAACTCAGCTATAGAGAAAAATCCTCAAGTATGTGTGACATTTTCATTCTCTACATACTACACCCTCACACATATCAGCCTATCCAAGAAGGGGTCAATTGGGGATTATCTTCTGTACCCACAGAACTGAGATATCTTGGTTTGAAGATATTGAGGCAGGAACTCAAATAAGATGAACTCTCTCACTTAATCTAAAGAGACAAAAATGTGAGGAGGTATAAGTGAAAAAATAACAATTTACTGAAAAGGAAATAGCAGCACCACAAAGATACAATGGAACTGGCTAACTCACAAAAAAAAAAAAAAAAAAAAAAAAAGGGAATTCACCATATCATGTGGTCCTCCAGGAACAAAGGGGAAAGAGAATGGCACAGGGTCCTCCCTGCCAGCCACTCCCTTCTGCTCAACTAAACAATAGAAACAATGAGAGAACAGGGACAAAACAAAAACCCAAGAAAATTGTGTTGCTCACAAGGGGCTACACTATTAAACTCCCCACTCTGTGTCACCCAGTCAGGTTCAGGTCTGGACCGTAGAACTGGTGTTAGTTCAGATTGAGGACTTTTCAGTGTCAAGAATGTGCTTGCAGAAAGTGATTAGAAGCATATTCCTGTCCTTCATTAAAAAATTTCCATTGGAAAAAGTACTTACAGTGGGACTGGATTCAAGAGTGGAGCCAAAGTACTTGTTATTGGAAAGCTACATTTATTGCCCTGTGGGTTTAAAGAGTGGAAGAGTTCAGCATGGTCTTCTGATTTACAATCTACTTGGGAAAGCTGCAAAGACAAGGAAATTAAAACTAAGATAACACCAACTAGAGAATGAAAAGGAGGAGGAGAATGGAGTACTCAAAAATGTGCATATCACAACAACTTTGTTGCTCTTTTTATATTTTTTAAGGTTTATTTTCCCTCCATTGTGACCATCTGTAGTATACAGCAAACCCTGCTGCAGATACCTCTCATCGCTAATATGGTGTGGTTAGTGAATGGATTCCAAGCTGATACCAAAGTCCATCTGTATGTCAAAGCATCAAGCATAAGGTATTTGATATGGCTTGTAGTTGAATTAGATCTCTGCGATGGGAGACAAACATTTTCCACATGATGTACCTTCCCAATAGTATGATTTTTCAGCTGTTAATGCATAATATGGCCATATGCTGTGTCTCACTGAATCAAGGTAAATTGGAATGCAACATGCAGTAATCATAGTTTTACATTATAGAGGTGCAATATAGATAAAATTGCCACTAGTTTAAACTTAAACGTGAAGTCTGGATGGGGCAAGTTGGGTCAAACTATGAGAGGCAGGATAGACATTCACCAGCTTCAGAGATTTGAGATTTTAATGCCTTGTTTATATCTTCTCTTGAGAAGCTTGGTTCTGTCAGCTCTGGTTTAAAATGTATCAAAGGTCCTACATATGAAAACAATCATTCAAATGTATCCCTCAAAGCCAGGATAAAATTATATGGTTTTGACCCAGTAGTTTGCTTCTTGTCGGTTAATCAGTGCAGTTTGACTGAAGCTGGAAGACTAACTCAGATTTCCCTTATGTTGTGAGTTTGACCTTGGCAAAATGCCAACCCCCCCCAAGACGCACGAGGTCCCAGGGAAAGGAGGGAAGGAAAAAAACCCTGAAACTGGAAAAAACTATATACATATATTTACAGGAAAGTTACAATACATATACTTACAAATATAAGAAAAACCAACAATAACTTCATCCAAAGCTAGCCTCCCCAACAACACACAGATTCCACCACTCAAAACCCACAGAAAACAAAACTAAATGGGTTCCCCTGAAAGAGCACCCAGCAAAGCAACATCAAACAAAAAGTATTTACTTCCCAGAGCCCAGAACTGCTGTGGGCATCTTGGCAGGGAAGCAGCAAGGCCTGTCGCTCTGGGAGCAGCAACAGGGAGTCCTCCTGTGATGGGTTGTTTTTGGTAGGCCTTCCTTGGTNTATTCCTTCAATTTTCTCTTGCTGCTTTTTGCCGTTTCGGGAGAGGGAGGGGGGAATCTTTCCTGTGAGGTTTGGCTGTTGGCAGAGAGCCAACCCGAACTTTCACACCTCCCCACCACACCGCACGGAGAGAGGGAGGGCCAGAGAGCGAGGATATCTCCCCCACTAGATTTATACTCAACTTGACGTCCGATGATATGAAATACCTCTTTGGTTGCTTAAGTCAGGTGATACTTGCCCCTCTAAATCTACGGAGAGCCCCATGGTCCAAAAAACTGAGGCCTGCTAAATTTGGTTTCAGGCCTAACTAAACTAAGACCTTAATCTAAGTTTTGGGGGTTTATCCAACCCATCACACCTGACATACATAAACAAAGTAGTTGCCATAATTGCTCATGATTAAGTGATTTTAGAGAAGCCTCCTTATCCTTAGAATTGCTTCCCTGTACAGGTTTGATTGGCATTGACTTCTTACTGGGTGCAGCTGTTCTTAGAAATCCCTGTATTATATATATATATATACAAAAGAGTCCTTACTATGGATTCTGCTGCCCTTTTTATCTTCTCCTATTGTTCTGCTGCAATGTGTATTTCCTTAAGAAGAAAAGTCACAATGGAACATTTAACTGGATTTAAATGGATCATCATAACAATCGTGTGTCTCAGCTGAACAACTGAATTTGCTGTCTTATTGCCTTCTTCATATATTTTATTTAGCATTTTCATTATCTGTACCTGCCCATCTGTTGCCATTGGAGTAAAATTGCTACAAAAATCAGTATTCACAGTATTTTATTTAACTTTCAGTGATCAGCATTTGACTGTTGAGATTAAAGTGAAATACCTGCAAAGACCTTTAATTTATGAGTTAATTTGCTCACATAAGTAATCTCATTGAGTTCAAAAGAACCAAACTCTGTCATCAGTCATTTAATTTTAAACTAAAGACTAAGTATAACAAAGAAGGGTTTTTTGCAATGAGGGTGGTAAAACACTAAAACAGTTTTCCCAGGAACATGGTAGATGTACCATTCTTGGAAACATTCAAGGTCAGGCTGGATGGGGCTCTGAGCAACTTGTTTTAGTTGAAAATGTCACTGCTCCTTGCAGGGTAGTTGAGGTAGATGGCCTTTAAAGGTACCTTCCAATCCATTTTATGACTCCATGATTCTATGATCTGAATTTATGCACAAAATTTTGCAGATAGTATGCAAGAGATTTCATCTTACTTCTAGACATGGCTAGAATTTCTGTAAAGTATTTAATTAATTGTTAAGACTGTGCACTAATTCAGTAATAACATTCATCACAAAACATAAAGATTTAAGGAATACAGAGTGGAGAAAACTGAGTTGGATAGTTGATACATACTTTTTTCATCTATATGGAAATGCAGCTCACCTGTAGCAGTTGAAAAAAAATGCATGTGTATCTTGTACCTTCTGCTCAGAAACTAACCTGACCAAGAGACCTCAAAAAATGCCAAAAGCTTATAAATGTCACTGAATCTTCAGTTTCATATTTCCACATTTCTTTTTCCCTAGCTTCTATTAAGTACTGGAGCCATAAGAAACACTTATTGAAACTAAAGAAAAAAAACCACAAACCCAAGAACAAAATTTGAACCTCATGCTACAGAGGGCAAAACCATATGCAGTATTCACTCTTAAATTTGGTCAAGTGAGAGATGCATGATGAAGAATTGCCATGGGGCAAATTTACTTCCTTACTACCAATTCTGTCACTTCTCTTAAATACTTCTGCAGTGTTGGTGTAAAAACTGCAGCCATGTAGCATGCAGCATCTGAACTACTGTGCCTCTGGATTAGTGATATACCGATCAACAACCTGGTTACAGTTTTTCAGTGTTTTAAACAAACGAAAGGAGGGGAATTGTAACATAGTCATTTCAATAAAAGGTCAGATCCTTAGTCGATGTATAAATTTGATGGAGTTGTTCTGGCATACGTTGTCTGAGGCTGTAGATCAGTATTTCTAAAATATTAGAACAGAACTAGAGCCAGTGTAAATCAGTACAACTCCACTGACTTCAGCAGAACCACTCCAGTTTTTGTTGGCTGAAGATATTGGTCTTTATGTAAATACAAAGTACTTGATTTATTTCCATATTGCACCAGTTTTCCATGTGGAATTAAATAGTTTTAAACTGAATCTGCTCTGTTACAAAGGTAGAGCAGTAGAGAGTGATGAATCAGATCCCAATCACATGAAGGGGATCTTACCAGCTTGTCAGAGAAAGACTTCTCTTGTATGAGTGCTCATTATGGTCCAGTCCCTGTAGCCACTCTGAGATTGAAATGTTCTGTGACACAAGCACACTCAGATCATGAAGTGCCTTGATCACCTCCTATGCAGGTGGGATTGGCCATGCTGTCCTGTGTTGTTCCCTGAGATTCCCCTGTGAAAGCACCAGGTGTGGGAATCATGATCAGCATCTGCACTTCAATTCAAGCTTCTGGCATGCTCATGGAAACCTTAAATTATGCTTACTTCCAGGAGTTCTCTGAAGGATGCGTCTTATCCTCAAACCTTGCCATAACACTTATCTTTCATCCTCTTTCTCTGTTCCATGTGCAGTCCTCGCATATCCATATCACAGAACTCCATTAAAAGTATATGCCAGTGCTCTCTGTTGCTCCTGTAACTTAGTGTAAAGCTTAGTCAATGTGAAAGTGCCAGCTGGTTCACCTCCCCACCAGTCATGGCCTGAGATGAGATGTCCTCTGAAATTCCCAGGGCTTGGATTGATGGTAGGGGCACTGATCCTGCAACCACGCCTGGAAAGGCTACAATACTACTGATGCACATCACTTCCCTAGTGGGATGTTGGGGTTATTCCAAGTCCCATTGCAACTATTTCCAAGAAGTGAAAACCTACTTTGATTGTACTGTCAGGACCTTCTGTCAGTCTGGTAGGGCACCTACCCTTGGTCCAGAAGTTGGTAGTGCTGTCTCCCAGGACCTTGGAAAAATGTTTACTACAGATCATGGCACAATGGCTGAAATTCACAAGCAACGATTGCTGCAGCTGGAGCTTTCATGCAACTGAATGACATTTGTACAGTCTGATATATATACCCTTGGGAAATATTGTAAAGAAGTAATGCATGGATGCATGCTCTCTTGTCCACCATAAACACCCATGATAACTCTATGTGTGAGAGGCAATATTCCTCCTGGATCTCAATGTTTTACCAATAAAATAAATAATAACTAATAAAAGAATAACTAATAAATAATAACTAATAAAATAAATAATAACAATCTGCTGTTTGCAGATGCCGTTTGCCACTGTCCGCAAATTTGACATCTTCCTATTTGTAGAGAACAAGCTGTACATCACTGATCACCTGGAGGTGGGATCTCCATTCCATTGTGGTTAAACAGAAATTTCCAACTAGATGAGTACAAGTTGGTTTAAATTGTGTTTTTCAGTATGTACAAGAACAGCAATAGGTTTTCAAGATGCAAGACTAGAGAAGACTGTTCAGCCCAGAGTACCTTTGATCAGGGTCTGATGAGTTTGGGATATGACTGTACTAGCCCCAGAGTATCCATGAGTGAGTCACTGAGGCAAGACACTCTCCATGGCATTGTGGAGTATGGGTTGCCTGAGCTCAGCTGCCCCAAGCGGGATTGTTGCTGATACTGGTCATCCAAACTGCTAGATGTAATCTGCCAGTGAGTGCTTCTCTGTTGCATTCCCACTGGACTGCACACAGGGCATCCAGGAAGACACTCCAAAAGAGGGACAGTGTTGCTGAGACACCCCTTGGCACTAGGGATATTTGCAGAGACACTGTGACAACGAGGTGAGGATAAAACCAGTCTTTCTTCAGTGTAGAGCCCACTTCTTCCTTGCTGAGCCATTTACTTCCTTAGCCACTGCTGTCATTGCAAGGCAGGCTGAAAGGCTGCCGACACATCTTCCCCATAGCCTGGCTGATCTGGAGCTGCCACTTGATGCTGTGCCGTCACTGACAACTGGAATCACAGAAGCTTTCAGGAGACTTAAATTGATAATGATCAGAAACCAGCTCATGATAAGGAGTTACAAGGTGAGGCTTGTGTCAATCCTGTGACCCATCTGTGTTTGTACAATGAGAGCTGAACTGCAGTTCAGCTCAGCCGAATGAGAGACATGGCTTAGATAGTAATGCTGCTGTTTCTTATTTAGGGAAGGCAGTTTTATTTATTTTAATTGATTTTTTAGGTATATTTGATACACGGAAAAAATGCCTCCTGTAGGGTATTAATGTTGTTTGTCTTATGACCTGTGATGTTTGTACCTTTAATCTGTATTCAGAATTACTCCTCTCTATTGATTAAGGGCCCCATCTGTCAGTCACTCTGCTCTGAAAATCCCATTGATTTCAAAGGAATTTGGTGGAACACAGTGTTAGCTCTAAAAACCAATTTTAGCCAGATAGATAAAGTTGAATGTTGTGTGATTTCCAGTACAAATTATGTGATTATTATGGTTCTGATGGAATAAAATAAAGTATGACATTAAACTGACAATGAAAATAAGGCAAATAGTATCTATCTCTGACCCTGTAACTAAAGCAAAGAGTCCTTTATCACCACTTGTTAGGGTGTATCTATTTGATCTAAGAACACACCTTTCCTATGCCATAGGAGCCTCAGGCTGAATATTTGATCCCCTAACTCAGGGTGGCAGTGCAGGAAACCTGTGAGTGTGCAAAGACCTTGGAGTTCAATGGTTCTTGCACTTGCTTAGTACTTCTCCTTTTTCAGATTAAAAGATTTATTACCAGAACATTTTATTGTTGCCACATTTTTTTAAAGTTAACAGAGCAGACTGAAAAACAGTTGTAATGGAACAATTTCCTCAAAGTTTTATTAACAAAAAGACCATCACAGAAGAACATCTCACAGGTACAATTTCAATACATCTCACTATGGAGTAATTACATTTTTCTAACACAGCATCTTTTGAATTTGTTTTCTTTTTTCTTTTTTTTCCCCAACAATATAATCTTGGCTTATATATACATCCATCCCTAGAGTTCCTCTCATACCGTTACTGTGCCAAAGGATAAGAAAGTGTCTTATAGAGAAATGCATCTGGCATTGATCTGCATTAGGTTGTTTTTTCAGTTAGTGGCAATGCAATGACAAGCCTTTTAGAGAGATGATGAATGCAGTGTAATGTGTTTGAACATTAATTTTTTGTATGGAACCTAATTAACAAACTCAACGTACTTCTATTCAAATACTTTGAAAAGAAAACACCAGTCACTAATGTTAAATATCTGTTTTGCTTTTCTTTGCTTACTCATGCATTTATTCAACACTTGCTATAGCAGTTTATCTAAAATTAGGTCCAAAGTAATTTAGGCAGGCATACCTTATGTGAGAGATTCTGTAGAAGAATTTAAATCATAGTGACAGCCATTAGAAATTGCTTACAGGAAAAATGTTTCCAAACAATTTTAGGCTTAACAATGGAACTTTTAAAAAGATTAAGAATACTCACTTTGTGTATGGATATTTGAATGGTCTTTACTTTCAGGAAATTACAGTGTATAAAAGCTGAAGGCCCTGTATAGCTCCTGTTTTGTATATAGTAGCCTTGCTTGCACTTTAAGTAAAACTGAACTTGTCAGCAGATAATTTAAGCTATTTGGAGTTTCCAAACTCTTGACCTCTTCAAGTCTGAGTTCAGCACTACTTTGAAATAATTCAGTAGATAAGGACATGATGCACAGATTGCTCTGTGCTTAGCTTTTAGTTTTAACAACATCTGTCTTTTCAGCACCCTCTATATACACTAGAAAAGGTGGGCTTCTCTGGGATGATCTTAAGGACCTCACTTAGCAAGTACTGGTTGAAGGTCCATGAATTCTGAAGGTGAAAATTAGACTTTTCCATCTCTGTTTCAGCATCAAAGTGCTCAGAGCCAGAAGCTGAGGACTTTATCTAGAGCAACTGAACAAATAAAAACTTTTGCATTTTCTCTTACATCAGCCTTTCTTCCCATTTTGTCCATTGATGTCACCTTTTCTCTGCCTGTCCTCATCTGCGGAAGGTACTATGAAGAAAAAATTCCTGGGGATGACGGTTGCACATCATGTGTGCTGGCAGGGTTTTATAGTTGTGGTGCATTTTTCCAATTCATTTTGATGCAGCCTGACAATTATATCAGGGATCTGCATTTCTGCTCCATGTATTTTTTGCATATATTTTGAGTCTTTGAATTCTTTTACTGCAGTTACAATAAAATAATTAAATTTTTAATTTATTTGATTTTATACACATTACTAAAAATTACTACATTATGGACAATTAGAAAAAGTACTTATTATAGAGGAAAGAGATCTATGCAGATAATATCTATACAGTGTATAAATAATAAACAATATAATGTACACCTGTATTTTCATCCAGTCTTTGGGTTGGTACCTTACATCTTTGAGATTTCTGAGTTGCTGCCTGTACTGCAGTCTGTGCAGAGCTGTTCTCAGTCCCTGTGTTGCTCTGCTTAGAACTTTCCTTTCACAAAAGCTAGTCCTCATGCTACCCTTCTGTCTGAACTTCTTCACCTTGGCTCTGTTCTTCATGTTTTACTGTTTTATTAGGCCCTGGTGTCCTATAGTTTTAACAAAAAGGGGCAGTTTCATGGGAGAAAGGTCAACATTTTAGATGTTTGAGTTCATAATGTCAGATGGTTTTGTCATGACACATTTAACCTATTGGACTTTTCTGTTTGCTGTTTTCATTATGCTTAAAAGGAATTCACAATAATCCTGCTTTTAATAGCACTGATGCAATTTTTTTCCTCTTATGCAAGAAGTAGTGTCCTATAATTTAGCAGAATCCAGTGCAAAACAAGCTAGTAGAGTAGGCTTTTAGAAATCCTTCAAATATTTTAATAGTTTTTTTCTATTTGACTGTGTCTGTCTTGGACCTGAAAAAGTATTCCTAAAGTAATAAACCTTTGCAAACTGTTAAAACTAGTTTCTTATATGTCCTTACTGTGGCTTGTGTTATGTCTTGCAAATATTGATTTGTACATGAAATCAAATTTGTAATGGCTGTGTTTTTTATTCTTTATCCTTCTGCTAAGTGGGAATCATAATCCAAAATCAATATGTATTTTCCAGCACATAGAAAAATGTCTGCTTGAACTGTGGATGATTTATAAAGTTTCCTTATTCCTATATGCGATATGTATAACATTTTTGAGTCTCACTTGGATGTGAATGTCATTTTTTGAAAGTGTAGTATTATGTTAGCATTTTATTTATATAACTTCTCAACTTGCTAAGAACAAGTTTTGTACCTTTGGGTAATGCATCAAAGCTTACCTGAAACCACTAATCATTTAAGTGAGAACTTGACTAATCTGCCCAGCTCTTACTTACTATTACATGATAATGGCACATGCTGGGAACTACATCTGTCCACCTTTAATATTGTAGATGTGCATGGGGAAGAAACCGAGAAACGCAAAGGTGTTCTTAAGAACACTGCATCTTTGTAATGCATTTAGGGTGGGAGACCAGAAGGTAAGAGAAAACCATGAAGAAACAGCTAGCTGGCTTTAAATACAGAGAAATTCAAAGGTATTTGTCCTAGGGTAACACAGTTGCAAGGCCTTTGGAAAGGTAGCCTGATATAGTTTAGAAAGCGTTAAAGAGGTAAGGCTTCTTGATAGGAAGACCAGCACACTGCAGAGGGCTAAGCCCAAGGTGGAAGCACTATGTGAAATACAGGACACCAGCCAGGGCTTGGGCACTTTGTCCACCTGTGAGGAGTCCTGCTGCCTCGAGACCACTGTGATGCTCAAGCTGGAGCCAAAGTGGTGGCTGGTGGGGGTGTATATGTGCAGCATATGCATGAGTGTGGTGTGTTGTTGACTAGAAATTGCTATGCACCACTATACTCATCCTGCTTAGTAAATAAATTTTAAATTGTATAGTATAGAGAGCTGTAGCTTTGTTCTTGTGGCTACCCCACTTCTAAATTTTGCTGGAACAGCTTTACTATTCTGTAGTTTCACTGAGTTCTACTTTGTCATTTTTACTTTTCATCTTCTCAGCCTTCTGCCTCTGCACTGTAATCCCTATGAATGAGATTTAGGGTCCAGTACATTTTCAGTCCTGCAATGTGTGCTAAAATCTCCTGCAACAGTTCAAACTCTGTCTTTTCAAGATTTTGTTTTGCCTTTATTTTCCCTCAATAGCAAACATTCACCTTGTGACTTCTCTGAATGTTTCTTATCCACACCTGTGAATAAGACTGTTTTAAATATCAAATATTTTCTGTATTTTTAGATGTCACATTACCTTGTCTATGAGCAATGGATGCATAGGGAATGAGGACTTATTTAATTTTCAGAGTAACCAGATTAGGTCTCGTTAGATTTTCAAATTCATGCTCCGCATTGTCCAATTATTCCTCTTCTGCTGCACTGTTTCTCCAGTCACTTTTTTTTTTTTTTTCAGACTTTTACCCCTGATACCATGCTGTAATTATGGACAGTGACTGGAGAGAACTCTGTCTTAGAGATTATATATTCTGATGAGGTTTTAATGCAAGAATTATTCTTAATGGATCTTGGTCAAATATTATGTGTCCCAAAACTACCCAAGATTTCTCCAGTATCTAGATCTGATTTAATAACTTGGGTTAATTTTTAGAGTATTCTCACAGCCTTTTAAAATGATCAACACTGTTTACTAGCCAAATCCAATAGAATTCTAATGCACTTACAGTTAATTGGTAGGAACTGAGAACATGGACTTACTGTTTTCTTTTAATGTTATATCTGAAGGCGGTGGTACAGCTGCTTCCCTTTAATCCTATTTTGTTAAACCTACTGGGAAAAGCCACCCAGCTCCAGAGAGGCTTTATTTCAATCCCCTGCTTTTTTGAAGAATTTCAGACTTTTGTCTTCTGATGCTGAGGAGAATGCCGGTAAGATCAGCCCCAATATCTTGGCCTCAGAATCATGTTGAGAGAGAAATCTGAAATTTAGTTAGGAAGACTGAAAAATCATATTCACCTTTCTCCACAGAAGCACGTCTTACTGGTTAGTATCAAGATATGCTTATAATGTGAGAAATACTTTTAATATACATATATTAGCACACAAAGGTATGGATGTAAAGAAAAAGGTATGAGGAAGTGTGCAGCATATGTATGGAGCTGTTGCTTAAATTGATTAGGTGCCATGTCTTCTGATGAAATTGTTGGACAAATATTTGTTGTTCACTGGAATGAATTTAGTTTGAAGAAAACAACTCTAAACGAGCACGTTCATCCTAACGACTTTGGAGGTAGGATTTTTGTTAACAATATGATTAAAACCAGCCATGTTTACATTCTCAATTTAGATGTACATAATATTTAGAAAAAAATATGACCACTGCAGGGTAGACAGTTATCACAGAAGCACAGAAAGCGTAAGGTCAGAAAGGCCAGCCCACAGTGGGTCATCTGGTCCAACCTCGCTGCCCAAGCAGAGTCATCCCAGAGCACACGGCACAGGATTGTGTCCAGACCATTCTTGAAAATCTCCAGTGACAAAGGCTCCACAATCCCTCTGGGCAATCTGTGACACCGCATGGTCACCCACACAGTAAAGCAGTTCTTCCTCATGTTCAGGTGGAACTACGTGTGCATCAGTTTCTGCCCATTGCCTCTTGTCCTATTGCTTGGCACTACCAAGAAGAGCCTCGCTCCACACTTTAGACACTCCCCCTTTAGATACTTACACACATGATTAAGGTCCCCTCCCATTCACCTCCTCATGAAATTATCATCTATTTTAGTTCAAAACTTCCAAAGATAATTCACATATAGCCAGATTCAGGGTGCTGAAAGTACCAAAACATTCTTCCGTACATCAGTTTTGCAAGAAACTGTAACAATTATGCCATAATTGCTAGATAACTAAACATTTATGTGTATGTAATTATATTGTAATTTTTAGCTACAGATATATACAGAATATTATATGCAACTAGATAATTTATTCTACAATTACCTCATTGGTTTATATAGCTTATGAAGTGGCAGCATAGAAATTAACAAATAATATGGATGTTTAAAAAAAAAAAAGACCTAGTGAATTTTGTAACAGTCAAGGAAGGTAAAAGCAGTTTTTGAAAACTGGAGTCAAATTTTTTCTTTATCTTTGCCAACTGTTTTTTGAAATATAACCGGAATAGTGCTGAAGTAACAAGAGAGTCCATTTAAAGAAACAACAAAATACACACTTGTCAATATAGAAAGGAGAATATGAGAGCTGAATAGAGCGAGATCTATTAGGCTGTGTAATTTTTCCCCAGTGAGCACATAGTACATTTAAAATTAAATATATGTGAGGAAGTAGAAACCTTTCTGTAGGCAACAATTTTAGGTGCTATATGGAAGAGGCAGACAAATAAATGTATTTTTTTCTTCTTCAAATTAAGTATAGCAATTTTATCCCTCATACAGCACTGTATCAGAGAGCACATTATGACTGTGCTTTTGTGAACATGGGTTTGTGAAGTTCAAATTCTTGACTACATTTGACAAAATTATATTAATTTTATATTACATTAAAAAACAAATCCACCAAAGAAGTAGTTTTGCAAGGTTGCATAGTTAAATGGGGGGAGGGAAAGATACTGATAGCAATATTATACATTTCTTTCCTTTCTTTTGAGACGAAATGTGAGGGATCTGCACACAAACTTGCAGTCCTTTCATCATCACCTTAACCTAGTCATCATCACCTTAACCTAGTCATCCTCTGCAGGCACATGGAAGTTCTTTAACTGTAGTTGTTTCTCTGTGGTTGCTTGCAGTTCCTCTGGCTTGTCTGATTTGCATTCCAACCAAGCTGCTGTTGATGAAACCTAGGGGACCGACCATAGGGCAAGCAGTCTTACTGTACAGACTTAATTTCCTGCTAGAAGTAGTAAAGAATAAGGTGTCTCTGCTGTTTTGTCCTTGTACATAGTTTTCACACTCTATTCTGCCTTCTTTTCTCTTGCTGCTGATATCCTCCTTATTGGTGTTTTCATGGATCTTTTTCTTAATAAAAGCAGAGAGGAAAAAGACTCTCTTCACATATTGGCAAAAAAGAGACTAAGTTTTTGCAAGTTAGTCCCCAAAAAGGAAACAATTCCTATGTACTTGACCCTTCAACTCTTGCTAATATCAGAGATTCTGAAGCATTAAGTACCATGTAAGTTTATACCAGTAGTATAAACTAGGACTTTTCCTTCAGGGAAAGTCACAGTTGATTGGAAACAACAATATAATTTAAAACACCAAGGTAAAGGATTTTGCTTTCATTTTCACATACGTTTTTGAGGAAAGTGAATTTGGTTTAGAAAAAAGATTCTTTTTAAACTTATTACAGTTTTTATGTTTGCAGTCAGTTAACTTTGCATGGACAAAATGCATTGCAATGTCTACCTTCAGCTTCCTAAATTCAGTTTGAATGATAAAAAGATAATGTACTCTAGACTGAAAAATGTCTAATATGAAGCAGTTTCAGATAAAAGTATGAAAAAAACAAGGATAAACTAGATTTGTTTCTAGCTCTGACAGCTGGAAAACCAAGTACAGCCAATGTAAAATGTTTTCAAGACTTAGCAAAGAAAATAGACCTCTGAGCTGGTTAAAACTAGTGAGCTACAATTCCCCAGCTAAGGTCTCAATTTCAGACTTTTCTATATACTTTCTTTTCATTAATGCCCATGTTCTTCAGGCTTACTCTGATTTGTGGGAAATTTCCATTGGTAGGTACTGTTTGTAATGGATGAGGTAGCAAGCAGTGTCATCACTTCAAAAAATGATGGATGAAGAGACAGAGGGTAGGAACTGGGAGATATTAAATGCATAAATAGACATGTCCTTCTCTCCTTAATCAGCAGTATTTACACTTGAAACAAAGGGAGTTTTGTGATAGTGAGGCTGAAGTGAGACAGTTTGGCCAAAGCCACACCCTAAGCACATCCTTTCAGTCTCTTCTCTACCTGGAGATGTTCAGAGCTTTCTTTCTACTGTTTTCTTCTCTCAGCAAATATAGAACAAAATGACCCTTGATTTAAATAGATAGAAGCTCTTGATTTAAAGAGATGACAGTCTGCTAAAAGGCAAAATTTTGAAGTATAATCAGGCAATACCAGCCAAGAAAATCCTCCCCAGGAACAAGACAGAAGTAACTGATGACCGAACATAGCTGTTTATTTTCTCCTAGAAATCAATTTATGATTGCATTAGTGTCACAGTCATGCAGAGACAATTATACTATCATTCTTATTAATGAATCACATGCTTTGTATTTTAATATCTTACTCTAATTAAGAAAATTAAGACCATGTATTGGCTGGTTAGATTACTTACCTTATCTCTCATCAGTCTCTGCATCTCAGAAGATAAGGATAGAATAATATGATTACAGTAGTTGTTTCTAAGTCAGAGGGAGCGTGTAGTCAAAAAGTAAGCAGCTAGTCTTCCTAGCTAGGAAAGTTAAGATGGGTAAAATCAATTATCTCCTTTTCCCCCTGTTCAAAGGCTCAGTCTGGTTTTAAAACTGCATTAGAAGTGAAATAGTTCAGTAGTCTGCGGTACTGTTTTGTTCTCAAAAAGCTGCACATGGCTGCCTTCTGCTGCCTCAGTTGGCTCTAATCCATCCTCTCCTGGGAGTCATGTAGGCTGGTGCAGTCCAGGAGCCAAAAAAATTCAGTATCGGACCAAAAGGTAAAGTTGCTGTCTCTGAGCAAAAATACCTTAGATCTCAATCAAAAGACAAATTCAACTGTATAGGTGAGGAAAAAAGCACACTATTACCTTGGAAAATTTCTACTGACAGACCAGTCCTCAATTTCCAATAAATCAGAACTCCACTTTAAGGCTTTAAAGTGAGTCTTTGACATTAGGGGCTGTTGGTATTTCGCCTTATCTCTCCGAATTCAGATTTGGCTCTGCTAAAAGATTCGGTGACAAGGATAAAAGATAGAATTTTCATGCCATACAAATGTAGGCAGATCTGGCTGAAGGTATAAGTAAAACAGGCAGTGTAGGGGTAAATAGCTCTTTTCCAGAAGATATTGCTACCAAGGAGGTAGTTATTTTTTACAAAGGAAGTTTTACTGCCTGGAATGAGGAATCTTTCCCAGACACAATTTGGGGATGTTTCTCTGCATGCTTTCCAGAGAGGGTTACTCCTTGGGCACAGGAGAGACAACGCTCACAGATGTGCTGCAAGGCCTTGCAGCCGAGGGGGATGCTGTGGGGATCACTTTGAGCAGACAGTGTTTCAGAATGTAGTTAGAGTGTAGATAACAACACCTGGTGTTTATNCAAAAATACCTTAGATCTCAATCAAAAGACAAATTCAACTGTATAGGTGAGGAAAAAAGCACACTATTACCTTGGAAAATTTCTACTGACAGACCAGTCCTCAATTTCCAATAAATCAGAACTCCACTTTAAGGCTTTAAAGTGAGTCTTTGACATTAGGGGCTGTTGGTATTTCGCCTTATCTCTCCGAATTCAGATTTGGCTCTGCTAAAAGATTCGGTGACAAGGATAAAAGATAGAATTTTCATGCCATACAAATGTAGGCAGATCTGGCTGAAGGTATAAGTAAAACAGGCAGTGTAGGGGTAAATAGCTCTTTTCCAGAAGATATTGCTACCAAGGAGGTAGTTATTTTTTACAAAGGAAGTTTTACTGCCTGGAATGAGGAATCTTTCCCAGACACAATTTGGGGATGTTTCTCTGCATGCTTTCCAGAGAGGGTTACTCCTTGGGCACAGGAGAGACAACGCTCACAGATGTGCTGCAAGGCCTTGCAGCCGAGGGGGATGCTGTGGGGATCACTTTGAGCAGACAGTGTTTCAGAATGTAGTTAGAGTGTAGATAACAACACCTGGTGTTTATCCAAGCTATGCAGCTACTGGCTGGAAAAAAACAAGAAGGCCAAGGGAACCGTGATAAGCTCAGGATGAGAAAACAGAAATAACGGGATCGACAATTAGCAGTAACAAGACACAGTGAGCTAACTGTTAACCAATTATGATCTGAATAAGGGCGGATGGACTGTGGCTGCAGCCAATTGCTTTGCATATAGAAACGTGTGTATGGTAGTAAAAAAGGTATATATATCAGTAGAAGTTTTGAATAAAGTTGGATTTGAATATGCATCACATTGATGTGTGAAGTTCATTCCTGCTCGTGAGGTAGACCCCCGGCAGGATGCCAAAGCGGAGGAGGTGATGATAAAGCCTGAGGAATGAATGAAAGCTTTTGCCTTTTGCCTTTGCTCTGAGGCCGGTTCTGCCCATGCAACACCATTAAGATCTATAAGTTTCCAGCATCCTCACCTCTGAAATAAACCTTTGGAATCCTCTCCATTGTTTTGCCATTCTTTGTGGGAATACCTGTGTGTATTTTGCTTCACAGGGAGTTGCACAGAGAAGGCAGTCTTCTGAGGGTGGCAGTACCAGTCACAACCAGTTTCTTGGCCATTTCTGATGGATGACTAGAAATCATGCATGTAACAGACACTGCTATTTGAAGAGGAGTTGTGTTGTTTAGATTGCTTCAAGGGAAGGGAGGGATATCCCACAAGTCACATATTTTGCTCCTGCAATTCCCTTTGTCTCTCCATGTCAAAAGAGCAATACACAGGCTGTGTGGGGTCTTCCCTTTGCTTTTTGGCTTTCTACTGTGAACTCAGGGCCAAGCCTTTATTGTTGAAATAACAAGACTAAGGAGGTCTCAGAAGGCTCTAAGATTAGGTTTGACAATAATAAGAATACAAAGAGCAATCCTCTGGGGATGAAATCTACTGTTTCTTCTCTTCTACAGAGATAGCTCAACAGTCCAAAAAAGCTACCCAGACACAGCAAGGACAAGAGTAATTTTTGAAATATCATATTTTTATGTAGCAATCTGAGAAGAATACAAGCTGTAACAAGGGATCCCAGGCCTTTATGTGAAATTTCAGAACTTCTGTGCTGTTTTAGTGGTTGAATTTTAATATAATTCACAATTAGTAGACAGAGTGAGTGGTGAGCCATGATATTTGGACATAAAGACATAGACTGGATAGAGACCAATGCAAAATGCAGAGCATTTAATTAGAAAATAAATTCCCTCAATATAGTTTAATATCGTATTTGCTTAATATTTCATACTGTCCTGAACTTATTGTGGCTATGTAACTACCCAGACCTTGCTGACAAAATGGTTTAGTTTCACCCTAGAAGGGGACATTTCTGGGTAAACAGAAAAAGCATTTTATTACATACTCTTGGAACTGTTACAGCCAGACTGAATGTTGATTAATTGTTCAAAATATTTTTTTCCTGTCTCTTCAATAAAGCACATTGCAGTTGACAGGGAGATGGAGGACCAGCCTCCTGGATGGAGTGACTGTAGAAGTTGACAGGTTCACATTTCTTCACTGGCGTGACAAAATCAATATGCTATTTCCCATTCTTAAATATGACCCAGAAAAGGCAATGTATTATCAAGAAGCTTCTAGATGCAGAGGGAAGTAAATAAAACAATCTTACTGTATTTCACTATCCATAACCTTTACGGGCATTTCAGGGAGTTTCCACACAGTACCAGTGGAGCGCCATGCAGAGAGAAGGCTCTACTGCCTCTGAATAATACTGTCAAGTACTGGCAGCAGTGTACCATGGTACTGTGCCTTGGCTAATTAATTGTGTGGAGAAGCTGGGTGTGTTTGCAACCAGACCCTGTCACACGACTGTTTGTCTGCTGCCTAGGGTACCCAAGCTAGCTCATTCGGACACCTTTTAAAACCTCCACACCCATCAAAGGCAGTAAGCATTGTCAGTGTTAATTACTTATGCTTGAGTAAAGCTCCCTGTAAACATCTGTGAAGCTACATCATTACCCTCCTTCAAATCCCTCACCAAAGCTTTCCTTTGCAACCATGTCTACAAAAAACTTGTCAAAAACTAATCTCTGGGTGTGCTAAGAAAACTGTTTGTCTTGCTGGTTCAGACATCCCATTGGCTCCATATATTTCCTCTCTATATCCCTGTCTTGGCTTCTGTTAAGATTCAAGATCTGAGAGACTGAGGACCACCTGTAATTCACTGAATTAAAACCCCACAGGGAAATACTTTTTTGTGTTTCCTGAAAAATCAGAAAGTGTCAAAAAATTGGAGTGCCAGAAGAATGAGAGGATGTTTCACACAACTCTACTTAGTTAACTAAGAAAATGACTGAAAGACAACATAACTAGTGTTAAGTATGGTTCCTTCAGGGGAAGAATAGACAAAGAGCTCTTTTTTAACAGGCTAGCAATTAAAAACCAAATTCGTATTAGAAATAAAGTACCCATTTTTAATAGTCAGGGTGGTCAACCAGTGGAATAAAGTGGTGAGGATTTCAAGAGCTGCTATTTCTTGACATCAAGAGAGAATGCTGCTCAGAATTGTCTGCATTACCCAGCCCAGGTAATTCATTGCCAGACTTAACATGAATACAACAGCTACTGATGTGTATGTAGGAGGTCAGTCCAGAATATCTTCTCTAGTCCCATCTAGTTTTATGAGTCTGCAAAAAGGGGGTAACAGCAGTGTGAGGACTTTAAAGATGTTGGATTCACCTATACAGTTTGTCCCATCCATGAACAGTTGAAAGCAAAGTATACACAGGTTTTCCCCCAAAAAATGGCAAAGTGGTGGAAACAATTCAAAAAGGTTTATTTTAGAGGCGAGGATGCCAGAAACTTACTAAACCTCACAGTTCTGCAGGCCAACACCAGGCCTTTGAGAAAGGCAGTTCCCACAGTCTTCCAGGGCTTTTTATCATCCCTCTGTCCTCCCCTGCCCTCTCTGGCCCAGGTGGCTTTGTACATGTCTGCGAACATTATTTGTCCTGCAGACCAGAAAGAGAGAGTGTTTGCTCACAGCTCTCTCTGCAATGTTCACTTGAATGCAGAAGGGAAAGGAAAAAAAATATCTAACCCTACTGAGAGCGGCACTTTGCAGGCAGGAAAGGCTTCCTGAGCGAAAACAAGTTCTAGCTTCCCATTACAAATTCTTCTGAAAGCACATCTACCCCTACAGTAGAAAGACAAATTATATCTCTATGTGCAGTTTTGCTTACCTATTTAAAATTGTTGGGTTTGCTTTCTTTCTGATTTCAGGTGAAATATTGGCTGAGTAATATAACCAACATAGCTGCAATGAGGAGAGAGTAAGGTAAGAAAGCTAGTTTATTACTTCTAAAACTCACAAGTCTATATACCCAGTGTTGTTCTAAATTATTTATAGCATCTATTAGTATGGCAGACAAAGCTTTGTAAAGTGCAAGTGAGCCAATTGTGATGATTTTTATATGCAAAAGCAAGTATCTAGAAGAATAGTCAAATTTCTAAATTTAAACAGTTTATAGTCGGGTTAGTAAAATAGCTTGCACCAGCCTCCCTAAGCAGATTTTTTAGTCTTTATATTTAAAGACTAAAAATCTTTCAGAAAGTTTCTTTTTTTATTTTTTTTTCATTGTGCATATTGCTTGTAGACAGTGGCAGTTAATTGCTTTAAATAGTCAATACCAGACATATTTGAAATGCTCAATTTATGTGCAGAGGACGTCTTACTACGTTCTTCACACAGTTAGCCCTGGATTGTGTGAAAGCTTGGATTGCATCACTGAACGATTCAGTAAAGCAGTGACCTTATCAGTGGTGTGCATTCACACTAAAAGTTCAGAATTAAAAGATCTACAAAGGTAATGAGAAAATGGTTACTCCAGCTTATGCATCAAATTCTCCAAGGACTTCTATGTGGAGTAGTAATATTGCAGATGGGTAATTCCCTCATTTCTTCTTTGGAGCTTCTAATAAAGCCAAGATTGAAAAACAGTGCTCAAAGAGAAGAAAATATTTGTGAAATTTATTTGATTTTCTTAAAGAGTCAACCACATCCCATATGTTCGTGAAAGAACCTTGTTCAGATACAGAAAAAGAGTAACAAACTAAAATAATGGTGCCACATGTGTTTAATGAAAAACACTGATGTAACACTGTATTTCAGTCATTCTGAAAACCTTTTTGCACCCACCCTTTACTGTGAAAGAGTTAAAAAAAACATGTCCCGACCAACAGTACTGATTTTTTTTGGTGGATGAGTGATGTCTTCTCAAAAGAATCACAGACACGAACAAGAATTTAAGAACAAAGCTGTGGGATGGAGACTAACAGAAATAAGATTTTGACAAAATGAAGTCAGTCAGTCTTGACATTAGTTACTAGACTAAAAATGTCAAGACCATTCTCTCTGATTTGTATCAGACTTGAATTTCACTTAGCTAGGTGGAGCTCTCCTCACCTCTGTTTCCAATCAGACCAATATCTAGTAATTACTACTGTTATTTTGCTTATCCATGAGAATATATATAACTTGGATCAGGCTCTAGTAGAACTGTAGATAAATGACAAAAATACTGGGCACATTTAGGCAAATTAATTGTAGAAAAGCAATGGATTATAGATTACAAAATAAAATAGGACTCTCAGTGTGCAAAGTTGGTTTTTTTTTTAATGTTTAATTTATTACTTCTTGCTTTTCAAGCAGAAGGCATAGTAATTTCCCTAAAACATGCTGATCAATATTTAGATAAAGCATTGAATACAGTTTTATCAAACTTTATAGGGCTATAAAATGGGTTTGAGTAAAAAGATGAGAAATGACAATAGTAAACAAGAACTGTCACAATAATTACTTACAGGCTGAAGAATGCTTCCTTCCATACTCCCCAAACTAATAAAAGACACTTTTGCATGGAATACAGAGTAGGGTTAGTATTGATTCATCTACTGGTACTTTCATTTGTCCTTACAATTAAGGCTTATGGATAAACGAACTCTGCTTTAAATAACACAAAATGGTGATAGGACCCAAAAGATTGATTTCCTGGAACTGGTTTACCTAAGCCTTTGCCTGATTGATTTGCCCATGGCTCTCTGCTTTTCTTCCAGCCCAGGTCTCCTCTTGTAGATGAGGTGAAAACTAGTCAATACTTGTGTGCCTTCAAATTCTGCTTATACTGCTTTCATCAGAAAGGAAGGAGCCTGGGAAGAAGTTACAAAATGTTGACACCCCTGTAGCTGGGGAAATAACTTATTTTCTGGATCCTCCCAAACCAGCACAGGTTTAAGGCAATCTGTGGCTCTGGAAAAGTCAAAACTCTCAGGTTTCTGCAGTGACTGGGAATATACTGCAGAAGACATGCCAAGAAGTAAATGATGCAGGCATTTCATTTCTAGCTCTTACTGCTGAGGGCTTTACCACCTGAAAACAGTTTTTGCACCTCCTTAAAGGAGTCCTGCCATTGTGTTGAATAAAATCTAAACATCTGAAATTATAGGACACATCCCAAATCTTGTATAGTGCTGTTTGCCTCTTCATGGACTTTATTTTCTTATCATGCAATTTCATATGTGATTAAAGTATCTCCCATTATATTGACAATTTTCTTCTTCTCTGAGAAATTTTTCCCTCCTCCAAAATACTCCTGTCAAGAACTTTTCTCCTTCCAAGTGATTCTGCTATAAAAGAAGGGAATAATTTTTGGCACAGCTGACTTCAAGGAACTGTATTTGATATTTAGACAGTGATTCAGAAAATGATCATTAACCTTTGGAAGTTTTAAACCTTTGATATTTGAAAAGTCATACTGTACTATCCTAAGAAGCAAACCAAATCTTAAGGACAGATAGGCATTGCAAGGCAAATCACAGACTTGGAGTAAGACTGATAAAGGAGAAAGCATAGGCTCAAAAGTAAGCTATGTGGTGTTGATAAAGTCATTGCTGAATTATCAATTTGTCTCCAGCAGTTACTTTAAAATCAAATCTTTTAAGTAAGATGGGGTCAAATTCTAATCCTTCCACCCTCAAATCTGAGCAATTGCCATTGAAATCATCCTTCCCTATATCTGGCAGAATTTGATACTTTCTTTTCAAGTACAGCTGGGAATCCTACTTCACTGAAGGCAAGGATTCTTATTTAGAAAACAGGAATCTTTATCTTCCTTTCAGCCAGTAATAGCTATAGGTAGCTCTCCCTGATGTAACAGAGCACAGCATGAAATCCATTACCTGTGTTAATATTGCTTTTTTAAAGCCTACTGGCATTTCAGCAGCTAAGTCTAAATCATTCAGACTTAGAAAGCAGTTTTATTATGTCTATTCTATGCAAAAATATAAACATTTTATTGTAATCCAGAAATATTGTCCCTTTTTTTAAAATTGCATATATGTGCACATACATATGCACATATATATGTATGTATAATGAGCTTAAATTGAAATACACACACAGAGGTTTTTTTTTATATTTCATAACTTCTCTTTAATCACTGAAATAATTTCAAAACATATTACTCTTGAGCTCAAGTTTGTCTTCCCTTCTTTGGGTATCACCTACTTCATTTGTGTTCATCAGTTGTCATTTTTTATAGATAGATACTCAGTTTAAATAACAGACATCTATCTATGTCCTCACTGTAGTGTTTGACTGGCACAGATTGCACCACTGATAATATCTGCACATAGAATATTAAGTATGAGAAAATGAAGGAAACAGCAACTACGTGAATTGGAGAAAATATATCCACAAAATGATAGCACCGTAAAGTCAGTTAAAAAGAATTCATAAGTTCACAACAAATGCAAAGCTAATAGGGGCCATTTTAAAATGGGCATGAGAGTGAAAAACAAATAAAAACCCAAGCCACATAAATATAGGCATGTCTGCAGAGGGAATTCCACCAATGCAGATATGTGTTTTGAAGAGAAATTATGGAGTCAAATTATAGAAATGTGCCAGAGATTCTTGGTAAGAAACAAGACAAACAATGACTGTTTGGGGTGCACGATTTCAAATACACATAAATCTGCTCTTGTGCTCAAAATTATGTTGCCATGATTACCTGTGAAGCTTTCCATGTTTCTCATGGAAATCCTCATCCCATCACCCCAGTATGCAGGTTCCTGTACCTGAGACTCATACAGCACTTACACTATGAATTTTTCCTTTCACAATACCTGCAGCAAAAGGACAGCTGAATCAACAAACTGATTTTCATAGCTATTGTTCCTTCTTATTTCATTTACTTGGTGGTTTTCACACTTGTAATTTCCATAACTACATGACAAAAGAAATTGTAGTCATACAATGAATGTTTGAGATGGACACTAGTAAATGGTAGTATTATGTTCACACATCTTTGACATCTCTCAGTGCTACTGCAATCACAGAGACAAATGATGGCTTTTCCTACAGTGATAAGCTGATCATGGCTCTTTGACATAATAATGAAAATACCATGCAATAGGAAAAACGAATGGAAATGAGAAAACCTGATTCCATTTATCACTGCCTTTTTAGAATGAATAGCTGTACTCAGAGTATTTTTAATGTGATTCTACTAAACTTAAAACATACAATCAATTCTATATTATTGTTGTCTTTACATTGCTTGATGTATATTATGGATGCAGTGTGTGGTTTGCTGGAAATTCAATGTATGCAAAACAAACCCCTCTGGATTTCAGCTCAGAAGGTTCCTTGTAACAGTGTTGATTTGTGTCATTCCTCCTGTTAATGATATTGTACATAGCAAAACTTTGAAATCACTGAATGACATTCCTAGGTGGGAAATCATGACATCAGTCCAGTGGGGAAATTGTAGTACACCATGCTCGAGAACAAAAGCAGTTGCCTGAAACCATATTGTAATGTTCAGAACTAGAACATAGTGTAGCTTTGTTCAGATTGCAGACAAAATGTGGTAGCTTTTCCGACATGAGGATAAAGGTAGCACCGGGAAAATGATGAATTTTCTTAAATTTCGAGGGGCTTGTTTGCTTTGTTTCTTTGTTCTTTCTGGAGGTGAACTAGAAATCCTCTTTTTTTCCCTTTTCTTTGGTTTCAGCTCAGGTTGACCTATTAAACTAAACTAAACCAAATTAATTTTCTTTTCTTTTTTGAGGAAGGATTTAGCAAAATAAAAAACAGGACAAAATTACTTTGCACATGAATGGAAGCGAAAACTGAATAGCTACAGGGTGGGTTTTTTGGGTGTTTTTTTTTTTTTTTTGGCAAGTATTCGAGTTTTAAAAAAAAATCTAAGAAACACAATTCATGAGCTGAAAGAAGATCACTGAAAACACATTTGTCTCTGTAATAAACCCTCTTGAGAAGAGTTTGAATGTGCTCCCAAAAGAGCATTTCTATTTTTATCCATCATTTCAGACTTGAAACAATATTAGGAAAAAAGGGAAAAACTATAAATTTGTTCCAGATTAATTCCAGATATGGATACCATGATTAGAAGTATAAAAAAATCTATTTTTCTGAGATCAATAAAATATATTTGGGGTCAAAGGTCTGGATTGGGAACATCATTTAAAGCTAAGAGCTGCAATAGTCCTTTGAATATTTTACCTGGACTTTCACGATTCCAACTCCATGGCTGTAGCTGAGGATTCCTTACTGATAACATGAGGAAATTAAACTTGCCTATGTCTGAGGAACTCTTTAAGGTCTTTGATGAAGCTTCAGATTTCCCTAGCAAGATGTGAAATACTTCAACAGAAAACCTTGTCTTCAGGTTAACAGAAGTGAAAACTTTTATGTTATTCTTCCCCACCTTTCTATAGCCCTTTTTTTTCCATGTCTTTGTCTCTCTCAGAGCTTCTGAATTTCTGTCTTTCCTAAATTACAGCTCCCCTTCTTCCTATCTCTTCCACAGCTTTCTTTCATGCTTGCCTTTACATTACTTCCACATCACTACATTTTTTCACAGAGGGAAGTATAAAACCCACCCTCTCTCTCTCTTTTTTTTTTTTTTTTCTCCTTCAGTCTGTTTCTTAGCTGTAAGGTTTTGGGTGATGCTGAGCATGTCACCAGCCTAAAACCAACAGAGAGGTAGGGTGTCTTGGCAGATGTTGGTACAGCCAAGGGTTAGAGCCGGTGCAGGAGGGAGCATGGCACAGTCTGAAGGTGGCTACCCCCTGCTGCAATGGTCCTGGGGCACTGGCTGGGAAGAGAGACTTGTTTTTCTCAATTCTGTAAGACTTCCATAGGCAAGCTTCAAGTCTATTTCCTTGGGTGTTGGGATAAGAGCTCATCAAGCAAATTAGGTTGATTTTTTTTTTTTTTTTAAACTAGTTAAGATTTAGATGAAATTTAAAATTCCGATCTTACAGAGACCCTTGCCAATCAAGAAAGGTTCTATGAGAAGCAGCAAAGCTCCATAGTGTGAATGCAATGTGACCTGGAAGGCAGTCTGGTACAGTTGAGACAGCATAAGATGGATTTCTCTCCAGCCGAAGGGGAACCAGGCTGGTAGGTCAGAATTCATTTTTCAGGTGTATCAGCACAGATGTGTCAAAAATACACGTAGATGTTTCTGGCCTAAAACCCCTCAATATTTCCCTTGTATTCCTACCAGTTAAAACAATATATAAATGCATGGAAATCATCTGCCTGACTGTCTCAACCTGCAGAATTGATGTAATGAGCAGATAACTTTTTAATTTTACATTTATCTGGATGAAAAAGGAGAATAGACTAGTGAAAAGGAAAAGCAGGCTTTAATCTTGTTTTCTCATTTCTGAGTTGACATTGGGGAAAGGAAGAGTCTGAATGATCTCTATAATCCAACTGCAAAAAGTATCACTGAGATGGTAAATTTTAGTGACAGACAAGAGGGCGTTGAAAGGAAAGAAGCTTAACTACCAGAATGATAAATACCTTTTAAAATATACCTTTAAAAATGTAAGATAAACCGACAGGGAGAATATAAAGGAAAATCTGGGAGTGTGGAAATATTTTTTTAATATTAATTTAATAAAAACATTCCCTATAGCTTGCTTGTTACAGTTAGTTCCACTTTCCATTCTATTTGCAAAACTCTAACCCGTCAGAAAGCTGAAGGGGAAAGAAGCATTTATAAATTAGTGTATGTCTCCAAATGATTAATGTAGCAGTCATGTTCTCTCTCATCAGTTCAAGACCACTTGCACATTTATAGAAATTGGGCATGAGGTGCGCTGAAGCATATTAAAATCACTTCTTCTACTAGTTTTGTACTGAATAATTGTTCCTGTTCTTACTTTTGTACCACTTAAATGAGAAAGAAGGCAATTTAGCCACTATCACATACAGCCTGAGGCAAATGTGTCACATAAGCTTCACTCGGGAAGATATTTTAAGATACCTATTTATTTTCCTTTAATACAGCTTAAAGACAGCATTGAGGAAAATGCATTGTTTTCTACATTTTACCTGCCTACCCCTTGACTACTCTCTAAGATAGATAGGACATTACTTATCTAAAAATCAAGGAGCTGGAGATTAATATTTCCTATGAAGTCATATATCTTATCTCCCTCTAAAATCAGGATAATTTCTTACAGAACAGATTATAACATGTTTTTGAGATGCTGCACAAAGGTAGAGCCGACTTTTTTGTCTCTTTTGGTTCATCTACCAGCCAGATTCTCTACTCCTCTGCAGTATTTTTCACTAGAGAAATACCATTGACTTCCTAGAAACTTCAACCAGTTTTAGTTCAATTATGTTACATTCCCTTTGAAATACAAACAACTAGGAATGCTTTATTTGTAAATAGTGGAGATGATATTACTGCCTGTCACTCTTTTGTTTCACACATGCTGTCAGAGTCCAGCTGTGCCGAAGATAAAGCAGTCAGTAAAGATGGGATTTAATGAACCTAAACAGTTTTGCTTGACCTACATGATTAAACTCTCCAGTGACCACTCCTAAAGCCTGAGTAGGGGAACAGTTAACCTCACAGAATCACACAACAGCTGAAGCTGAAGATCATTCAGTCTGATGTCCTGCTCAAAGCAGGATCATCTAGACCAGGCTGCTCAGGACTGTTTCCAGGCTGTTTGAACATCTTCAAGGACAGAGATTTCATGACCTCCCTGCCTCCATCAGACATATATCCCTTAACACAGGTCCCAGCTCCATTTAGCAGCAGGTCCATGCTTCCTCGCTTTTTCTTTTTGCTGTTGATAGACCTGTAGAAGCCCTTCATGTCCCTTACCAGACTCGACTCCAGAATTTTTAGCTCCAGTTTAACCAAATGAAATTTCCTGGTGGGATGCGAGGATTCTGGGTAAATATGAAAAGGCCAGTGTCCTTAAAACTCCATATGCTTCCCAAAGAGAAATAAAACCAACAGTTGTTTTAACTATCATGTATTCAAGGCAGGAGCCCAGGTTGAACTTTAATTAAAATTGGTACTTTTGTCCTCATAGTGCTATCAGAAATAGATCTACATTGTGTATTGCCCAGATTGAGGTTCATCAAAGAAGTTTGTGTAAAATAAGATAGACTCGAAATAAAATAGCAGAAGAGATGAAAAGAATGAATTTCTTATCAAGGTTTCTTTTTCAGCATTTCTTAAAAAAAAAAAAAAAAAAAGGCAGAAAAAAGCTTTCTGCAGTGAGGCTATTTAAGGGTTGTGCTGCTACATTAAAGGGAGTGCTAGTTCCAGAACGACTCTCTAAGTGTAAAGAATGTTAAACAGGAAACTCTTAGCCAAGAACGATATTTCTTCTTTTCATTAGTTTATTTCTGTTAGCAATTCCTTTAAAAGTAGCAATGACTTATTTTAATTCTGTGTAAATTTCCTTTTACAATAACTGCTCTTCTGAGGAAGGATATTTCAGGGAGGATTTTTTCCCACAATACCTTGAAAAAAGAAGATAATTTCAAGAAAAAAAGAGGTTAAATATATGTACAGATAGAAGATATAGTATATGTATTCTCCCTCCCTCCCTCTGTATATGTGCTATATATGGCCTCACTAGATCACCTGGTTTAAAACTAGAATTTCAGTTTCAATTCTGCTTGCAGTTCTATGTAACAGCAGTTTTTGGTTTGGTTTTTTTTTCTGCTTTTTTATATTTTACCTGCTGGAGATGGTTAATTTATATAAATCTGACAGTAATCATCAAAGCCATTTTACAGCTCTTTACACCAGCAGAAATTTTGGCCCTCACACTGCAAAATCTTTAATCAAATGGAAAGGCTGACCCTCAGCAATTCTTAGTTCTGATTACTTTTGCAGCTGCACCTGAACAGAGTGACAAAAGGGTTTTCTGGCAAATCTACATAGACAGTGTTTTTGGATTTCTGTCTTTGGTGCTTCCATAATACTATGGCTGGGTGAGATTAGTTTCAAATTAGTTCTTAGATCAGCTAATAAGATTAATTGAAACTTTTTTTTTTACAGAATATTCAAGCATAAAACTCAACCTATTTAAAAATGTGGCTTCACAGTGATGCCAAGTAGAGAAAATGGATTTGATTATAATGTCATGAAAAGTGAAAAGCGGTGTTTGTGAGCACATCTGTCAGTTGAGTTTTCATGTTCTATTGTTATTCCCTTTCCCAAAACATTTAGATAGGTAGGGGTTTTGTTTGCATGGGTATATCTGGGATATTAGACTTTTTTTTGTGCCCCTCTATCAGTGCTAACAAGGATGAACATAAATGCAAAAGATTATTAATTTTCCCTATTCATTAATCACCTGGCTGAGAAATGTCATTCACTGCAGCTGTGACTAACTGAGCCTGTATAATGCGAGTCAGGGACCAATAGGACATTGTGAACAAGGAGTAAATAAAATGAAGAGCTGATAAGTAACTGATCCATAGCTTAACTACCTCTCTAAAACCTTGGTTTTCCCAGTTTTTCCCAGCCCTTAGCTTGGGCTTGTATCCTTATTTGTCTGTACAATCTTTACAAACTACAAAAGATTAATTTTACTTTTTGAAAATGTGCCCAAGTGAAAGAGATCTTTTTGCAGACCAATAATATTTGTAAGGTAATTTGACTATCTTTTTCTTCTTTAACTTTTTATACAAGTTATGTATAAACCACAGGAATTAACATGCACAAGCTAGTAAATGGTTATGAGAGAAACAGCCTATGGATAGGGAGCATGAACAGTTGAAAAAGAGATGAGGAATTAAACTCTATTATTTCTCTTATTCCTTGGGAGCATGAGTTGCAGTTATGCTAATGGTTAGATCAGCAGCATTTAGAGGAGCAAAATGATAATGGATCCACATGGCTGCTATGATAACACTCAGCATACTGAATAATTACAGAGACATTGGTAGCATGTTGAGCTTCCCAGTGAATGCAATTAATATGGTCAGGGCCTCATTTAGTCACTGAAGCACACTGAAGACTAAATCTGGAACACGAGCTCCTGTTTCCACAAGGTTCTACTGCGAATATTGTGGTGATTGCACAGTCACTTCAGAACAGAGGAACAAAATGAGAGAAAAGGAATTATGCTGCAAAGTCAGTGTTTAGGTAAAATACTTTCAAACCCCTTGTTCCATGAAAGTGGGGAGTTACTGCTTGTAATCAAGGCTAATGCTTCCTATTCACCAGAGCTGCACCTATTTATCTTATCAATAATTTGCAGCAGCCCTGAGAAGTAGCAGCAGTATTTGAATCATTGCAACATTTAATGTGTGATAAAATACTCGAATCTAGTGAGTAAATCTGGTTTCTTTTTTTTTTTTATTAAATGTGATGTAAAAAATATGCTTCCTTCTATTTGTATTTTGTGCCAGATCTGCTTACATCTGTGGCAAAATTCAGTCCTGACCATGAACTGAAATATTTTGAGTTCTGAATTTTTCAGCCTATAAGTTAATGGGCAAAGAACTCCTCAGCTCTGGGTATTTTTTCCTCCTTGATTTCTGTGATTTTCCTTTCCCCCATGGCCCAATCCTGGTAGCTGCCTTTTGGCACAGTTGGCTGCTTCCCCCAGCACCTGCCAGTCTCTCCCATGGTCTCAGAGCTGCTCTCCTATCCTGGTGATTTCCTGCCAATGGATGTTCTTTATTAAACAGACACCAATTACAAACAGATCAAATAAAACAGAGTTAATTTGACACAAATAACGGAAATGGAGAGAAAATCAAAGTAACTAAATGTAAGCAAAATAAATCATAACCAATATCCAGGCAGCCTAGCCAGTTAGACTAAAACTCATAATTGCAAGATATTGATTAAGTAGGACTAAAAATCCTACATCTTCTTGATATTTATGAGGCTATTTTCAATAGCTACATGAGTTTGACAGCTCAAAAGTCCTTTCAACAGAATTAAGGTGTTTCTTTTTCTCTCATGGTTATTTCTTCTAGGTTTTTCACCCTCTTTCAAGACTCCTGGGTCAGTATCTTTATTTTCTTGTCTGATAATGTTCACTTAAGGAATCAGAGACTTCAGATTGAAACTGCTATGTTTCAATATGTAATACTAATAAATTAGTTAATATTTTAGCATATATCTATATTTATATCTATATCTATATTATACTGTTAATATTTTAGTAACATTTATGTCAGTGCCAGAGTTCATGCACAGCTTACATCAGTACAAAAAGTAGACCATGATGCAAGGGGACATTTCACCTCCCTAGGGCTCTAGCAGGTGCACATTTTGCTCTTATGGTAGAACATTGTCAGCACATCTCAGAGCAAAGCATGAGAAAAACCTGCTGAGGACAAACTTTCTATGTCTCATGTTACATTCTCAGATATATCAACATGCCCTGTGTTATCCTAGTAGTACTAGACATTTCAGAGGTTAATAAACATAGATTCAATTCCTCTTCTACCAGTGATCTTCTGCCTTGTTCCAGGGTGAAAGTGTCATTGTGAAGCCTGACCCGTGAAACACAATGGAGTACATGCAGAACTTCAAAAATCATGAGAGGCAAAATAGAAAAAAGTACAGAGAAATTGATAACAGCTCATGTTAACCATTTTTAAGGTATTTTAAAAAATAATATCCTCATATTCTGACTAAACATCACAAAAAAATTCAGTTCATCAGTTATATGTTTTGGGATGTAATGAGGAGATTTAGGTAATAGTCACCAAACACAGGTAAGAGTTTCAGTGTAAGAGGCAAGAGAAAATCTGAGGTATTGTACACAACATGAATGTATCAAAAGTTTGTTTATTATCAACTAATTCAAGGACAGAAGACCACAATTAAAATTATGTTTTGCTATACCTCTTATCTTCTATGCAATTACCTCTTGATTATTTGGATCAGTTAATCCTGGGGTACCATTTGGTTGTAATAAGCTTCATAGCATTTTTTCAATTAAGAAAAATAATCACTTCTGGTTCTTAATTTTAAATGCTATCTCTCAACAAATATATCATCTATCTTACTCAGAACTAATATGTCAGACACTTTTGGATTCACAGAAGTATAATTCTGAGTCTGCTACCATTTTCTAGTTGAATGCTTAGTCCAGTGAAATGAGAGTAAATACCTGCACTTGCAGTGAAGTTTCAGAATTCTTCTCACAGCTTTTAAATTTTTCTTTATCTCTTTTTCTTTCTTTCCTTTCCTTTTTTTTTTTTTTTTTTTTTGTTGTTGTTGTTGTTGTTTAACTACAGCAAACATTACTTTTCACAGCAAACTGAATTTAGCTTAAGTGGATATGTTGGAGTTGTATTCCAATTCCTATTGTCAAAATACCTTTCATTTTTAGTTCTTTTTCCTTGCCACAACTCAAGCATGATTTGCTGATATTTAGTTCAAGATTAATCAGATAATCTAATCTGGAGTAAATTGGGCAGAATATCAGTTAGGTAAAAATAGCACCTCAAGAGGTTGTTTTTTGAATATTTTAAATTATATTTCTATATAACACTGGTGTTCAAGTTTGGACAGTGTTCTTGATGAAATTTTTGACCCATATAAGGAAGGTGTAGTTTTCTTAAGAGAAAAGGCAAACTGGCACATATCATAAGAGATAATGATGGGAAAGAAGCTATGGAGGTAGGCTTAGGCTTGAGTATCCACACAGTATTTTCTGAGGTCACAATGTACCTTATTTCTGTTTATGTTACTGGCAGATAGCAGGTCCATAAGAAAAGCTGTATATGAAAACATAGTAGCTTCTTGAACTGACACCTACAAAGCTATGATGCTATTGGTGCACTTCCATGTCTGGCTCTGAGGCTCTCTGCATCTGTCTGCTCTGTTCAGACTGCTTCAGTGCTCCCCTCTCAAGCTAACCCACATTGACCCCTCATGGCGATGATGCCATGAGCTCCCTCTCCTGGGTCTCACTGCCTGATATATTCTGGGGCACAGGAATCCATGAGGAATAATTCCTGGCTTATTTTTAGATTGAAACTTAACCATTGCCAAGCTTGAAACGTAAAATACCTGCCTTAAACTGCTTGTTGGTTTCTCATTAGAGTTTAGTGCCTAAGTGGGTTGCTTAAACCATGAGAATATTCTATTAACACAGCAGTTCTGAGTAATTAATGACTCATTGTACCTAAGGGTGGTGGCAAAGCTGAAGGTGGCCATTCAAGGAGGTCATTAACACCTGGACAAAAGGTCGACAGTGTGTGAAACATATTATCATGCCCAATTTTTTCAAAGACAGAGATTACATTTATAAAAATATATCCTTGCAGTAGTTTTACTCATCTCTCCATTTTTAAAATATTTTATTCCTTAAAAATATAATTAATAGACTGATTGAAAAGCTGTTTTAATAGCCAGTGTATGGCATTCAGCTGCATGTGTTACGCACAAATACTCTTTATTTGTCTACTCTTTTTGCTTTCCCTAGCAGGAAAACTGACTTTTCATTACATATGGGATCCACCCATATGATTTTTTTAAAAAATAAATAATAAAGCAAATTCTGGTTTTACAATGCTATAAATAAGAGGTAACTTCACTGAATTCAGTGGCTACATTGATGTAATATGTCAAAGAAAAGTATGACTTCGCTGGCCAGAAATCCTGAGCTAGGTCATTTCAGCAGTGCTGATTTATAGCATTTGATGTTCTGATCCTGTACTTAATCAACCACATTAACACAAGCAATAAGTAAAAGAAAACGTTAGCCAAGAAGTATAACGGTAACTGCCCATGTCCAATTCATAGAGTTCTCTGAAGAACTCTAAAAACAAAGGAAGTTTCCCTGACACTTAATGCAGCAATATAGTGTAGAAATACCCTAGCTGCTAAATGAGGGACTTGGAAAGAAATGCAACACTATGGCGTATTTTGGCTGTATGGCATGTGTGGAGCAGCCAACTCCGACAACCGGTATACATGTGTATCTCTCAGACTCCTAATAGGAAAGCAAGATCCACCAAGATTTGGAGGTGAAACAGTAGAAAGCTGATGCTCATGTTTCTTCTGATCTTGCCCCAAGTAATTACAACAATACAAATAAGGAATTTGAGAACATGGAAAGTTTTAAACTGCTTGAAAGTCAGAAAATATTTGGCTGCATTCAGGCTTAGATGTTAATATAAGTGATTTTTAATGAACTATAAATGCTACTACTAATTTACGTCTTTTAATTACACTCAGTGAATTTCCTTTGTGGATTCATGATGGGGAAAGGAGAGGCAGAATGCTATCTTTTATTGATTGAAATGCTGTGTTTGCTCCTCATGCTGAGTAGAAGCCCATCAGAAACAGTCTGGCCAGAAAAGAACACTGATTTCTTCCTCTGGCTGCATGTATAACACACTATCTTCTCATTGAAGTTGAAACAGCAACATGCTTCAATTTTGATCTGACTTCATGAAGCTTTGAGTTTCCTCTAGAGGTATTCCTTTGTCCACTTCATGGATTTTCCTGTTTCAGTTTGTGCCCATTGTATCTTGCCAGTGGGTACCACTGAGAAGAGTCTAACTCTGTCCTGTTAATCCCACTCCCATCAATTATCTACATACTTTAACAAGATTGTCCCAAAGTCATCTCTTCAGCTAGAACAGTTCCAGATCTCTCAGCCTTTTCTCACAGGAGAGATGCTCCAGTTCTTTAAACATCTTAGTGGCCTTTAGATGAACTCTTTCCATGTCTCTCTTGCAGCAAGGAGCAGAGAACTAGACACAGTACTTCACATGTGGCCTCACTAGTGCCAAATAAAGGGGAAGGATCATCTCCTTCAACTTGCTGGGTACTCTTTCCAATGCAGCCTGAGAGGTTGTTGGCCTTCTTTGCCACAAAAGCATGTTGATGGCTCATCATCAACTTGTCCACCAGGACACCTAGATCTTTTTCTGCAAAGCTGCTTTCCAGCTGGTCAGTTGTCAGCTTGTGTTGATGCCTGATGTTACTCCTCCCCAGGTGCTGGGCTTTGCATTTCTGGTTGATGAACTTCAGTTCCTCTCAGCTGATTTCTTCAGTCCACTGTGGTCCCTCTAAACAGCAGCACAGCTGCAAATACTTGGTGCTAGATGGACTTCTTTCCAATGAATCCAACTTAAAGTGATTTTGTCTGGTCACTATCTACTATATATCACCTCATGACTTGCTATTTAGGAACTTAAGTAAGAGGATTCTATATATGTTCATTTGGTTTGTGGTCCACTGTTGAAAAGACTAAGCAACACAGAAAAAAGTTTGAGGAGAACAGAGTTTTAAGAGGTACAATAAGTCATATGGACAGGTGTTTTATTTTCCCCTCAAACCCAGTTTGGAAGAGAGGGAAGTTTTCACTTCTGGATAACAGAGATTCAAAAATGAAAAAGAAATTATGGCAATATGATTGTTTCTGTGTGGGATTTGGGTTTTTTCCCCTGTCTGTATAAACTTCAATGTCTTGCCTTCTGGATGTTTGCCTCCATCTTTAACCCCACCAGTGAAAGGTGAAAATGAACCAGAATCCCTTTGATGTCAATGCATCTTCGAAGATCTGATTGTTCAGTTGTGAGCATGCTGGATGGACAATTGGAAGCTGGTGACATTACTCTGGTACTGTTTTAAAATAATATCAGTTACTAGGTGATCTGGATATTAACACTTAAGTAATTTAATTTTTCTTTATGATTTCTGTCAGTATCTTTCCTCATTAGCTGTAACTAATTTATGCTTCCTTTTCCTTCCTAAATGTGAAGTAAGATACATGCAGGTACCCCCAAAAATGCCAAGGCAGTGGAAAGAATCCAAGAAAGTTTATTCTGAAGTCGAGAATGTTAAAAACTTACAAAGGAAACTGCTGGACCTGGCGAAAGACACACCTGCTGTTCTTCCTTGGCTTTATCATCAGTGCCCTCCCAGGCTCCTGGCTGGCTGTGGAGGCCTGCAGCTCTGCTTATCTCTCTGCATACCAGAGAAAGAGAGAGCCAGCAACTTTGTCTGGAATGCAGAAAGGAAAAGAAAAAAAAAAATCTAACCACCTTTGAGAAGGCATTTTCCAGGCAGGAAAGGCTTCCTAAGTGACACTTGTCTCCTTGAAGTGAATTCTGGCAAAAAGGATATGTACCCATACAGTAAGGCAATTCTCCCTTGTCTCCAGAGAGCATATAAGAATGAGCAGAAAAGATTTACACACGGTACAGGACTGTCTCCACTTTTTCCAGGATGTATTTGGTAGAGATGCCAAATTAGATAGTTCTTATAATACTTAAGAAGTTTTCCTCGGGTGCTAGTACACTATAGTCAGTAATTTTCCCTTATATTTAAGATCAAAGCACAGTATATAAAGTCCAGAAAGGATACCCAAGGTTACTTCTCCTGACCAAGTGAGTTTCTCTCATACTTTGTTTGACTGCAGAGTAGAACACTAAAACATTTCTGTCTGTGCACACTTTTTATATGTGCATATGTATTTGTATATATACATATACACATACGAATATAACCTACCTGCCAATTCAGATTTTGCATTTTATTATTTCAAGTGTTTTTTTCTTCATATGAATGGTCATAGAAAAGATGGTGATCATTAATACTGTTAGACTTTGTTACACACCACATCAGTGATTATTTGGTCAGAACCCCTTGTGTGCGCGTGAACGTGTGTGTGTATGTGTTTGTGAGTGAGTGTGTAACCCACCCACACCACCACCCTGGAGCCCCTGGCTGACTGCAGCACCCTTCACTTTGGCTGAGGGGACATGGAGTGGTCAGTGAACCAAAGGTCCTGCTTGGAAGGAGTGGCCACAGTGACCAGAGCAGGTAAGGAGGCAGCACGAGGTCTCCATTGTGGGCCCTGGCCAGTTCTTTGTGAAGCCATCAACATGTGACCTTCTAAGTGGTAACTATGTTCTTTCTCCCATCTTCTTCTTCCTTTACTCATTCTTCTCTTAATCTCTCTTCCCTTATTATTTTCTTCCTCTTGTGGGCAACTTAAACACTTATTTTCTCTAAGTTGTGGGTACCTAACATAAGTTGCATGGAGTTTGTGTTTGCTAGGTGTAACAAAGGTTCTCTGTAGTAATGTTTGCTAATCCTGGTAATCTGCTGTAATGCTTTTGTGAAGTTGCATGTTACCTTTGTAAAACCCTTTTTGCCAAAACATCTATATTCTCACCAAATTAAAAGAAATCTCTTAGAGAAAAATGTGCAGTTATTCTCTGGATATTAACTCAAGGTACAAAAGAACCAATGCCTTTACAACAGTTCATGTAAACGAAATCTCTTGGAGCCTGAAATTAAAGTGTAATACCTGATAAAGGTTGGGCCTTTAGGACTGGGGTGTAACAGACCCTAAGAGGCTTTCTATGTCCAAGAAGCTCTCGCTTGAACTTTTTACAACTGCTTTTTTTTTTTTTTGTGCATATTTTAACTTAAAATTCAGCTACTTAGTCTGTCATCTACCTGTGTTTCTTTAATGCACTTTACTGTCAACCAAGATACTGAATCATGACCTGTTAAAGGCCCCTGAAGATCAAAGAATCATCTCTTCCATCATCATGCCATGACCCTGACCACTACTCATCACTGATATGTATGTAAAACCCCAGTGTTCAAACTACAGGCTCATTGAAGGGGTTTTACTTTAAAAATATAAAAGGCACCACCCTCCAGATTCCTTAAAAGGACCTTCAGTTCTTTTAATACCTTGAGACAGAGCACAGAAAATGCTACATACATTTTCTCAGGAGGTCAAATAATACATTTACTGGCAAACTTTAGAAAATAAGAGAACATGGCAAAAGTTTAAGGGACAGCATTCAAGCAGAATAAAGCATTCCACAAGGCAATGACTTAGCACATACTAACCCATATAACTTAACAAAATCCAACCCATATAGATTTAGGTTACCCAAAATATCAAGAAAGGCGTTTAGGAGAAGAAGTAAAGAGGAAATTAGAGATACCACCTTGTGTCCTGTGCAAGTCCAACTTCTGCATGTCCAGATGGTAGGATGCGGTCCATATGGTGCTGGTTTTATCTGCTCTGGACCCAGAGGCCACACCCCACCCAGGTGGGACTTCCAGTGTACCAGCCAATCCAGAGCTGGTTTGGGGCTCCAGGGTGTGTGCTCCCAGTGTCCTGTCCATGACTGTTGAAGGAGTCTCCAAGGGACTGGACTGGGGCGGGTTAGCACCTCACCTTTGCAAAATTCATCCTGTCCCTTCTACCCCCTCCCCATGCACACACTTGAGTTGGTTTGATCCAATAATTAATATAATAATCTGGTGTCTTACAACATAACATCCTTTTTCTCAGCAGCCTAGAGATTTTGAGTTCTTTGCCAAGTTCAAGTTCAGTGATAAAAAATCTGTCCCAAATTTGGTGTACAGCTTGATCTTGGGAATTAAGATCCTCCTCAGAAAGATATGCTTGAGTCAGTGACACAACACCAGAGGTGACTGAAAGAGGATTCTGGGGTAAATTTAGGCTGTGCAGCTGTTCCTGTGACACTTAAGTGCAACTTCATGTGGACCTGACAGTCAATTAGGTGAGGAAGGAGTGGTGCCAGGAGTGACTGTGGGACTTTAAAGCAGTTCCAGAGAGCCAGAGGTCATGACATGGCAGTTTGCATGACAGTTCATGCAATCAGGGAGAGCAGGAAGGGCTCCTCTCTGACCATCGGGGGGCAGGCAGTAGAGGCAGCAAACAGACTCAGTAGCTGGTAAGGAAGAGCAAAGAGATCCTTTCAGCCCAAGTCTTAATAACATACTAGTTTAAGCTTCCTCAGTTATGGTGTTGACACACTGTAAAGCTCAATCTCTTAGAGCTGTGGGAGTCACTGAACCAGCCATGCCAGAGGCCTGTAGACAGACAGACCTGCTGATGGCAGACACAGCTCTCCAGGTCACAGTTGCGAGGAGTGTTATAAACAGTTCTTCTGCAGGTGTGCTGTGGTTGAAGAGCTGTGTTGCCAGGTGAAGGAGCTGCAGGAAGAGATGAAGCTATGTAGTATTCAGTAGTATTCAGGCAAACAGGCAAGAGAGAGTCCAATTATTTTCAGAGGTGCTACAGTCTCAAGACTCATGGGAGTCTCAAACCTCCATTGCAGTTGAGAAGCAGGTGGACTCAGAACCCTCAGAGTAACTAGTCATGGGGCTGTTCATCAAGGGTCTGTTAAAGATGAAGCGTGGAAGAGGGTCACTTCATATAACAGGAGGAAGGTTCCTCCTCCTTCTCAGAGTTCAACAGGGAGGACTGGTACCTTCTACTGCAGGTTTGAGGCTCTGGCAATAGAAGGCCAGACAACTGATGAGGTGGGCATCACTTTCTGGGGGAGTGGAGCCTCCTAAAACAACACCAGCTCTACCCTGCATCACAACCTCCTCTGTTAAGAGGAAAAGAAGGGTAGTTGTAATAGCAGACTCCCTTCTAAAGGAAATGGAGGGCCTGATATGCAGACTGGACCCAAACCACAGGGCAGTCTGCTGTATCCCAGGGGCATGGTAAGGGACATTACTGGAAAACTCTCTAGTCTAATGAGGTCCTCTGAGTGCTGTTCATTACTGGTTGTTCAAACTGGCAGTGACAAAATAACAAAAAGTAGTCTGATCAAAAAAGACTTCAAGGCCCTGGAATGATTGGTAGAGGGACCAGGAGCACAGGTAGTAATTTCCTCGATCCTTCCAGTAACAAAAAATAATATTGATACGGATAGGCAGATCCATCAGGTCAATGAGTGGCTCCAAGGTTGGTATAACTGGGGAAATTTTGACCCCATATGGTCCACTGACACCTGACAGGATGCACTTATCTCAAATGGGGTAAAGGAGTTCTAGTGCAAGAGCTAGTGGGGCTCATTGATAGAGCTTCAAACTAGCTTGACTCACCAGTGATGGGATGGTGTGCCAAAACTTGAAACCAGCACTCATGGGAACCCCCAATCTGCTTCATGAGGTTTTGGCTACAATGTATTCTACACACCAGTGCATGAAGCATGACAGACAAGCAAGAGGAGTTCGAAGCTTTGACTCAATCCTAGAGATTTGACATCACTGACATAAGTGAAACCTGGGGGGATGAGACCTGTGACTGGAGTGCCGTCTTGGATGGTTAAGGTTCTTCAGGAGGGATAGGCAGAGCAGAAAAGGCGGAAGGGTGGCACTGTGTGTAATAGAAGGGTTATAATGTATGGGACTCACAGCTGGCAAGGGCACGGTTGAGAGCCTCTGGGTGAGAATCAAAGGGCAAACAAATAATGTGGATGTCATTGTGGGAGTCTGCTATAGACCACCCAGCCAGGACGATGATACAAGTGAATTATTTTTTGAGGAACTAAGGGACATTTCCAAGGCAACTAACTGATGTCATTGCAAAACCTCTCTTGATGAATTTTTGAGCAGTCTTGGGAATCCCGAGAGGTCCCAGCTGACCGGAATTTGGCAAGAAGCAACACCTCAGAAACTACAGGCCTGTCAATCTCACTTCAGTGCCTGGTTAAAGTTATGGAGATTATAATGGGAGGTATTGAAAAACACCTGAAAGACAACACAGTCATTGGTCACAGCCAGCATGGCTTCATGAGAGGAAAATTCTGCTTTTCACACCTGATTTCCTTCTACGACAAGTTAACACACCCAGCTGATCAAGGGAAGCCAGTTGATGTCATCTTTTTGGATTTCTGTAAAGCTTTCAATATTGTCTCTCACAAGATCCTTCTGGACAAAATGTCCAGCACAGCTGGATAAACAATCATGGTGGGTGAGCAATTGGCTCACGGGTCGAGCGCAGAGGATAATAATGAATAGGGTAACATCAGACTGGTGACCTGTCACTAGTGGGGTTCCACGTGGCTCCATCCTGGGCCCTGAGATCTTCAACATCTTCATAAATGGCTTGGACACAGGACTGGATGGGATACTGAGCAAGTTTGCAGATGACACAAAGCTGAGAGGAGCTCTTGATTCCCTTGAAGACAGGGAGGCCCTGCAAAGATACCTGGACAAATCAAAGGACTGGGCAATCACCAACCATAGGAAGTTCTACAAGGGAATGTGCCAGATTCTGTGTGTGGGATGGGGCAACCCTGGATGTTTGTACAGAGTGGGGAATGAGATGTTGGAAAGCAGTGCCATGGAAAGGGACCTGGGGGTCCTGGTCAATGGCAAGTGAAATCTGAGTCAGTCCAGGGCTAAGGGTTGGACTTGTTGGTCCTTGTGGGTCCCTACCAACATAATAGTTTGTGATTCTTCATCCTTTGTTGGCTAAGGTGGAAGTATAATGTATTAAACAGGTTAGAATATAGGAAGGGTGGGGCAAGCAGCATGACCACTTCCAGCATCCACATTTTAAAGGAAAAGATCATTATGAGGAAGGGCAGATTAGCAGATTATCTTACTTACTGAAGAAGCATGCACCCCTTCAGCCCAGAATAAGGTAACTTAAAGGTCAATTTCTTTATGCGTTCAAGTGAGTATTCTCTTGAATCACTAGCTATACAGATTAAATTCCTTGGATCCCATTTCTGGATACTTAGCCTTTAATTGAAAATAGAGATGCTCAACAAATGTTTTAGATTGCATTCAAGATTTCACCTTCAAGTTTTGAGAAAACTGTTTCTATCAAATGTTTAGACTATAGGAAATTTAATATAAAATGCTCACAGATCTCAGCAGGAAAAGCTTATCATCTATGTGTAATTTTTTCAAGGGGAATTGCTGTAACTTTTATCAAATATTATGTTGTCAAGGTTAATTTGAACCTAACACAATTATCTTTCTGCTTGTGAAAAGAATCAGATGCTGTTTTAAACAACTTTTTGCAGTAAAACAATTACATATGAGTGTTTGGGGTGAGAATGCAGAAATCAAATAAACAAATATACTAGCAATTCAAATATGTGCTAGAATATAGTTTTGATTTTTAGATCAGATAATAAGAAAGCTCTATAAATCCAACACAAGATAGTGTAAATTGCAGTGAATTTTCTCATTTTTCTTCTGGATTTGATTTTATATTTTATCTCTGTATATACTATAAATCATTCTACTTACGGTATTCATAGCTTTGACATAAATGGACAATACATTGGAAAGACAGACAATTTCCTCTCTGATTAATTCAGCAGCCAGTTTACTCATTCAAAGGCAATCTTACTACATTCAAACAATTTCAGACTCTTCCTATGAAATAATTTGTCACAGGGTCTGCACTGATTCTAAATGCAGCTTCTTTATTTATTTATTTATTTATTTTAAAAAATCTATACATATGTAGTTCACAGTGAGGCAGATAAGCTATATAAAATGTATGAAGCATTCTTGGAAGTGCTGAGAGCTTTCTGGGTTCTACACAGCCCAAATGACAGTGGAAATATGACTTGCAGATTTCAGGCCAATGCAACTGAAGTCACTGAGTGAGCCCTTGACTCAGCTCTGCTGTCAGCTTCAGAGCGATCAAGGGATCACCACCAAAGGGCGATTTTAAGGCAGTACAAATAGGATGTCTCCCTGGGAAGTTGTTACATTGGAAACTGGCTCTGAGGTGAGATGCCTTACTTGTTTAGGGATTTGATTTTGACTCAGAAGGTAAGCCAGATGTACAGATTTGCAGCTACTCCTCAGCTGAATTTCAGGTGGCAGTGTGTTTTTTGCACTTTTCATGAAGTGAGTATAAGCACTGTGAAATCGCCTTCTGAGATGACCATGCAGGGAGGCTGAGGGGTCCTGTCATAGCTGTCATAGCTTTTTCACACCCCTGTTCACTGAAGCTACAAGAAGTACCATACAAACTCTTGTATATGGCACTGCTCATGCAGTTATTATTCTGTATTCACCACTGAGCAGTATGATCTGCATAAGTTACACTAGGCTGAACCCCAGTGATGTGCACAGTGTGTTGCTTTAAAAACATAGTGTGTTGAGTGTTTCACAGTGTAAACATATGGTACTGCGGTTATTGCTGTGCCATATGGGGATGTGTAGAGCTCTGTTTTCTACTTAAGCAGATAGTGCCAAGAACACATCTGTATGGTCTCGTTGTCAGTGGGCACTGTCGGTTCTGTTTCTTTACACCTTTTTGAGCACCACTAGCTTCTGTGCTTATTTTTCAGTTTAGACTGAGTATGAGAAGTTCACTGGAGATTTTCCAAATTCTAATTACTTGAGTTAATTGGTAGAATTTTAGATTTGTCTTAGGTGGCATTTTCTTACCATGGATAATAGCTTTGCTTTTTCCATCAAACTTTAGAAAAGCCTAATGTAAGATACAAACAAGTCTCTGCGCTGTGACTACCTCCTGTTTGTAATTATCAACAAAATAGAGAAAATCACAGATTCTCTATTTCCTGCGGTGTTACTAAAGGAACATAACAATCTTTTCAAGAACACATGATTTCTGAAATTTCAAGAAAAAATATAAATAAGGCACCAAAATTAGGCATCTCCGTGATAGCTTTTTACTCAAAAATAATTTTAATGTATGGATTTCGTATTGTTGTGATGAGATTTTTCACAACTGAACAATGCTTAAAATATTTTCCCAAAGCTGTTGTAAAGTGCTGCAGAGGTCTGTGGCAACTTCTTTTGCACTTTCTGAGTCACGGGGGAAAAAAAAAAAGAAAAAAATGACACCTCCTCTTCTTTTACTGATTTGCAAAATTTGGAAAATTATTTATATTCTTATTTTATTACATATCTACTGTACGTTACACATTCTTGATACATTTGTTGCTTTGCACTTCTTTTCCTCCATATAATCAAACTAACTGGACAATTAATCAATGTCCTCTGTAAACATGAATGGCAGCTGTCATTAATTAAGGAGGTTGTTGGTAGTTCAAGATTGGCAGAGTAAGAATGAGAGTCTATATTCTGCAGATGGAAATCCAGTCAAAACCGTGGAATTGGTGTAGTACAGAGTAGAACAGAAATGAGCTTTGTGAAAAGTATAAATTCATGGTTGTCTTTTGAAAGGTACAGTATCACCTGCAGCCTAGACGTCACAGGGAAAAACAATCATTTTGTTGTTGCTTCACCTAGTATTGTAATCAGATTGCTAAGTTCATCAACTCTCCTAAATTTTAGAGAAATAATCTCTCTGGTCAAAATATTAACAAGTAAAGTAAAGCTGAAGACATGAAATGGTTGTAGATCTGTGTTTCAACAGCTTCACTGCTGTGAGGGCGTTCTGTTTTAGGCAGTGAATATTATCAAGTTGTAATAACTGTTACTATAGGTAATAAAACCTAAGTAAATCATATGTAGCATATAAAGGGCAAGCTGCAGGGACCAATTTACCTCGGTTGGTGAAAATTACATCTCATATGCCAGCAGGATGCCATCCCTTAGGAGCAGGGGGTGAAGAATTCATTGTCAGAGAATGGAAAACACCAACTGTTTTCATCTGTTGCCTCAATGAGGATTTACAGGGTGGCAGCAAAATATGCGAGTTGGGACATTCACTCCACCATAGGTCCACTTGTTTTTCAATGCACCATTTCTTTTGTCTGTATTTTGCTTCTATACTCTCTGTAGTATGTATATGGCATGCCTCAAATGCCTGAGACTTCCAGAGGTTTGCCCTTGCATTACAAACAAATACCTGATCTCACCTCACTTACCTGTTATCCCTGTTGCTTGTCCTTGCTATTGTGTGCAGTAACATTAAAAGAACTAAAAGGAGCGATTTTGTATCCATTAAGTGCTTCATAGAAACATCCCTGTCTGTCCAAGGAAAGTACTAATTCTTGATTTCTGCAGAGAATAGACCAGAGCCTTCACCACCCACAGATGAGTCCAAGTAATCTGAACTACTACTGCATTTGTGGCATTTCATTTGCTATTTTATACCAGATCATGCAGAAAGGGTCTGTGTAACCCACATTCAAGCCAAGACTCTAAGTTTGTCTGAGTTTTTTTTTGGCATCTGAAGTATTATTTTTGAGCTGTGTTCTTTAAGATGTGTGAAAAGTAAAATACGAAAAGCAGAAGACAATGCAGATAAAATAATTTCCTTTGTTAGCCTAAAGTAAATTTAAATTAAGAAGGATTAGGAAAATATGTAAGATTAGGCCAGAGACTGAAAATTAAGCAGTCTATCCCAGTTAAACACGAGTAGAGCTTCCCAGAGTTATAGAAGAGAGATTCCTTTTCTTTCTGGAAATCCTTGTTATAAATAGCGATCAGCCATTAGGCACAAAATGCATAATTACCTTGCCCTGTATGCTCACTGAAATGGAGGGACTAGGGAGCAAAAGCTGCTTCCTCTGGAGGTGCAAACTGACAGATTCCTCTTGACTTGAGAGTACTTTTTGCTGGTTTCCATTTTCTGACATTCCATCTACTACAGTTTCCTATGGGTAAAGCTCTGGCAAAGTAGAGGGTGCCTTTTAAGTCGCTTCTAAGCTACAGAGAAAAGAAAAAAGATGGTACAGAAGGGAGAACCTTAAGTAAGAGGGTGACGGGATGAGTTGGAAGTATATGTGTGATGAGGCTTAGCATTGTAGACTGTGTCTTAATTGCAAGGTTTTCATGGCTTCTAGGACAAAGCTTTCAGCCTAGGAGCCTCCTGACTGCATTCTGGGGCAAACCTGGAGTGTGTGCTTTTGCTTACAAGCATGTTGAGGCAAGAACAAAAGCAGCTTCTGGGAGGTCCATCAGACAGCTGGATTTTGCTGCTGGGAAGGCAATAACAGGTACAGTCTGACAGATTTGACACAAACTTCTCACCAAAACAGCACTGTGTCCTATAAGTGGGTTTCAATAAAATCTGTGATCTAGACTCAGGCATCTCTACATCCCCCCAGTTATTATCAGGAGCTGGGCATCTCAGACTGGCACTGAAAATGTGACAAAAGCATTGACCTGGGAAATAGGTGCTGAGGGGTTGGAGGAGACACTGCAAGGGTTAAGTATTACAGCTCCTAGAGCTTTGCTTAAAAATCACAGATTTGTTCTATTTTCTGAAGGCAAGCAGGAAACTCACACAAAGGAGATATGCATGGAATTATAGAAAAAGAACTGGGAGATTTGAAGTCTTATTCTGAGTAGGAGTTTCAGTGGAAATGTCTAACCTTGCCAAAGACTACAACAAGGGTGTTTCAGAGAGTTGGAGGGAGTGCAATTAAATATATTTCTTCTTGATTCAGCTACTCTAAGTACTAAAAGAGACAAATGGGTGGTGATACTGAGCCTAGTGATTAGGGTACTGAACACTCTTCCTGTGGGCTATCCTCCTGCAGTATATATGTAAGCATCTGGTACAAACTGAAACACTCTGGCAGCGTTACTGTGGTTGTGAAAAAGTCAATTATCAGTTTTGAAGTTACAAATTGGGATAGATACCTGAATGAAAGGTAGATGACCAGGATATTCTTTTGGATCTAATTCTGGATACAACCTTTGACTTGTGCCGTAGGTACCTCTCTAAAAACACAATGAGAAATATGAGCACTTGCAGCTTCTATTTATGAAATATAAGGAAGAAGTGAAATTAAAATAGGAAATTGTACATCAAAAAAGAGAAAAGCATGACAGGCAAAGCAAAGTAATGCTTTTACCATAAGTCAAGTTTCATCCTACCTTGTACTGTGTATCACAGAGTACAGGTAATGTCTTTTGCTAATACTTTGCCTTGAGGGTATGCCAGAAAACTATTTGTACTGGCAGCATAGCTCACACAGTCACTCCAAAGCATGTTTATTTCCATTGTATGTGGTTTTGATAAATTCTGAGCTTGGCATTCAGATGCCCACTAAGCAAAACAAATTGCTTCCTAGGTCTGGAAAGCATATTATAACAGTTATTGTAAAGCAGTTCATATCATATGCATTCTCAACAGTGCTCTGACTATTTCAGAAAAATTCTTTGTGTGGCAGTGGAAGTGCTATTTGGATCCAATAGCAGAAACATAAATCTAGTACTAGTCCTTTGCCGAAGTTACCACATATTGTACTTTTAGTTTCTCAACAAAATAGTCAAAGGGGAAGAACATATACAGAAATGTGAATAAATATAGAAAGTGACTGATACAAACCATTTTTTAAGATTAGAATAGAAGTGTATATGTTCCTTGATTCACATGATATGTATACTAAAGCAACTTCTACATTCTTGTTACATTATAGATCTGTGTTACGGAGACCTAACAAAAGAGACCTTATAATTGACACAAGGCCTTTGCCCAAGCAGACACCTGAAAATTCATGGAGTTCCATCTTGAAGGTGGATCTGCAAGATCAAGTCTAAATCAAGACTATGTTTAACAAGTGAGTAACTAGTAAGCATTGAAAGTAGCAAAGGATGTCAGAGGAGGGAACAGACTGCAGCTACCTAGTCATAGTTAAATTTTTTAGGTCTGATAAATGTACATATGAACTTGTATGTAACAACTCTTAGAACAGAATTATAATACTTCTCATATAATACTTATAATACTTCTCATATAATCTGAGCACTTACCTAGACATCTGGCAGGGTTTGACTCAGCAAATTTCTCCCTTTTCCCTTGTCTTCTAGAAGTTTTGCATTGACCTCTATCTTTGTCAAATGGAATTGTGGCTGGTTTATTTTTGTGCTAGGTTACACTGAACCAAGCAACACAGCAATATAATGGAGATATTCTGGTACATGGCAGGAGTTTGGCATAGCCCATCTCATGTCTTTGACTAATGCACATGAGGAGATGAGTCAAGGGTGGCAATAGGAAGGAAACTAAAGATGAGGATATAACCTGCTAACTCAAGTAAGTTCTGTGTTAGAGTTGAAGAATATATTAATTCCATTTAAAAATAATATAAAGACCACAGAACATCTGAAAATTTAGTAATTTTATTATAAAGCCATTTTACAGTTATTTATAAATACAGTGCAAGTCAGTTCAGCTGTCTCAGAGAACACCAGTGCAAATTTTCATCTTGAAATCCTGTCATTTGTTTGTAAAAATTTAGTTTCGTCTTAGATAGTTTTGATCCTTCACAATACTTTACAGCTTGATTTCCTTGAGAAAATTTATCAAAAGCTTTTAGAACATCTTACTAAAATAATATAATGGCTTCTCCTTCATATTATATGCTTTTGTCACACTCAAAAAATCTTGGTAAACAGTGAAGAACATGACTTTATTATTCTTTATATAAGCCACTGTAGCTGTATATTTAATTTTTACCCTTTGATGACTTTCTTAGGTGTACCTTTTAGTGTGATTTCATATGGTTTTCACTCTGGAACTGAAGGTAGGTTATGGAAATAGAAAATGCCAAACATAACTGTTGCAGCTATATTAAAGCTGGGCAAAATTTTTCTGAATTCCAGACATTGAGTAGACAACTTGGCTCTGAGATGTTATATATTCTTGCAGTAGCTCATCTGTTTAATTTTTGCTTTAGAACTCTTAATTTCAGATTTTCCAGTAATAGTGAATAGTCGCCACGTAATTTTCCCATTTGTTTCAGCACCTCTTCATTTGATACTCAGTTTCAGACAGTTCTTTTTATATTGTGAAAATACAGGACTGTTCATTGCCACACACTTGTATGTGCAGTGACAAAAAGTAAAGAACTACAGGACAGACAGGGAGGATTTGTTTTTTCCTCCTCCTGCTGGTTGGGTAGCTGGATTGATTTTATTTTGCACAGTGAATGCTATAATTTAAGTCTGTGCTTAAAAACCAAAAACTTTAAAAATCCTGTTTTTCCTAATTAAATTAGCTTTCCCCTTCACTCCAATTTCAAATAATTCTGTATGTGTGGGCAACCAAAAAACATTTTCAGGGAATTAATTTATGAACAGCAGCAGCTGGTACTAGAAGCAACTTCCATCAATTTATTTATTCAACAGACACAGTTTGGCATAAATAATGGAGACACATACCTTTGCAGAGAACTGTTAACAATTTCAGTGTGTCACTGCACTGCTCCATCTAGTTATGTACAATTAACACTTTCCTTTGAGAGTCTTCATTTATCCTTTATTTAATACTGTTGAAATGTTACAAAGTTCCACCAGGCCCAAACAAGATATGTGGAAGTAACATTTAAACAGTCTTGACACTAATGCTATCTATGTCCCTGTTTTGTTAAGGGTATTCTAGTTGAATGTATTTTCAATGTTACCAAAACTTGATGTACAAGAGTTAGAGCCCAGATAATTATAACTGATGAGCAGATGTGATGGGTTGAATAAAACCCAAAAAAACTTAGATTAAGGCCTTAGTTTAGTTAGGCCTGAAACCAAATTTAGCAGGCCTCAGTTTTTGGGCCATGGGGCACTCCATAGATTCAGAGGGGCAAGTATCACCTGACTTAAGCAACCAAAGAGGTATTTCATATCATCTGACGTCAAGTTGAGTATAAATCTAGTGGGGGAGGTATCCTCTCTCTCTGGCCCTCCCTCTCTCCGTGCGGTGTGGTGGTGTGAGGGACTCCCTGTTGCTGCCCCAGAGCGACAGGCCCTGCCGCTTCCCTGCCGAGATGCCCACAGCAGTCCTGGGCTCTGGGAAGTAAATACTTTTGTTTGATATTGCTTTGCTGGGTGCTCTTTCAGAGAAACGTGTTTAGTTTTGTTCCGTGTGGGTTTTGGGTGGTTGAATCTGTGTGTTATTGGGGTGGACAGCTCTGGATGAAGTTATTATTGTTGTTTTTTCTTATATTTGTACGTATATGTATTGTAACTTTCCTGTAAATATATGTATGTAGTTTTTTTCCAGTTTCAGGTTTTTTTTTCCCTTCCCTCCTTTCACTGGGACCATGCGAGTCTTGGGGAGGTTTGGCATTCTGCCGAGGTCAAACCCACGACAGCAGGGGATAAAATATGAGAAGTGACATTTCCTCTGCCAAGAAAATATTAGCTAAAAGTGAAACAGAGATTGTATTTTGTAATTTCATTTTGTTACAAAAGGAAAAGAAAACCCTCACTATGTTTACTTAGGGTTATTCAAATGTGTAGATTTTATAGTTAAGCTCGGAAAACACTCCACTCTAAATCTAGTCTATATCAAACCAGCGACTGGGTCTGGACTGTCATTTTATGAATGAATAATTTCAAAAAGGTAGTTTAGCAGAAAAAGAAAACTGAAAAGAAAGAAACAGTTGCTTTCTTTACCTCTTCAGGGATGGTGTTGAAAACATTATTTTCCTTCTCTTTCTCAGATGGCCAAGACTGCATTGGCAGGGATGAAAGACAATATATACAAAAGGAGGAGAGATCAGTGAGGTATTTAGCCTAGAAAGCTCCATTTGTCATAATTCTCAGGCTTTTGTTTTGATCAAAGAACTTACAGAAATCAATCTGGTAGGACTCATATTGGGTCCCAGAAAGGCATGTTTTAAAACCTCTGTGGTTTGAAGCATAACAGTGGGACAATAGTGTCCCTTGTTAACAAAATCCACCAAACACCAGGCAGCCATCAATCAGTGAATAGTGATTCATGTCTGTAACAAACTATCCTAGTAATCACACAAGGCTATTATTAGCCCAGCTGTGCTTCTGTGGGTAAACGAAAAACACTACTTTTTCATTTTCCTCTGGATGGGTTACAGAGGCCCATAAGACTTCCTAAGGTAAGGTCATGTTTTCTCTACTTTTATTCAGTGTGTATATTAGATGTCTGGAGAATATTAAGGGACATTTTAGACTGCAGTCCTATCAGATTCCTTATATTTCCACTGTCTGAACTCACCAAGTCTTTCTTTGAAATAACCTGCTTGCAATGTGGACAGGACAGACACACCCCCCCACCCCCCCAATATAAAAAAAAGTGTATGGAAGATTAACTACAATATTTTTCTTTTCCTAGGAGGGAAACATAATCATTCCCTGTCAATAAAATTTCCAATCACATTCTTCTTGCACTCAAATATACTTCTGAGCTCTTTGTTGCAATTGAATATATGTTTCCTATTTGAATCAGGTCAAAAGGCAACCTGTATTTTTTCTGTCTTTTAAGATAGAAACTTTATATTAATATATCTCCTGGGAATACGGCAATATAAGAGCTAAATTGCCACTTGGTAATAAACATTAATAACAAACAAAAATAACATTGTTGCTTTTCTTTTGTCACTTCTTATTTTGGGAGCAATTGAAAGTAAATACTTATAACTCTAAAAAACTTTATTAATTTTTTTGGGTTTTTTTGTTTTCTAAGTGCTAGATACAGACTCTTTGTCTAAGGAGATGGTCAGAGGATGTCTACGTCAGCAGATAGAGCACTGTGGTGCTGCATGGTAAAACTGCTATTGGCTGAGAACCTGATATGCACACAGAATTGGTTTCAGTCATTTGACTCAGACTAGCTTTAGTCTAAGCCCATGGCCCATCAGCAATTGGAGTATATTCCATGTGCCATGGAAGAGCATCTTTCTGGCTTTGTTTTGGTCAAAGGAGCCTATTCTGCATGTTCTACACTTGCCCGTGATGTGAACTCCAAGGTTGATAAGTGGCCCTGACTCATTCACTCCAGTGAGCAGTCCTGACTTGCACCAAAATGCTAATGCAGAACATCTAGTGACAGCTCTGTAGCACACATTATGCACAGTGGGAATCTGCATCTGAAGCAGCAGTAGAACTTCATATTTACACTTCCTACGGACTTTATGTTAAAAAGGGATTTGGGCTAAAATACTGTTCATTGGCACTGCCTCATAAAGGGTTTTCAAACTCTGTTCACTAACATGGGAAAAGTGGCAAATGTTTCAGGATTAGTCAATGTGAAGGCAGGTTGTGGCAAGAGCCACAGTTCCCTCCTGTCCTCACTGAGAAGTAGAAGAGCTAGAAGAGCTAGTAGAAGAGCTGGAGGTCTGTGGCTTTAACACACATCTTGCTACATTTTCATGTTCCTTTGAGATGCTTACTCTTCAGAGATAATTTTTTGGTTGGCTTTTGTTATTTTGTGGTATTGTATGAAAATGTAGTGTCAGCATAAAATATTTTTTTCTCAGAGAAATTCCCATAATTGTCATGTCCCAAGCTTAATATCTCAGAGCCACTTAGCTAGAAAATTAAACCGAAAAAGGATTAGAAAAGATTAGTCAGATATGTATAGGAACTGGTATCAATACTGCGCTTTTCTTTTTGTTGTGTGCCATAACTAGGTGATGAAATTCACAACTTTTTCATAGTGCTCCTGCATGCTGAGGAAAATTGCAATCGATATTTTCCTATATGTCATTGTAAGGAAACAAGTAATTCAAAGAATGTAATTAGCCTGTAATTATCGGGTGATAATGAAGAGCCCATCAAATATCTTGCCTCCTTTGAAAGTTACAGTTATGCTGTGAAAGAAAACAAGACAAGAAACAGCATTTAGTGCTATGCTTTCAAAATGGGTGACTGAGATTCTAAATACTTTATGAGGTAGTTGTTGACATCTGAAAATAACTGACAAGTGTTGAATTATCAACCCATGGAAAAGTCTCCATAAGCAGAGGAATGAAAAATATTAGTGATTACTTAATTGCAAATCCAAAAAAGCAGATGAGATAAAGGGAGCAGTTAGTTAGAGGGATTAATAAGGAATGAAAATACAGATTTAGGTGATGAGAGAATATGATGGATCTTAGAAATGAGAAAATTCAAGGAAGACTATTCTTTTGAAATCAGTCAGTCTTTTGCACATGAAGCATATATTCATGTAGTGTAAATTATGGCCAGGAGAAGTAACTGAGGCTAGGAATTAATAGGATTTCAATGCAATTTGACAGGTCTGTTGATATGATGAATATCCCATTATCCTTGTTAATGCTAACTAAATTATGCGGAAATGTTATTAAACCTCATGCTTGAAGCCCACCTTTAATTATTTTTGATCAGGAGGAGACTTGAGCAGCAGCAAATTAACCTTAAGTTGGCTTACTTAGAGGTCTTTGAACTCTGCTTTGCAACATCATCTTGCAGAGCTCTTTCAGAGTCTGTGTGAGTGGAATTTGAATTCTGAGCCAGAGGGTGGTTCCTGTTTCTTTTTACTGGTTCTTCTTCCTGGATTTAAGATAAAGTCCTCAATAAACCATGTGTGTTAGGATGGATTTTTAAGATTAGAATTAGATAAAATATGCCCTGCTGCTCTCACAAAGGCGGAGCATGTTAATTACTTGGTACATGAAGAGAATGCTTCACATTTTAACAGGTGGTGTGTGAGGTCTAAACTATTCACCAAAGTACCTAATAAGGACGTAGAAAGTGCTGTGATCTTATTACACCCGCTACTACAAGCATTAGAATTAATTTCATTAATGATATGATTAGTATTGCTACAGTAGCCAATACAAAGTGAAACTAAAGGAATTTTACAAGCTGGAGAGGAACTTTCCTCCTAGCACCAGGTTTTATTCTAAAAAGAACCCAGTCTCCTTTTGCCTAATATTTTCTGTGTTTGGTCTTGTACTTTTGAATGCAGACACATTTAGGCAAAAGCTATTAAGCTGTCTTGGGAAGAAGAAAATATGTGCATTTGGGAGAACACAAAAAAGTTCATTGTTAAATTGGCTATTCCTCACAATCTGTAGTATTTCAAGCTCTCTGGGGAGAGTAACAACTCTGATTTCAATTTTGACATCAAATTCTTATGCAGTCTTCTTTTCTTACTGAATTTTACATGAAATATTCTGATTTGTATTACTTATTAAAATATTTGAAAGCAAGACAATAAAATGCACACATTAGAATAATTTAAAGCATAATTTCTATGTGCACAGTAGCATCCATTCCTGATGTTTTGACTCTATGTCACAATGCTGGTGATGTCAGTTCATATTTACATAGCAACGTGGAAAATGTTTGAATAGGGATGACTTTCTCCAGAGGCAGAAAATACAGCAGCACTCTCCTTCTTGCTGTACTGTGTCTTCCACTCTATCATGTTATCATAAAATAGAATAGAATAGTTTAGGTTGTAAAAAACCTGTAAAATCATCAATTCAACTGTTAACACAACACTACCATGTTCACCACTAAACCATGTCCCTAAGTGCCACATCTAGATGTTTTTTGGACATTTCCACAAACAGTGACTCAACAATTTCCTGGGCAGCCTATTCCAATGCTTGACAACCATTTTTGTGAAGAAATTTTACCTGATATTCAATCTAAACATTCCCTGGTTTGATGCCATTTCCTCTTATCCTATTTTTTCTTATGGTGGGAAGGAGACTGACACACACTTGGCTACAACCTAATTTCAGGGAGTGGTACAGCATGACAAGGTCACCACTGAGCCTCTTTTTCTCCAGACTAAATAACCTCAGCTACCTCAGCTGCTCTCCATGATATTTGTGCTCCAGACCTTTAACCAACTTCATTGTTTTTCTCTGGAAACACTCCATTACCTTGATGTCTGTTTTGCTGTGAGGGCCTCAAAGCTGAACACAGGATTCAATGCACAGCATCACCAGTGCTGAGTACAGGGGGATGATCGCTGCCTTAGTGCTGCTGGCCACACTATTGCTGATACAAGCCAGGATGCCACTGGACTTTTTGACCACCTGGGCACACTGCTGGCTCATGTTCATCTGTATGTTGACCAGCACTACAGGACCTTTTTTCCACTGGGCAGCTTTCCAGCCACTCTTCCCCAAGAGTGCTGCATGAGATTGCTGTGACCTAAATGCAGAACCCAGCAACTGGCCTTATTGAACCTCATGCAGTTATCCTCAGCCCATTGATCTGTCCAGTTCAGATTCCTGTTCAGAACCTTCCTACTCTCTCATATATCAACACTCCCACTCAACTTTGTTGTCTGCAAAATTAGAGGGTGCACTCAATCTACTTGTCAAGATTGTCAGTAAAGATGGCAAATAGGATTGGCCCCAATACTGAGACTGGGGAACACCACCAGTGACTGACCATCAGCTGGATGTAACTCCATTTACCATCACTCTCCAGGCCTGGCAATCCAGCTGTTTTTTACTCAGTGCATCCACCCAAGCCATGATCAGCCAGTTTCTCCAGGAGAATGTTGTGAAAAATCATGTCAAAGACTTTACTAAAGTCTCCTTTGACAACATCCATAGCCTTTCCCTCATCCATTCTGCAAGTCACTTTGTCATAGAAGGAGATCAGGTTGGTTAAACAGGACTTGCCTTTCATACACTCATGCTCACTGGGTCTGATCTCCTGCTTATCCTGTATGTGACATGTAATGGCACTCAAGATGATCTGCTCCATGACCTTCCCCAGCCCTGAGGTCATGCTGACAAGCCTGTAATTCCCTTGATCCTTCTTCTGGCCCTTCCTGTAGATAGGTGTCACATGTGTGAACCTCCAGGAGGCTGGGACCTACCTGGTTAGCCAGGATTGTTGTTTAATGATTAAAACTGGCTTGATGAGCACCTCTGACAGCTCCCTCAGTACCTAAGGGGTACCACTGGTTATCACATTGTTGAAAAAAGCAGATGGAACTGTAGAGACCTTTTAGATTCACTGAACTCCCAAAAGAGGAGCAGAAGCAATTAGTCTTTCTCTGCTCCCTGTGAAAACACAAGCAATCCTCAGTGGCTGATGCAGTGTGACTTGACTTCATCTCCAGTGTACAGCAGACCTAATAGATCCAAATGAACTATAAATGATAGCGGTAGACAACAACTGGTACTCCCTTTATCAGTGCAATTACCACTATGTGTGAAAAATCTAAATTAGGAATGAGGTCCTGAATGGCAGCTCAGCTGTGCAAGAGTCAGCAAGAAGAAGTAAAAAATGAGTTAAAATGGCTTGTATTTTCTGCACATCCAGGGGCCATCTCTTTTATTGTTGCACATCACAATCTGAGTTGTGCTGCACGAAAATTAGAAACTCAGCTTGATTTTNCTCTGATTTCAATTTTGACATCAAATTCTTATGCAGTCTTCTTTTCTTACTGAATTTTACATGAAATATTCTGATTTGTATTACTTATTAAAATATTTGAAAGCAAGACAATAAAATGCACACATTAGAATAATTTAAAGCATAATTTCTATGTGCACAGTAGCATCCATTCCTGATGTTTTGACTCTATGTCACAATGCTGGTGATGTCAGTTCATATTTACATAGCAACGTGGAAAATGTTTGAATAGGGATGACTTTCTCCAGAGGCAGAAAATACAGCAGCACTCTCCTTCTTGCTGTACTGTGTCTTCCACTCTATCATGTTATCATAAAATAGAATAGAATAGTTTAGGTTGTAAAAAACCTGTAAAATCATCAATTCAACTGTTAACACAACACTACCATGTTCACCACTAAACCATGTCCCTAAGTGCCACATCTAGATGTTTTTTGGACATTTCCACAAACAGTGACTCAACAATTTCCTGGGCAGCCTATTCCAATGCTTGACAACCATTTTTGTGAAGAAATTTTACCTGATATTCAATCTAAACATTCCCTGGTTTGATGCCATTTCCTCTTATCCTATTTTTTCTTATGGTGGGAAGGAGACTGACACACACTTGGCTACAACCTAATTTCAGGGAGTGGTACAGCATGACAAGGTCACCACTGAGCCTCTTTTTCTCCAGACTAAATAACCTCAGCTACCTCAGCTGCTCTCCATGATATTTGTGCTCCAGACCTTTAACCAACTTCATTGTTTTTCTCTGGAAACACTCCATTACCTTGATGTCTGTTTTGCTGTGAGGGCCTCAAAGCTGAACACAGGATTCAATGCACAGCATCACCAGTGCTGAGTACAGGGGGATGATCGCTGCCTTAGTGCTGCTGGCCACACTATTGCTGATACAAGCCAGGATGCCACTGGACTTTTTGACCACCTGGGCACACTGCTGGCTCATGTTCATCTGTATGTTGACCAGCACTACAGGACCTTTTTTCCACTGGGCAGCTTTCCAGCCACTCTTCCCCAAGAGTGCTGCATGAGATTGCTGTGACCTAAATGCAGAACCCAGCAACTGGCCTTATTGAACCTCATGCAGTTATCCTCAGCCCATTGATCTGTCCAGTTCAGATTCCTGTTCAGAACCTTCCTACTCTCTCATATATCAACACTCCCACTCAACTTTGTTGTCTGCAAAATTAGAGGGTGCACTCAATCTACTTGTCAAGATTGTCAGTAAAGATGGCAAATAGGATTGGCCCCAATACTGAGACTGGGGAACACCACCAGTGACTGACCATCAGCTGGATGTAACTCCATTTACCATCACTCTCCAGGCCTGGCAATCCAGCTGTTTTTTACTCAGTGCATCCACCCAAGCCATGATCAGCCAGTTTCTCCAGGAGAATGTTGTGAAAAATCATGTCAAAGACTTTACTAAAGTCTCCTTTGACAACATCCATAGCCTTTCCCTCATCCATTCTGCAAGTCACTTTGTCATAGAAGGAGATCAGGTTGGTTAAACAGGACTTGCCTTTCATACACTCATGCTCACTGGGTCTGATCTCCTGCTTATCCTGTATGTGACATGTAATGGCACTCAAGATGATCTGCTCCATGACCTTCCCCAGCCCTGAGGTCATGCTGACAAGCCTGTAATTCCCTTGATCCTTCTTCTGGCCCTTCCTGTAGATAGGTGTCACATGTGTGAACCTCCAGGAGGCTGGGACCTACCTGGTTAGCCAGGATTGTTGTTTAATGATTAAAACTGGCTTGATGAGCACCTCTGACAGCTCCCTCAGTACCTAAGGGGTACCACTGGTTATCACATTGTTGAAAAAAGCAGATGGAACTGTAGAGACCTTTTAGATTCACTGAACTCCCAAAAGAGGAGCAGAAGCAATTAGTCTTTCTCTGCTCCCTGTGAAAACACAAGCAATCCTCAGTGGCTGATGCAGTGTGACTTGACTTCATCTCCAGTGTACAGCAGACCTAATAGATCCAAATGAACTATAAATGATAGCGGTAGACAACAACTGGTACTCCCTTTATCAGTGCAATTACCACTATGTGTGAAAAATCTAAATTAGGAATGAGGTCCTGAATGGCAGCTCAGCTGTGCAAGAGTCAGCAAGAAGAAGTAAAAAATGAGTTAAAATGGCTTGTATTTTCTGCACATCCAGGGGCCATCTCTTTTATTGTTGCACATCACAATCTGAGTTGTGCTGCACGAAAATTAGAAACTCAGCTTGATTTTTTGACAATGAATCTTTTCAACATGCTTTTCAGCTATAATCTAGGGACTAAATGTTATCTCTGTGTATACAATGACTCTTTTTCTTTTTTTTTTTTTTG
>VXBX01002842.1:756674-772317 GCA_013400415.1 Scytalopus superciliaris
TGGTGAGTATTCATTTTATAAAAATAAGCCTAAACTTGCCTATGGACAGGAATAAGTATAATAGAATGAATTTTCATTAACTCCTCACTGTGAGTATGTCTTCTATCTTGGTGGTGGTTGACATATTTTTTCATAAGGCATTATGTATTTGATTGACCCACAGTTATAACATGATCTCTACAAATCATTTGTGGATGCAGTCTGAAAATAGCTCTGATTAAAGCATTCACACTCTAACAAAGCAGTTAGAAAGACATATTGGAAATTTACCCTTATCCCTGATGCTTGCAACGTCATAGAACTGTAGAATGGCCAGGGTTGGAAGAGACTTTTAAGATCATCTAGTTCCAACCCTCCCGGCCTGGGCAGGGGCACCTTTTATTCGACCAGGTTGCTCAGACTCCTGGCCAATATGGCCTTGAAAACTTCCTCGATGGAGCAGACACAACTTCTCTGGTCAAACTATTCCATTGCTTCACCACCTTCACAGTAAAGAATTTCTTACTAATATCTAGTCTAAACCTATTCTCTTTCATTTTAAAACTATTCCCTGTTGTCCTATCACTACATGCTCTTGTAAATAGTCTATCTCCATCTTTCTTGTAAGCTCCCTTATTTGAGTCAAATTCTCTTAGCGTTTCCTCAGAGGAGAGGTGCTCCATCCCTCTAATCATCTTGGTGGTTCTCCTCTGTACTCATTCCAACAAACTAATGTCTTTCCTGTGCTGGGAATCCCAGAGCTGGATGCAGTGCTCCAGGTGGGGTCTCACCACTCTCATCACAGCGGAGCAGAGGGACAGAATCACCTTCCTTACCCTGCTGGCCATGCTGGATTTGATGCAGCTCAGGGTACAAACAGCTTTCTGGGCTGCAAGTGCACATTGCCAGCTCATGTCCAATCTCTCATCCACCAGCATCCACAAGTCCTTCTAGGCAGGGCTACTCTTGATCTGTTCACCCCCCAGGCTGTATTGATACCAGACGTCACCCTGAATCAGGTGTACCACCTTGCATTTTGTCTTGTTAAAACTTATGAGATTCCCATGGGCCCATTTCTCAAGCTTTTCTAGGTCTCTCTGGATGGCATCCCATCCTTCAGGTGTGTCAACTGCATCAACCAGCTTGGAACACTGGTCCCAGTACAGACCTTAATGCTTTGCTTTATACTTTGCATAAATGTCTGCTTAAGGAAGTTTTGATCTTCTCATGGAAAGATCAAGGCTATAAAGCCTTTGATAGGGTGCCCCACAACACCCTTCTCTCTAAACTGGAGAGAGATGGAGTCAGTGGGTGGACAAATAGGTGGATAAGGAATTGATTGGACAGTCACATCTAGAGGGTGGTGGTCAATGGCTCAGAGTCCCTATGAACATCAGTGATGAGTGGTGTCCCTCAGGGATCTGTAGTGGAACCAGTGTTACCTAATGTCTTCATTAATGACATAGGTAAAGGGATTAAGTGCACCCTCAGCAGATTTGCTGATGACACCAAGCCGAGTGATGTGGTATTTTACTGGTATTTTATTGCAGAATCATGGAGTGGAAGAGGTTGGAAGGGACCCTGGAGATCACCTGGTCCAACCCCGCCAATAAAGCAGGTTCATCCACAGCAGATTGCACAGGACTGCATCCAGGCAGTTTTTGAAAATCTCCAAAGAAGACTCCACAACCTCCCTGGCAGCCTGTTCCAGAAGTTTTTCCCTGTGTTCAGGTGGAACTTCCTATGTTTCAGTTTGTATGCATTGCCCCTTGTCCTATTGCTGGGCACCGCTGAAAAGAGTCTGGCCCCATTCTCTTGACACTGTTCCTTATGGTAACTTGTTTATTCCTTCATATAAAATGCTCCATTCTATAAGCTCTTTCCAGTACTCCTACAAGACTTGAAATTTTGACAGTTAAAAAAAAAAATCCAGAAAAGGCTATTTACTAACCAGAAAGCTGTAGAAACCCTGTGCAGCAATCAAAACACAACTGTTCACATAGATTTTTCTACTGCACAGGGCTTTTGTGTTACATTACCTAAAAAATCTGGTACAGGATTTTTTTTTTTTTAATAGGCTTGTTAAAGAAAAAAGATAAAAATTCTATATATTCCATGCTGTTTTTTATTTGGTAACTTTAGAACAAGTTGCTATGATTTTCTCTTAAGTAAGGCCTTTATTCTCGAAACCTTGTTCATACAGATGCTGTTAGCTCAATATAATAATCGATGGAGTGTCTGAAGATTGTCCATATTCACCTACCTCACATCCTACAGACAATATTTCTTTGTGGAATCTTGGAATATTGAACTTCACCATGATGTCTAGAAAGGAAATGGCTAAACAGAAACTTTTCTATAATTAGAAAAGTAGACACAGGTCCATTACTTAACACTGGAAATGGAGAGTTATTCTCCCATACAGGGCTGTGCTACTTACTAAGCAGATTGCTGGGAGCTGAGTATTCATCCAATTTTCTTTATATCTTGGTTTGGTTTTAAACTATTTTGTATGTTAGACAGTCATGAAGACAATATTTGCCTCAAATAGAGCAGGTGTATGCAGCACAACAAAGTACAGGTGTGTTCTGGACTTGTACAGTTAACCATTCGAAATACTAATTATTATGATACAAAGCTTACTAAAGTGAATATGTACCTCTGCTTTCATAACTTATTTTATCCATAGTTCTTGTATAAAATATTCTCTGTAACAGCAAAGACTCTTTTCTCTTTCAAAATGTATCCAGATTCCATGTTTTTATTATAGCCGTGTACAGATCATCCATCCTCAACAGTTTTGGAGAGCCAAGAGAAGTGCACAGCTATTAGAAAATCTGCTGAAAATTCTTTTGCAAGGGAATGAGCTGTGTTCTGATATAATTGTGGTGAAAAAAAGTTCAGATAATAGATCCACCTGTAACAATGTTTTTCATAAAATCCAGTTACAAAATGAACATACATGATGTCTGGACTATCTGAAACTTAGATCATGTTTCAAGACTGTTATATTACAATATTTGCACACAGATAACAAAGCGTATAAAGCATCAGCATATTATGAAAGTGCCTTGCTTTGATGTTTTCAAATGTCTTTTATTGCTTATTTTAAATGCCCTAAAATTCTTTATATCACCTTAGAAACATTTTGATTTTGAGACTTATTCTACTGTGATAACACTTTGCAAAATCCTTTGATACAGCAAAGTACAGATAAACTTACTCCTTTGCAAGTATTGAGATTTTTTTCTGTATATATATTTTTTTCACTGGGAGACAAAGCAGGTACAAATTTTCTTATACAAATTTGTGAGAATTCAAGCTTGCCACTGATTGCAGAAAATTGTGTCTTTCATTAATAACACTCAGTAAATTCTTCTAAGGAATGCATCCATGATAAAACTAGACTTTCATCCTTTCAAGATGTAATGGCATGTAAAATTATACATTTAATCTCTAAGTATTTATTTTTCATTTCTTTAGCTTAATAAAAATTGAGAAAGAAAGCTGTTCCTAAAAAAAAAAAAAGATGGAAATAAATATTGTCATATCATGGTGTAACAAAGTATGAATTTGGGTTACTTGGTCTTACAGATGAAAAATCATCTTTAATACTTTTATAAGAAAATAGGTACAATATGGAATGATTCTGTATATCATATGTGAAACATGTACTATCAACATCTGGATGGGTCTTTTGTTTTAGATGCAATATCATTTTAAGGAACTTGCTCAACCCAAGGTGCAAAACTCCTGTAACTTCTAACAGGAATTTTACCTATTTAAGAACTTCAGATTGCCTATAGAAGAACCTACTGTTTACTGTAAAGCTCTGTTGAGAACAATTCCTGTTAAGGCAGACAGCATAATGCACCTCGCTTGAAATAAGAGTTCAGGAATGTGCAAGTATAAAAGCCCAAAGAAACTGGAATTCTTGTTTCTTCTGGATGACTTCAATTACATGTCATTATCTTTACCTTCTTCCTAGTGAGCCAAGCATGCTCTTGCATTCAAAAGTGGAAAACAAGAAGTAGGTTGGTATTTATACAGGATCAGAAAGAATCTCCTTCCAGTAAAGAGCTGATGAAGTATATAGGTTCACTTCTGTGGTCTTAACAGGCAAAATGAGGCTGCCAGTGTGGAGAACATATTCATAACTTTTCTATGAGCTACTGCATTGTGTCTGTAAAATCAAATCTACCCAAATATTATAACACATTTCTAATTATAGCTTAGTTCTTCAAAGCAGAAGATTGGAAGGCACTTCCAAGACAAAGACAAACAGGTAATTGACATCAAATCCATAAGGTCTGCAGAAAGTCCACTGTATGCCTTAATTTCCTAGACCAGCTTTTGCACAGGTAACACAAAAAATAACATGATGTCTGAAAAAGCAGTTGCAGTCCACCTGGCAGTAGGAGCAAATATCTTAGCAGCAGAAATCCTCACATTCCTACTCACAGCTCAAATACTTATACCAACTGTACCTGCAATTTAATTGTGTAACAAACTGCATCCATAGCAAAGGAGAACAATTATAGGTAATCTAGACTTATAGGCAAACAAAAATCAAGTATGATGACACTGTAGGTCAATTGTTTGTTTTGATTTCTCTAGCTGGGCATTTAATTCAGAATGGACTAAGACAGAACTAGTGGAAGATGAATTTTTGTAACAATGTAATGGGAAAGATTATTTCAGCAAAACTGTGACCTATTTCCCTTACAGAAGCTGTTTTCCTAAGAATCTTTTATAGATATGGATGGTTTCTCCAGCTATGTCTCTGATTTCAGTCTTTCTGAGAGCCACAATAACACAACTTTTGTAAGACCTGGACCCTTAGCATGCCTCTGGAAATTTGTCTCATTCATTTAAGTCCAGAAATGACATGGAGATGGTTTCATGAGCAATGAATAAAACCAGAAGTGGGGTGAAATTTAGATGTCTAGCTGCAGACCAAGTGCCCAGACTTTCCTTATAGTCATTGAAGATGTAGGTCTTTATTCAGGTGGTGACATATAGACATCTAATGTCATTTGTGAAGTTCTGAAATGTATGAGATGTCTGTGTGGGACTGACAGATATGACTTAGCAGACAAAGTATACCAATGCCCTTATGGACTTTGCAGCATAAGGTCAAGTGATGCAGTCTAGGGAAACTTCAGATGCACAGGGCTTGCTTGAGGAAATCTGAATGGAGCCAATGTGAGCTGATACAACCAAAAGCCTGTATAGAGCTGTTATGCAAACCTTTATGTAGACCTATATCTGATTTAATTGGGCCCATTTCCCAGGTTTCATCCACCAGTTCAATACAGACATTTTTGAGTAGATTACTACAAAGAATACAGTTCACAAATGTGAATTAGCTGCCTGATTTACCTACCAAAAGCTGTACTAAATTCTGCGGTTTGATTCTTTTGATAAGTGATTTTAGGAGTTGACAGAATAGGAATCAATTTGTCCTAATTTTAGGTGTCTATTCACCAACTGTGAGTAGTGAGTACAGTCTCATGCTTAATAGAGAGCTAGGGCTTCAGTACAGGATTTGTTTACCTTAGTATCAGACTCTGGTGCCACATGTGACCAGGCAAGGGATCTGAGATGTCAAAAGAGTCTGGTAAGGGAAACAGATGTTCTCTAAGAAACTCGTGTCCTTGTAGAATGGCAGGTGAGTCTGGGTGGAATGACCCATGCCATCTAACTGAGCTAAGTGCCTATTTGTGGGCAAATGAATAATCCTTCTAGTTGACCTGGTAAGTGTTTGCCGTGAGATGGATTATTTTTAGCTAGATACATACTTATGTACAATGCAGACTTACAGATGTTATTATATTTTGCCATAAAAAGCACGATTGTGGACTGAAACACCAGTGTTTCACCTTTTCCCTCTTCGAATTCTTGGTTTTTGATTCTGACTTTGGTGACATTATGATCCAAACAGAATGAGCAAGAAAATCATGAAGGTTAAAGCTGTTCACAAGCTCTACTTGAGCTGTAAAATAATAATTAATATACCATATCTGTGCAATACTCACACCTTGATGCGTGTTGCTCATTTTTGCTCTGTGTTGGTCATTAGCCGTGTTTGATTCTGCTCTTAATTATATTCTGTCAACTACAGCTGGGGGTCCCACTTTGCTTCTAGAGGTAGACAGGGTAATTCTTTTCCCTAGGGTGTTTCAAGTCTAAATACACAAGACAGACAAAAGACGGCAGAGGAGGGACATAAACAGAATTACTCCCCCAGTTCAAGACACAGCTGGGAAAGTTTGTTTCATATGGGCTCTGCTTCAAGAGACAGGTTCACAGCAAGACCAAACACTTCTCACTTTGCTTGTAGTGCATTACAGAAGCAGCATTAGAAAACAGTTGTTCAAATCCTCCTGTAACGTAGTTCTGCTCGTTATGAGCCTTACAACTGCTAAGGATCTAAATCACATGGGTGATGTCCAATCCTAGTGGAAAAGCAAGTAAGAAATGTTAATCCTAATAAAAATCTTCACATTGTACATTAAAAGAGATGGTGTAAACTTCAATGCTTTATTTGCTCCAGGATATCAAACAATAATTTTATTTATGCAACTGTAACAAGAATTCTGCTCAGCTGAGAGTAAATAATACTGCTTACTCTGAAATATTAAAACTATGACATATATAGAGTCATCCTGAAATATTTATGCAAAACATTCCATTAACTTCCTTGGAAGTATGACAAATGAACATTTGATTTTATTTTTTATTATTTGAAATTTTATTATTTTTCCTGATACTGCTAAATAAATAAATGGAAGTTTAGTTCCATTAGGGGGAATACAACCCAAAATACAGACCCTGTAATGTACAGTGAAAAACTCCCAGTAGAGAGTAGTGTTGTGTTTGTTGTTGACATTCTTCATTCAAAAGATGCCTAAGAAAATCATAAGACACAGCAGGATGAGAGACTGCTGTACTGTTTATTGTGTGTGTGTTCACTTAAAACTGTGTTTCCACATTTGCAAAGACCATAGTCATTTAATTAAGTAAAATACTACTCATAATTTTTTTAACTAGAACACTGTTGGGCTTTTCCAGTATTTAAGAGTTTTGATACACTCAGTCCGGGATTTTGTTTGTCCTCGTTGGAAGAATAAAGCTGTATTTCAAATAGAAGTTTAGAATACTTGCAATAAAAAAGATAACTTTAGAACTCTTAACACTGAAGTGGGTTTTTTTCCCAGCAAGCTACAAATGTCAACATCAGGTATTCCAGCACACTTGCCAATGTAGAGACAGACCACAAAATCATGAATACTGTATTGACAAAGTTTTATTTTGTCCTAATGTTGCAGGAGTTGCAGGAGAGCACATCTCAGGAGGCTGGCATTGAAAGGACAACCTTTAAATAGAAACAACAAAAAAGAACACCAGTTATATCTTATGCTGTTAAACAAAAGCACTAAAATATTCACCTCAGGTCTCATCTTCCCAGTGATTAGCTTTTCAAACATCCAGTGGCTGTTTGCAGATCTGCTTTTGTCCCTTTTTAGCACCACTGCATTGTTTCCATGCCTATTAAAGTGCCAAAAGAAAGAGTTTCAAATGTCTTGTTATTTGTCGAAGGGTGTAACTTCCATAAGGATTTTTGTGTGGTTTAAACTGTTATACTACATTGACTCCCAGGGAAGTGCTCTGCTGCCTGTCTCATCCCTTTCTTAACCCAAGTAACCACCCTGAGATAAGGACCTGCCTTCATATTAGCTTGTTTTGGCAAAATGCAAAATAAATTTCATCCAAAATAGTAGGGTTTAGGAGGCTGCTTTATTGAAGTTTCCATTGTAGGTCATAGCTGCATGAGGGTGGTGAGAAAAACACAGCACTGAATATTTTCCAAGAGGAAGGAAGGTGGAAAAAAGTTATTTCTTACTGATGGAAGAGAAAAAGTGGGTTTGCAACCTGTATTTTGACAATATGAGTGAAATGTACTCAGTTGGCTTTGAGGAAGAGGTAGTGCCAGTGTAATTTTGAAACTGTCACTTTTATTCTGTTCTGATTGGCATTTTTTGAGCTTCTGTCATGTAATCTTTCCTACTGACAGTTTGTCACAGGAAAAAAATTGGAGAGCATAGACTTCCACTATGTTTGAAAGTGTCTTATGTAGAAATTGAATATGTTTGAGCATTATATGGGAAAAAGGCATGGATGGTTCAGGAATATTACCTCTGATTTTTTCATATATATCTTTTTAGATGCTATGCATTTCTGCTAATGTGAAAATTCAATTAAATTTACATTGCCAAGCTTTTTTCTCTTTTTTTAATTTTTGCCCTTTGTTTCTATAAAACAGGAGCAGTAGGACTTCAGTCAGACCCTTGAGTGCTGAAAATTAACAAAAATCTGTTGAATTCAGTGGTGCTATGCTTATTTACCTCATCAGAAATGCTGGACATTTAATCCTTTGACCTTTCTCCAGAAGTCATATGAGCAGGCTTCAAGGCTTCTTATAAGCGCTGCAAGCAGCTTTTAGCCACTAGAGGTCCCATGGCAGCACTTATAGCTATCATGGCCTGCGGATATAAACACTATCAGCATAGCTCTGAAGACTGGCTTCTTTGTTTAGTATTCAGGGTTTTCTGGTTAATGCCTCTGGCTTTCTTAAGTAGCTCCAGAGAACAGAAAGAGTTAGTAGCAGTTAGAAAATTCAAAACAGTCATATTAAGTTCAGCAATCAGCAAAGTATTTCTAGAGGAGAAATTAAGACCAAGAGGACCTATCTGGCATAGTATTATTATAATAGTTTTTTAAAGGTATGAGACTTTACAGTATAAAAATCTGGAAGACCGTGCTCCTTCTGGATTGCATGGGGAAAGATGTACAGTTTAAGCCATCAGTGATTTATTGAAAGCAGTACTTCAGGCTGTGTCTTTGACATATGCTAGCTGAGATTACAGGGATGGTGAAACCTGCAAGCACTGCCAAACAGGAAAGATTCCCAATTCCATAATACTCAGTGGAGTAGTTCTCACTTGTTTTGCATTCTGCACTTACATGACCTCTAGACCTTTTGTGACGGTTTGTGAGAAATGTACAAAATACCAACTGACCATAATATCTGCGGAGGTCTGAGAAAATACACCATAGGTATGGAAGACCCAGTTGTGAAACCTTTTTTAAACCTCAAAGAATAACCTTGCTAGTTCATCCTGGAACTCTGCAGTTTATCAGAACCAGCCTTTCACTTGAGTGAAAGTACCTCAGGAGGTTATTTAGTACAATCCTCTAATCAAAGGAAGGTCAACTACAACAGGTTGCTTAGACTCCTTCTAGTCAGGTTTTGAGTATTTTCAAGAATAGAGATGTCACAGTCTCTCAAGATAACTTGTTCTCAGAATGAAAAAATATTCTTATGTTTAAATGGAATTTCCCATATTTCAGTTTGTGCCCATTGCCTCTTTTACTAGACACCACAGAGAAGATTCTGCCCTGTTTACTTTCCCCCATCAGTTATTTAAATATTCAGTGGGATCCCTCTAAGCCTTCTTTCCTTCAGGCTCAGCATTTCCAGATCTCTCAGCCTTTTCTAATAGGAGAAATGCTCCAGTCTCTAAAGATCTTTTTGTTGGGCTCTTTCAGCGAGGAGCTGAGAACTGGACACAGTATTTTGCATATGGTTTCACCAGTGCCAAAAAATGGGTAAGGGTTGCCTCCCTCAGCTTGCTGGGAACTCTCTTCTCAGTGCAACCCAGAAGGTTGTTTGCCTTCTTTGCCACAAAGGCAAGTTGCTGGCTCATGGTCAGCAACTTGTCTGCAAAGGTGCTGGCCTTTGACCCATTCCTCCAGCCTGTCATTTTGTGGAGCACAGCCATCTAGTGCATCAGTCACTGCTCCCAGGTTTGTATAGGCTTCAAGTTTGCAGTGCCCTGTTCATTAATGAAGGTGTTATTTTTTTGACTATTGGACCCAGTGTTGTTATTGTGGTACACTGTTGGCAAGTGATTTCCAGCTGGTTTTCATACCAGTGACCACAGCCTTTTGAGTCCAGCAGTTCAGTCAGTTTTCTGTCCTCCTCACTATCCACTTCTCTAGTCTTTGCCTCATCAGATTCAAGAATTTGCATCATCACCCCTTCCAGGAAAGGAGACCTCCAGTTTCAAAAGACGCCAACATATATTGCACCATGATTATCTGTTGATCACTGTAATAGTATTTCTGTTTCTTTTCTATCCAATCTTCTCTGTGCTACTGAGTTAATGAAAGCAAAATATATCCATGAGTAATACTTAAAGGATACATTTTAAAACCTGTGCAGTACTTGGCAGGCCAAAAATAGCACTGTAAATCTTTAAGATAATTTCCCAACTCAGGAAGACAGCTTGCCAAATGACAAATGTATTCATACCCTGGTATTAAAGAGTTTCAATAGCGGTAACAGAATAAAACCAAATTTCATAAAAATTTTGTTTTTCATAATTTCTTATTTTGACCTGGTAGCATGGTCACTTCAAACCAATTTCATGCACAGTTTCTCTAAAAAAAAATAAAAATCAGTCTCAGATGGAAGTCTCTTAATGGAAGCCTGAAAAAAAATGAAAGCAACTGTAGAATTCCATAGAGGAAGATATTGCATCATTAGGTATGGAGCAACACCTTAGAATGCCCAAGATGTTTGTAAGACCTCTTATAATTAGTTTTCTAAGCAACATTGAATTGTAAGCATGCTTAAAATGTGATCGTATTATTTTGTTCATTAAAAATAAGCCTGTGTAATCACATAACTATGATGGGCCTCTGTCCTAACATGACAATTATCTCATTCAGCATTGGAAAGCATCAAAACCTTGCTGCTGGCTTTTGCAGCAATGTACACACATTCTTAGACTACACTGTACATAGTTCAAATAAAAAAATAGAAACCTATATGATAGCTGAAATTTAGACCATTCTGGGGTTGACCTTTTTAGCATTAGTGTTTGTTGGTGGGTTTGTTTGTATTTTTTTAAGTACTTGATTTTCTATACTATTGGGGGATAGATATTGTATAATTTTCAATTATTCTAGAGTAAAACTTATACAATATGAGAATAGATAAGAATTTGTTTTAATTTTAATAGTGAATTTCCCACCTCAGACTATTCAATCTGTACCTGGTGCATTAGTTGCATCCAGTGTTTCACCGTCCCTGGTTTTTTTTGGCAATTGATACTGACATGAACCTGCCTTTCCACCTGCTATTTCAGTTGAGAAGGAGAAGGGGTCATTTTAACAACTTGCTCATTCCGTTAGAAATATTGTTCATATTTGACTACTTATGAAATTTGATGATGCATTTGCTTGTCAAATTTCAGTGCTCCTGTGTCTCCAGTATGTTAGTTTTATAAATATTGATATAGAATCATCAAGGTTGGAAAACACCTTTAAGATCAAGTTTTCCTACTTCTATACAGTGATAGTGTTGGTGTTAGTACTAGGAAGTGAAGTCTGCACATAATTAACTTCTAAGCTACTCAAGCTGCATTTCCAAGCATTCAGACATCCTTACAAGTGCCTTAATTTCCCTGGGTGACATCACTCAGGATTACCTTGAGGGCAAAAGAAATGTATAAGGTAAAAAGCCACTTGAAATAGTGGTTATTAACATGGAAATATGCTCTTTTAACATGAAGTGCTTTCAAATCTGCTTAAAATTAAAATAATCCTAAAGCAGTAACACAACAAATGAGAGAAGTGCATTGCAAAATAAACCTTTATAAATAAATTGCAGGCTGAAAAAAAATGAGCAATAGCCACAATTTCACTAATTCCAATTCTTGAGAAGAAATACTAATAGTATGAAACTGAAATTAGTCATTTATCCGTCACAGACTTGGAACTGAAAAAAAAAAATCAATGTACATTTGCTTTCAAATGTCATATTTAGACATATATTTTGCTGTGGGACTTCAGAGAATTTCTGACTTAGTAACTAGTGAGGCAAGCTTTCAGGATTAAAATAATTTTATTTAAATTTAGTAAATGTAAATTACTTTCATGAGTGTCCTGGTTATAGTGACCAGGACCAGTTTGTCACTTTGTGGCTGTGGCTAAGGATGTGTATTCTACACCCTCTGTGTAATTTCTCAGGAACTGCTAACAATGGATCATTTGCAGCAGCTTCCCGGGGCATACCTGACTTCTCAGGCTACAAGCTGGATGTTTAGGAACTTCTGTGATATAAGAAAGGTTTCCTGTCTTCACACCAATGACTCAGGTGTGATAATGCCCCTCCAGGGAGCCATTAGCACGTTCATACCCAGCCTGAGGGGTCATGTCTGCTAATGGGCCATCAGTATTTCAAAAAAGATGTCATGATTCACCTCATGGAGTAACTCACCCATTATGAAACTCCCCACCCTGGGGGAGGTACTGGGCACTCCCACCTGGTCCTAAGCAGGCTTTGGGACCAGTGACTCACTCACTCGCTCATCCGATCCAGAGGAGGACCAGGGCCTCAGCAGGACTGAGACTGCCACTCTCGACCAGACTGTGACCATCATCCTCACCAAGAGGTTTCCTCTTTCCTTTTACTTTGTACTCAGGGGGGCCAGGTGGTGCTCAGCACAGGGGCTGACGAACCCAGTCATTCTGTTCGTGCCCCAGGGTGCTGGGTTACACACCTGTTTCTGTGGGGCAAATGGACTTTTTTTTTTCCTCTGTACCCTTGTATTTGTTGTGATCTTTTTAATAAATTGTAATTCTGTCTTGTAATCTTTTTGTGAGTTGGATTCATTTCTCCTCCATGTTTACCTTAAATCAGAACAAGTCTCTGATGTAAGAAATGAAAGAAGGCAGAGAAACACTTGTTACAGGTGNCCAGAGGAGGACCAGGGCCTCAGCAGGACTGAGACTGCCACTCTCGACCAGACTGTGACCATCATCCTCACCAAGAGGTTTCCTCTTTCCTTTTACTTTGTACTCAGGGGGGCCAGGTGGTGCTCAGCACAGGGGCTGACGAACCCAGTCATTCTGTTCGTGCCCCAGGGTGCTGGGTTACACACCTGTTTCTGTGGGGCAAATGGACTTTTTTTTTTCCTCTGTACCCTTGTATTTGTTGTGATCTTTTTAATAAATTGTAATTCTGTCTTGTAATCTTTTTGTGAGTTGGATTCATTTCTCCTCCATGTTTACCTTAAATCAGAACAAGTCTCTGATGTAAGAAATGAAAGAAGGCAGAGAAACACTTGTTACAGGTGCCTGTTTGTCCCCTGAAGAAGTGGCCAAATTAGGTAACACAGCAGATATCTAGCATCAGGTATGATGAATTCTTATGTATCTTGTCACCTCCCAGTACTACGCAGTAAACTTTCTGCAGATATCTTCTTGGCTCCTTTTATTTGTTTTGGTTTTTCTGTTTGGTCAGTCTGTTCCTCAGACAAAAGTTATCCTTGCTCACTGACAATGCCAATGAGAAACTAAGCCTTTGAAGTTAGTTAAAGTGAAAGGTAATTTTCTCTCAACATGACAGATCACTGCATCACAAAAATCCTCTAAAGAGAATTAAAGTAGACAGACTATTGACCTAAACTTTTTCAAAGAAGTCAAATTCATTATATATTATCAGTCAAAAATTATGTATGAAGGATACCTATACACAATCTGAACATGTCAATTCAATTAGTTCTTGCAATCAAGCTACAAAACAATTCTAATAATTACATTCTCATTCAAATTATAGTTTTGGTTTGTAAGTCTTTCCTTCTAGAATCCCTTTTTTTTTTGTTTTGTTTTTGTGGATCAGAGTGAACAGCAGCTGCTAAGCATCTAGCATTCAGAAAATAGTCCAGCTAGGGGTTTAAAGAAAGAAAGAATCAATTATATTGTTACATTATTGTCTCATCTGCTAACAAAGATGCCCAATGACATATGTATACTCATCTTATTGTTTCAGAATGATTTTGACCAGTCTTCTCCTAAATAGATATTTTTATTTCTGACTCTGACATCCATGTTCTGATGTTGTCCAATGATCCTCTTTATGATTTTTGGCAAAATATTATGCTTCTGATTCTTCTGAAATATTTCTAAAAGTTTTGTTCAACTGAATTGACAACAACTTCTGATCTATTTTCTTTTATCTGAAAACTGATGTCTGTCCTTTATTACTAGTTTTTTAGTTTTATAATTAATGAGTAGCAAAAAATTCAGGGATCTTTTATTTAAAATTTGTTCCTACTCCTGTCTGAAAAATCTTATTTTTAAGAGCCAGAGGTAGAACTTCTCTGCCGTTTTTTAATCCTCTTGAGGTCTTTTGTTCTCTCTATAGTACACTGACAAGGGAACTCCATGCCAAGTAAATCTAATTTTCTCTCCTCAGATGTTCCTCTAAATGGTTGTAATATTCCTATCACGTCTTTTTAATTGATTTAGCTCCAAAAAGATCATTTGAAGGCTGTGTGGGGCTCTACTGGATTATTGGTTTCTTCCTTAAGAAAGTACGAAGTGCATTCTTTCTGTTTGCACTTTTTCTGGCTTTTTTTCTACCTATCCTTCTTCCAGACTGTTTTCATTACTAACCTATTGCGTTATGTTTGTGGTGATGCTATCAGCACATCACTGCAGAGAAAAAGCATTTCAAGGCTCCTGAAGTATCTTTATAGCAAGATACCTACTTAGTGGAAAAAAATGTAGCATCTTTCAGATTATTATTTCATGTCCATTACTCTCATGTCCAGTAAAAGGACTACATCATTAAGAAAGAAAAAAGGACACTTTCCATTATGAACAATGTGCATTTAGTAAACTGCAAGCCTGCTTCAGAATGAGATAAAGCTGAAAGGAAAGAGATGGATGAAAATGACATTGATATTACATGGTTAGCATATCCTAGCTTTGATAGAGATAATCTATCAGAGCCAAGATTGAGAAGAGGAGAGAGAAGGATTGTTGCAATTAATTTTTTTATTGTTTAGTATCTGTTTTTTGTTCAGTATTTATGGGAATTCTCCTCTTGATTTTTTAATTTCATCTTTATCTCAAGCCACAGATTCTGTGACTTTTAGCAGCAGACTCAGGACATTCATGACAACATCCCTGCCTTTCTATTAAAACAAATATCACTATTTGTTAATACTCTGAAAGAGACAAAAACTGTCTGACAATGTGATTTCATCTCCAGTTCCTCCAGCTCAAGTAAATATTGGCTTCATTCCAGGGGATGCCACAGCTCAGAGAACTTTTTCAGTGGTAAAGTTAGCATAAACTCCACTGGTTCCGGAACAAAAATATATTCTGAATTTAGTTCCTGGGTTTGCTGGAAATATCCAGCCAAGGTAGAGTTGACTAGTCTCTTTAGCAGCTTCATGAAACAGATTCAATTCTGGATGCAGATGCCAGCTATTTCAATGAGCTATTTCAATGGGACTTACAGGTTTCAAAGTGTGGGATGGTTCAGCCTGCATCTCTTCCCCGGGGCTGAACTCTCATGGTGATTCCCAGTTGCCAGTGACTGTGTAGACCTGCCAGAAATCCAATTAACCATCCTATGCCATCTGCTTTAGACCTGTCTAAATCTTATTTAATGAAATCTTTCAAGCCTGAGATGTCAGCATTAAAATACAAACAAACAAACAGACAAACAGACAAAACCAAAATCCAAAAAACACACAAAGAAAATAAAAGAACTTTATCAATGCTGTCAACAAAATCTCTG